>AP025385.1:5436462-5948085 GCA_030295005.1 Cephonodes hylas
AACGTTATTGTTACAAGATTTTGTTATTTGTTACATTATTATTATTTGTTACAATTGACAAGAGAAGATAAGAAAATAATATTATACTGATCAAAATACCATAAAACTATAGCATTGTTAGTTATAGTATTGTGGGGTCATGTCCATTTTAATTTGTGATCCATCTTCGACCTCGACGTCATCATCAGGTAATTCTTGAGTAGACGAGACTTCGCTCGTCCAATTGCTACAACTTGTAATATAATCACGGGTATTTTGTCGTCGTTTCTTAGGCTTGGCGAGTGGTTTGAGCGTCGAGCCTGATGAAGTTGCTTCTGCAATGCCTGCTGCACTAATTGACTGACCAGCAAGGACGTTCAGTTTCTTTTTTAGCAATTTTTTGATCTAGGCAGCTTTCATTTCGTGCTTGCTCCAACTTTCCCATGGGCCAAAGTGAAACAAAAATTGATTAAAATTCTGACCAAATCACTTTTTCGCAATATCACAAAAATAGTTAAATTTCTTGATAAAAAAAATGCGATGCCGAGGGTCACTGACATAAGTACCACACTTTTAACCAAATATTTAGAAGGGAACTCACTCGAATTATTAGTTATAGACGAAAGTTTGCACTACAAAATTTTGCTCCATAAACAAACTTTTCGAAAACAGCTAAATCAACCAATCAAAGTAGAGACCACAAGCTCGAAACACTGTTTTACTGACAACTTGTGCTTGTTGTCTGCTGATTTTAATGCGTACTTTTTCGAAACAGACTGCAGGAGAAGTGTGGCGCGAATTCCAAACTTTTACCAATTTTGGGCCAAAGTCACCCCCTAGGGCCAAAGTCATACGACATTACAGTATTTCATTATTTTTATCACAAATATTACCCAATAAATAAGTATCATTAAGAGCGTGTCTAACCTAAAAACATTTCTAAAAAGCCACCAAGAACCCTTACCATGAGCAGCTCTAGACTCCTCATCACTCCACGCCAGTCCGCTGTTCCTGAGGATTCTGTTGACTGAAGACACGGAGGGAATGGAATGAGGCTCACACACTCTTGCACTCAGCAACCTCTCACGGATCTCCCACGCGAACATCCCAGGGTTCTCTTGCTTCAACCTTAGGATCTTCTTCACGACTGTCGGAGTTGCCACTTGCTGTTGACAAAGAATTAGTTGGTTTTTATTTTGTTATACTTTCTAGTAGTGTTGTAGCATAGGATCTAACAGTGGGGTTTCCTTGTATTATAATATTGCCTGTTTAATGATATTTTGCTTTATTGGGCAGTCTGCTGATATATAAGGAGAGAACTGATTTTACGGTGAACTCTTAATTAGTAATAGCTGTTATAGTCATGATTTCATTTTCACATTTAACACTTCTAAGCAAAACAAAAATATTATCTATGTTTTTATTAAAATATTTTAAAAAATCTATACAGAATTACAACCTGCATAATTTCAACCCAGAAAGTTCTCATAGTCGCTGCGCCAATCGCCAATGCCGGATATCTCTCATAATGACAATTTAATCATGACGTTCAGTGACGATTTACCAAGAATCCGTCATTTACACAGAGTTTATAGCACGACGCTTTTTACTACGAGCGTACAACCCGTAACTGTCTGCAGTTTTGAAATTCTTCCCGAGTAAATAAGTTAATCTGCGTAAAACGGGACGCAGTAAGGCAGTTTTATTCACACTTGTTTGAGTATCTAGTTTTGGTATCTTTATTGATTCCCGAATTTTTCTACTTTGGATATAGTTTAAAAATGAAAACATAATTTGTATATAAGTATAATAAATGCTCCCAACACTCACATACATAGGCAAGTTCGAAAAAGTTCGAAAATGTCAAGTAATAGGGACTGAATCTGCCTTATCTTTTCTTTAAAGCATAAACTCGACAATTTTTTTGACACAGAACAAAAAAAATCCTCTGTATCATCTAAAATGTATGCAGATTCAAATAAATTACTAATCACCCAAAACCACACAAAAAAACAACGTTATCTTGTCATGTAAAGACGCGTTTACACACTCGCGTATCGGAACGCCGGTAGCAGAAAGCCCAATATCACCATTAGATAACGCCGAATAACACATTCGCAGTCTCGCCACCGTTGGAGATTAAACAACAGATACGTAGAATCTGATATTTCGATAGGTACACTCGACTAACGTTTAATGAGCAAAGCCGAGTAAGCCAAGTCATTACGGGCGCCACCTGGCGGATCTCACGGGTTTTTCATTTCACCGATTATTGCCTACGTCGAGTGTAAAGATAGGTAACTTAATGAAAAATTCCTACAGTAATAAAGTTCGGGGATTGTGGGCTTCAGTGTTTTGTTTTGTAGGTAGTGTTGTTGGTTTTAATACACGGAATTTGATACTTTCCAAGAGTAATTGGGGTTTCAATTGATAAGAGTAGTAAGTTTCGCAAATTATGATGTTAATCACTACATAGTATAAAACAAAGTCGCTTTCTGTGTCCCTATGTCCCTTTGTATGCTTAAATCTTTGAAACTACGCAACGGATTTTGATGCGGTTTTTTTAATAAATAGAGTGATTGAAGAGGAAGGTTTATATGTGTGATAACATCCATTAAATATCAGCATTGCACCCGTGCGAAGCTGGGACGGGTCGCTAGTATTATTATATTTGTAAACTTTTTGCATCTGCATTTCGCCAAGTTATTCCACGTTCCTAGCTGCTACTGAGAATTTAGTGATTTTTTCGTTAATTGTTTAACTGAATATAGTCTTTAATACACATATTGAGTAATGAGTTAAAAACGATTACACGCATTTTACGTGCAATTAATATTTGAACCCACGACTCTCTTGATAGTTATCACACGCGTAATATTCGAACAACACGCATCTTCGAACTATCAGCGATATCGCATTATCTTCTTTTAGAAAAAAAAGACGAAATCCATCAAAATATTCCAAAACTAAATTATAGGACGATTACCGCGAGATTGCGAATAAATACGTAACATTCTAGAATTGTATTTTTTACAAAACGCACCGAAAATGTTGTGACAACAAAATGTTCCGACGCATCAATATAATTACAAGGCATTTTGTGAACGTCCTTCCGACCAGGGACGGATTGACGTGAGCGAAGGGTCGTAGGGACTAGTGATCCACTGTAATATTTTATTATTACCATAGGTCGTGTTTGTGGTTGTCAAGTTAATGATATTTTTTTATTTATTTTTAATAACGCCAATGGGTTGGTAATCATCCCAGCTATTACCTGCTTTAGTGTTCGATCACTTTTAACTTTCGCTGACTTTTAATTTTCCCTAAAACGGGAGTCTAGCTCTAGACTATTAATAGTAACTAAAAGTAACCTGGGGACCTCATTGACTAAACACTAGGCTGTAATTTTTGAATAGTTTTAAACGACTTTGCTGGTTCTTACAAATACTACCGTTATAGAAAATGCTATTACATTGGACCTATTACAAAAAAGATCCTGATCATTATCATATAATACTATATTGTTTAAGCAGTGATGGCCTCGAGGTTTAGGCGCGCGGTCGAGAATCTCGGCGGTCGCGGGTTCGAACCCCAGGTACACACCTCTGACTTTTCGAAGTTATGTGTGTATTCAAATTGAATTATCACTTGCTTTAACGGTGAAGGAAAACATCGTGATGAAACCTGCACACCTAAAAGTTCTTAGGAATTTCTTAGGTGTGTAGTCCGCCAACCCGCACTAGGCCAGCGTGGTGGACTATGGCCTAAAACCCTCTCAATGGTAGATGAGACCCGTGCTCAGCAGTGGGCGTATATGGGTTGATGAAGAAGAAGAAGAAGTAAGCTTATACATATAAGTGCTGTCGGAAGCCCTTTTAAAATGATATCACTTTAGTTAATACTAAATTTAATGGTAGAAATCATAATGGAATACCGAATAGCAAAAAACGACAATAATTTCCATAAAAGCTTATTTGTATTAAAAATTTTATTAAGTATCACCATAGTCCAAGCTCGGACATCTTCTATCATCTCGGGCTCAATCATGTATATTAAACATATTTTCCTTAACGGTCAAAATCCCATTGCCAAACATTAAACATCCCAATCCGTCCCTGCGCCCTAACCTAAAAAACCGCAAGATGGCGCTAAAATCATTCAATACAATATCGATTCGGAATCTAATGCCGTAATTGTAGGTTGGGCGTTAAAATTGATGCCTTGAGAGCGTTCCTTCACAACTACTCGGACCCTACCATTTACACATTATATTTGACTGGCTACTTACAGCACGTATAATTATCCACAAGGCGGTTTCACTAAAAAATTTAATGGATTTCCTATGCTCAAGCTGGTAATTGGCAGCTCATTGGCCCAATCAAACATATGCGATTCCGGAAATTTGTGTGATTATTCGATTTTGTTTTTTTATATTTATGCATTAGAACGCTTTTAATGACATAGAAGTTGGTGCATTTGATGTAAAAAGAGTATTTTATATTTATCTAATTAACGCTCAAGAGTTGATATTATTTGGCCAGATTGTTCTAAGTCGGGCTTATACACAGACGAATGCCGAATAGCGGTAATTTAATAAACAGAGGACTAACTCTGTCTCTAAAATAATTTGGAAATTAATGTTTTCTATCGCTGCGACTATCAACTTACTAAGTAATCAAAATATTAATATTCAACTACATAGTAATTAAACTGAAGTAAAGTAACCCAAGTAACTCTAAAATATTCTAGGAATTTAAATTTCAAATCGTTGCGACTCCTTGTTTGTTACTTAAGTAACAAGTTGTTTCATAATTAAAAGTTTATACAACTAAAATGAAAAGCATAAAAATAAAAATTAAAACATCGAATGATCTACAAATAAATATTATTTTCATAGACAATGATGCGACATTGTTGTGATATGTCATTGAAAGGCGAAGTATGTGAAAGCGTAGAGAATAGTATAATGATTTGAGACCGAGAAAGTATTGCAGATATGTCTGTTAGAAAGAAGTCGACCATGTCGAATTCATAAGATTCACGCCTGTATCCCATAGAAGAAGAAAGAGGTGTATTTCTACAGATGTTTAAAGCTAGACGTGTTATCAAAGTCTGAGGAGACCTTATTAAAAAACGTAATAACACTTTGCAGGACTCCGGAATTTAAGAAGGTTGGAGCCTTGTCTAAAATTATTGATACTTATAATGTGTATTTTTGGTGTTTTAAGATATCCTTCAGCGGAAAGTTTAAATCGCTTCGCATTGCTGGTAGGTATTCTAATGCCAGAAATAAAAATGAAATATGATCAATGGAAACAGATGTTTTCACTTTCTTCCCGTTTTGATCACTTTGGATATAAAGAAGATTTGCGGTAGTCACACATACTCTTCATTCTTAAGATAACTCGATCACTTATTCTTCTAGTATCAAATAATTTTAAGACTAAACTCGAGACTTCTTAAATTCACGTAAACCGTTATTTGATGCAAACGCGAACATACAAAGTGCATTATAACATGATGTTGAGGTACCTAATCTCGATCGCGTCGGTTCGATTTTTATGTATATAAGTGTGTTTTGAAGCTATGTCTGTTAATAAGGAACCACGCCACGGATGAAAGTTCATCGTAAAGAAAAATCGAGAAATTTTTATTTCTATGTTGATATAAAAATACATGATAAATTTAAAAGGCTCCATCTAACTATCAATACAATATTACATAATAGCAGTATATATGAGGGACAAGGTACAACCTTTTATCATTTTTGGTCGTTAATTATTATCTTCCATGCCTAATAATAGTAATTATAATTTAATTTTTTTCTGGATTAACGTAGTTACCGCCAGACTTTAAAAACCCTCTATGATGAGACTTTCTATAGATTTCGAAGATTTTTGAAGTGGTTGAGTCCTTTCACAGCCAATTTACATAGTATATAGTATGCATAGGCCGGTTTGCCTTGAAGCTTTATTTCATTATATTAAAATGGTTGATATCGTTTTAATGTCCCAGTTGAAACATAAATAATAATTGATCAATTTGGTATTCGTAGTGTTAATAGTAATTCAAATGAAGCTTTAACCGTTTCGTATAACTTAGCTCTGTAATTAAACATTTGGAATAACTATTTGAATGGACGAGAAGACGTGTTCTTGTAATTGCGATTCTGCGCAAATAGTATCCGAGTGTAGGATGTGTCTGGTTAATCGTGCGGCAGATAATAAACCATTCACCGTTCACAATAGGTGTATGTTACGCGAGGGCAACACGAACAAAACGGCACCACAAGTAGCCTCTAGCAGACCGCTACATTCCCCGGCGCGTCACGGAACGCTCAGTTCACCGTGCGACGTTTTTGCCTTGCGCCGTCGCATCAATCATTCCTTGACAGTTCCAATATGGGTTTTTGCACGCGCCCGCTACGCGAATCGCCGCAAGATGGCAGTAACTGTCCGCACAAACGCGCTCACGATTAACGTTTCTTATTACGGATTTCTATTAGACTTTCCACCTTCCTGATGGGGTGAAAGATAATTTGCCGGGGCGTGAGACCCGTTAATGACGAATTGATTCGATATTAATTTGAGATGACGTTTCTCCTTAATGCGGCAGGTGCTAGTCTAGGAGTTGACATGTTTTTTACATGATAAATAGGTCAGCGTGCTCGCTGAACTCATTAACAATCATTCTAGATGGAAAATAGGATGTAATTATAGTGGGGAAAAATTACTAGCTACGCAAAAAAACGCTTAAGACGAGGAAGTCGACGGCAGTTGGCGGAGGTTACTAATTTGTCTTGTAATGTTAAATCTTATTGTGTATTTACAATGAGTGTTGTTCCAAGCAGTAATAATGACAGGATTTAAAATGCAGCTGCTTTTTGTTTGGTAATTAGGGAAACATTAATTTGTACTATTAATTGTTTTGTCGAAAGTTTGAGGTTATAATTTTTGTAGTGCTGTTTGTGATGATTTATTAGGAGCGTGTGCGCGTCGAAGAATGATTCTCGTAAGAAAGCTTCTACTAGACAGTTATTTATTGCCATGACATTATCGTCGTGTAAGCGAATTGCCGTTTGAAAAATAACGCCGTGGTCGTAATATTTTATGTAATCTTGTGTTTTTTATGTTATTATAAGTTGTAAGTTAATTTGTAATTTGAGTTTTACAACTTATTAATTTAAGTGTTTATGTAAGCATCATAATCAGCTACAGGTTTCCGTCTCTGAGATTATTCCACTATTCCGTTCAATTTAAACTATAATTTTAATGTTTTCCCCGCTAAATTGCTTTTTTTATTCCCTTACAGCCTGTGGTTCAGTTGGCTGGATATCAGCTTGCGAAACGAGAGTCCGCATGTTCAATCCCTGCACCGAAACAAAGGTTTGTTTGATTTCATAAATTAAGTGCAATAGTGTGATCATAGTAATTAACAATATCACTTTAGAAGCTATTACTAAAGATCCAACTGTATTGAAGTCTTGTCAAGTTTCTCTTATACTTAAATTTTATATTTTCATCATACTTTGCACAGAACTTACATTTTAGACGTCATGTTCGAGGACAGTGGTGTTCAGTTCCATCAGTGTGTTGTTTATTTGTGTGAAAACACTGGTGTGCACGTCATTGGTTTCTCATTGAAGGATTTACGTCATATCATATCTAACTGCGGCAGAGAATATGTAAATTAATGATGCATTAAAAATATTTTTATCTAGTTACTTTCCGTCATGGCTTTTGTGTAATTTATACGTAGTTTTTTCGGATCTGAATGTTTGTGAGAACAAAATATTTCTTGCAATTTCTGTTGCCAACGAAAACCTTGCTTCTAACACAACATAACGCTATAAATTTGACTGTTAGGTTTATTTTAATTGTTTGAGATTTATTCCCACACCAAAAAGGTTGTATACATTTTGATACGTCAAACTACATTCGATTTTCAAATTGGTCTTTTAAAAAAAAAAGTAAGGCAAGGTAAATCACACAGGCAATCACATAGAGACGTCAAATATTAAACGATAAACATTAAAATATTGGTGCGACATAAATAATGGTGATGTATAAACACGTCGCCTATATCAAAAGGCTAGGTGTTCGGTATGGTATTAATAGTAGGATTTTCGCAACTTAAGTCGGATTTGCACCGATAATATTCAGTTTATGGTCGCCCCCTGGATTATATTGTCAATATTATTACTCGCCTCTTAATACCGTAAAGCCGGTTCATAAAACATATTGGAAATTATATTCGATATCGGGAGTGGAGTTGGGTGAAGCGGTGGGGACTAATTTTTCAAACATGGGAGTTTTATACGTGAAATTTTACGGGATTTTTTTAAAAGAAATTTTATGACCTTATTTATACATCATCTTTTTATAATATCCCTCCCAATTCTGAGCTATCTCCATATAATTCAGATCGTTATTATTAAAGTCACTTAATTTTTTTTGTTCATAAATCCCTTGGCATTTTCTTTTTAATTTATTGATACCGTACCTGACGCTATATATAATTCTACAAGGTTTACTCGTGTCTAGTTAAAGATCTTCATAAAAATAAAATCTATTAATTTTCATAGATCATACATGTTTCCCTAAACAATATGCCAACATCATACATACGGTTACGCCATCTTACTTTATCTACGGCCTCTGATTACTAACCAGTGATATTCAAAACGTTTAAAAAAGAACGTTCTTTTTTTCTAATCTAAAGTGATGCACAAGGAAACGCTTCCATTCGCACTGCATTACATGCCTGTTGGGTACATCCATTATGTCATCTGTTACATGGAAATGGCCGGGCTTGAAGCCACGTCCGACTTTATTAGTGTTTGAGATCTCACTTAAGATTTATGCGTCTTCCTCCGCGATTCGCTAACTGTTCAAACGTTTGCCGGGTCTACATCATTTTGTATAGTATTGCTATGACTATAGAGTACAACTGTTAAATTTTTTCTCTGGGTATGGAGATTAGGTATTGTTTATTTTGGCGTGTGAATGTGGTTTAAAGAATCTAGTGTCGATCTTAATTTTTTTCTTAATTAATTGTTTCTTGACGTACTTGTTTTTACATTGTTTTTACATGTACAAATGCAATAAGTGTTCAAAATAAAATTATTGACATTTTTCCAAAATTTGTCAGTAGATAAACCGAAATAAATTTGCGCGAAAAAAGTTATTAAAATGAAAATAATCTTAGTTAAGACCTTTTAGGTGTGCAGACAACCCCGCAAACTCACTTCTTTACTGTTAAATAATTTGATAATAATTTTCGAATACAATCATAATTTGTCTGCCAAGCCGCACTAGGCCGGCGAGGCGAACTATGGTCTTAAACTTTCTCAGTTGTAGAGGAGGTCCGTCCCTAGCAATAGGCAGTACACGGGCTAAGGATGGCCTATTGACCATCATCATCATGAAATAATGATGTCAAATAACCAGAGCCGTGTTCCTGGGATTTCAAACATGCTAATATAAAATATTGTTCATATACAGTAATGGATAATAATTTAATTTATTTATATTTATTTATATCACAAAGTAAGGGCGATCCTTGAACCTACCAAATAAATTCTAAATATTCCTTCACTAACGGGAAACCTGTTATTTCCGATTCGAACCGGAACGAAGACCGTTTTGATTCCATTAAAACATGCTCTAGTTCACGAAATGGATTAACAGATTCCGTTAAGGACATATCCAATTTTAAACTTTTGTTCCAAAGGAGGTCGTTTAAACCGTTTAAATCCAGTTCTTTTTTCAACATTCAAATACGAACGCGGAAAAGTAAGAGGCGATGTAACTTGGTCAATAGGTGTTATTATATTAAATCGACTCTAAAACTGTTTCCAAATTGCATATTGGTATACCCATTAATCACTCGATTCTATAGCGCCAATATTAAAGTTGAACGATCTATGCATACGTATTGGATTTGAAATTGTGAATTCCCAAGTCGTTTTGTGTCAAATGAGTTATGAGATAGCGAGTTATGGTCTGCATTGATCTTGTTCAGTGATTTTTCAGCTGAAAAGAAGAGCATATCGCCTTTTGTGGATAGAAATCTGATAGTATACTGCTTCTGTTCCGATAATTATCGTAATCGAGGAAGGACTTTTATGCTTTACTGCAATTTTATCTAAACTTAGTAGATTGCTATTTGGGACTCATGTTTTGAGTAAATCAAATTTCGGTACAACATAACTAAAGATGAACACTTTTTAATAGTTTTCAAAAAATAATATTTTTTCCACAGTGCTGTGATAGTGCGAATCTTTATTCTAAACAAGCGACTCGCCCCGGCTTCGCACGGGTGCAATGCTGATATTTAATGGATGTTATCATACATATAAACCTTCCTCTTCAATCACTCTATCTATTAAAAAACCGCATCAAAATCCGTTGCGTAGTTTCAAAGATTTAAGCATACAAAGGGACATAGGGACAGAGAAAGCGACTTTGTTTTATACTATGTAGTGAAGTGTCTTTATAGGTATTTTTAAGCAAATATTTAATAATTGAAATTCTGTAAACAGCTCAAATCCTGATTCTCACGCCTTACTCCGTATGCATGTTGTCATAAAAAAACTCAACACAAAATCTAATGTTAAACTATATTTTACAAGCAACTACAAATCTTTTTATATCCCCCAATAAATTACTTAATGATTAATGATAATTTATTCTCAAAACAATTGACTGCTGTCAATTTTGATCAAAACCATAGATAACAAAACGTCAATCGAACACAACGTTCCAGATTTGAACGTAATGCGTTTCGTTTTTACAATCGAAGTAATTTGTAAGAATAATGTTGCGATTGGTTGATTTGGTCGGCATGGGAGCGGAGGGCAGCTGTCACCGACCTATCGCGTTTGTTATCTGTGCGACTAATAACCGGTGTGGGAAGACGCGGGACTTTTGACATTTCCACTTCCGATGAAAAAATATACACTTTGTTTTTCATGACTTACTTAGCTAACTGCCTGATACTTTGTCTGTTTCGCTGCTCCCGCTATGAAATTTATCTATATCAATTTGTATTTTGAAGGAAAAGGTATATGACGAAGATATGGTATTCTTGACAATATTTCATGACTTTTCACCTTTCGCGTTATAAAGATGGCATGGTGGCCTTATAGTGTATTTCTAATAAGAATTTTCAATATTATTCATTCAACCTTTTCCCAGTTTGCTATGTATTTAAAGACGCAGACAGCCTCAACAATATCTCTATCAGCAAGTACTATTCAACGCATAAAAAGACACCTGGCTTTTAGCTGATATATCCATTAACTGTTTTTTCTTAGCTTATCACATAGGCTAAAAAAGAATATACAGTTTAAAACGCAACAGTGCAACTCATTAATATAAATAATCTGGCGTCAATGTTACCAGTTCAATTAAAACCGCGATCGCGATGTGTGGCCAGCGTTGAATATTTAATATCACGTTATACTGTTTGACAGAGATGTTAATGTCAGTTTGGCATGTCATGTCGGGCCATGTCATCGATGGTTATCGCGGATTTTTTCAATAATATACTATTATTTAAATTCATAGGAATCGTTTGGTTTGTGAATTATAATCGATTGTAATGAACTAAAATATATACATATCGTGCTTTAGTCTCTACTAATACATAACATACGCTGTATGTAAAGGTGTATTTCTACACCCGCACACGAAAACCGCTGGAATTTTCCGTAAGATAAATAATAATATAATAAGGCGTGATGTTAGTCACATAAACGCCAATTGGCAGTATAGATAATACGTCTCAGCTTAATCGTTGAACTAAGAGTGAAGTGTATGTACAATATAGTTATCTACATACACATAGTATATGTATACATAAGTGTACCTATACATTATTTGTGATTTCATTGTATTTCAAAAGCTGTAGGACGATTCACGCCAATGCGTAAAGCAGATTTTTTTTTTAAATAAAAGATCAGATAAAGATAAAATGCGCACAGGTAAAATACATTAACCCTCTTTATTAACATGTTATTTGGTGTGTCGCGCGAACCCTTCAACATTAGGGGTGATTTTAGTCGATTTAATTGCTCCGTGTAGGGTTACTATTGTAATTGTGGATGTCCGTTTGAACACGTTCTATAATCGACTATCATTAATTAATGTACGTAGATTTTTATCGCTGTGCATTTATTTCCGAAAGCGTCGGTTTAAATGCGTGAAAAAGTATTTTTTGTAGACATTTTTTGTTTTTCTACTAGTAAGCTCTTCTATTTTTGTTTAAAAACAAAAGGCGAATGGATTGAGTTATTTTTCTTGAATTTTGACTTGATTGTGCGTTATATTATAACTATCTTGTATCCTTATAATGGAACTTATAGTTAACAAAACAATCTTTTTGAAACCTGTATTAATAAAAAAAAACTATGACATAAATAAAAAAATATTTATTAATAGTTTTTCAATTTGTTTTGGGGCTGGGTGTTAATTAAATCGAAGTCTCTCGTAGTTTCTGATACCAACGACACAAGACTCTGCCTTTGTGTGGGGCCAGGACTATGTATGTCTGCCCTGTGGTAAGGGGGGTAAGAATCCCGCCACGGTATCCCCTGCCTGTCGTAAAAGGCGACTTAAAGGGGCCCTTGGGGTCGCTGGACGTGCTGTGGGGGCAGCGCGTCCTCACTGAATGTGACCCCGAGAGTTGCGGCGGCACTGTGGCCTGTGTACGTCGCGGGCGCCCATCCACAACCAGGGCGCCCGAACCAAGATAGTGGGGGTGCATCTGTGCCCCCTAAAACTCCGAGACGGCCGAGACATTTACGTCTCGGAGGCGCACCGGGCGGCTGCGGATGACGGTGGGCGCTTCTCGCCCGCGTACCGTGGTCGTCCCACTCGGCGCGAAGATGGCCACCGGGGGGTTTTGGTCGGTATGCCGGTTTAGGGATTTTGTTAGGGACCCAGCCCGGCACTAACATCTGCGCGGATATGACGTCGCCGCGCGCCGGGCTGGAAGACCGGTGACCCCGACATACGCTTCCCGCCCCCCTCCCCCGGGCTGGCGGGAAGTAGAGCCATAAACAGCTTTCCTCCCGAGAACAAAAAAAAAAAAAAAAAAAGGACTATGTATGTGACTGTTGGGTGTATTAATGTATTTCTTAATAATCTTCTCACATAATATTAGTTTTTAGCAATTCGCATTAGGATCCGGTTGATTCTGAGTACATATGTCTGCTCCCATTTCTAGTTTTTATAAGAGGTGAGAATGCCTACAGACCTAAAATGTGGATTAAGCTTTAAAACATCTCAGTTGTATTAGTGGCTCATGCCTAGCAGTGGTGCTTTTATGGACTGGTGACAATGATAGTTACGAGGAGATATTCTTTAGTAAATTTCCAGACTCTAACAAAAATTTCTCAACGGTGAATCAACGCTAAGATATCTTCATTGCAATATCCTCTTTAAATTGAATATAAAAATAAAGTAATAAAAACCGAATAATCAACCCAAAATTACTCATGCATAAGCTTCGAGTATTTTTATTGTACCGTAACATCGCAGAACAATGTTAACACGTTATTTCATACCTCGGTATGACGCGCAATAAAATCGCATTGGTACGAATATCGCGAATGCATGCAAACCCTCTAATTGGTTGTTAACAATACGTGCGCACGAGCAATGTTTGAGGGTTGATATAAACTTTTGTCCCGTACCTTCTCGAGAATTCTATCAAATATTCCTTCAGAGGTAGCGGTTTATATGATAATTTGACATTAATGATCATATATATAACTTCACACCTGTTTTCTCATTATGGGTAGGAAGAGTGCATTTTTGCACCCACATTTCGCCACGTATCAAATAATAAGGGGCTTTTTGCAATTTTTCGAAGACATTACCACGTTCCGTGCTGGAACTGAAAATGTCCTTATGGAAAAACTCAATAAAACTTTGTTTGTTCCAGGAATTTAATTCCACAAACCTCTAGATACTTGTCTTCATTCGTTCATTCTACTATGATGAGACGACCAGTCGTAAAAATTTGATACAAAAATGAAGGGCTTCTATTGGGTGTCACACAATAAAGTATTGATATTACACGCTGCTCGAATAACTAAGAAGCGGTCCAGTCATACATAATATGATAGTCTAGTCGTAGGTTCGGCACGCTTGGCATGCTGAAACTACCTTCCTAGTCTTATTCATCTGTTCAGTGATTTTTTCTCACCAACTGTCAATTTTCTCGGCCTGATCGCTTATAAATAACGTGGGTCTAAACCAAAGCTACTTTTTACTAAGCTTGAACCTTTGTGAAAGGATCAAATTGATGGTAATGTATGTACATAATGTAATGTACATTATTCGAGTCGCAATTTGAATAAGTATTGACAGACAGTTGGTTGGACGAGGTTGTAAGGTTCTGTAAAGTAGGTCTGTGGATGACTGCAACATATACATACATATACAAATATGTACATCAAAATCGGTCGTTGTAGTGTTTCAGAGAAGAGGGATGTACAGAATTGGTGAATTAGGGTTTGATGAATTTAGTCTTGAAGGCGTTGAGATTTAGGTTTTGGTTTTTTACGTCACGTTGTTTGTAATCACCGTGCCTATTACCTGTTTTAGTTACCGAACACGGTCTTACACCTTTGAAAATAATTATTAGAATATTACAATCGACTCCTAACTGCGAAAGTAACGTATAAAATCGTACAATTTGCAACCATCAAACTACGTATTAGACAGGTATCCTCTAATGAAAAGCCCGGCCAGAACAAACACGGACTGCCGGTAAATTACGCTTAAATTCAGTGTGAAAGTAGTGTTTAATATTGCGCCGCTCGCCGGTAATAAAGTGCGGTGGTGCTTCGGCCTCACTAATTACGGCCATTTGGCCATAAATAGTGGCCATCGATCATAAAGGCCATAACTCGTGGTCGTAAACGCATGAGATAAGCTGCGTTGACGATTGATGCAAATACCACTGCGTTTGTGCGTTTCGGTATTGCTTCTGATAATGGAATTGCATGGATTTACTGACACATACTATCTAAGATGCAGGCAGAAGAGAAGTTACAAGTATAAATAAATGACATATATATGACCCCACACATGGGAAGAAACTACGAGAGACCTTTTAGTGTCACAAACATACACGAAACAATATTTGTGGGTCACAATGGGGATCGAACCCGAAGCTTCTCGTTACGTAACCTGCTCTCTAACTAGCCAGGGGGCTGCCAAATTTTGATTGTAAACTCAAGTTTCTTCAATTGTTTTTTAAGTATAACAGAAAGAGATCTTCAGTAAGCTGCTATGAACTTAGTTCAATATAAATTAATAGTAAAATATTCGGGCACGCCCCGCCAGTCAAGCGGTTAGCATAACAGCATATTAGCGTCAAAAAAAGGAATAATTACTTTTTGTCTACCAGCATGTGTTAAACGATGTACAATTATTTCGACAGGAGTTATATTAATGACTGATGTGGGTTGCAAAAACGACACACTAATTAGATTAGCGAATTGATGGGTTTTTAATATTCCCTATGACATAAGAAAGTGTAGTTACTGGTTAACTATTGCAAAAAACCTCCACTCGACTATCTGACTTACGTTGCCTGACTGTTTTAGTACTGAGTTTGATTTTAAGATTTGGCAGTGTTTCTGGGCTTTCTTTTATTAAATTACCAATTTTTAAATACACCATGACCATTATTTAGCGGGAAAAATGTTGTTTAAATGTCAGTGGGAATTGCAGAGAAGACCAAAAGCCCTGTTTCCCCTCACAAAATTCCGATTAAGCTTAAAATCTTTAGATAATAAAATTAATTTGACACATAAATAAGAATATTCTGAACCCACAATAAACAATTATTAACTAGACATTACAAATTAATGTAACGTATTTAGGCTTCTATTGAGGTACCACCACTGGTTAAGGGTGGATTAAAGACTTAGAATTTCATCTAGTAGACACTATAAGAATTTATTGGGGTGAAATGAAAACTAGAGCATGTAATTTATACTATACAATTGCAGGAGCAATAGGGTTTTAAAGTATATTACGAGATAGTGAAGCGTGTAATAGTGAATCATTAAGCAAAGATAATAAAATGCTTTTATACAACCGCATGTTGAGTTTCTTTTGCTGAAATATTTATTATTTCTCGAACATTCTTTTTATTTATGAACACTTGAGCTGATTTTCGAGCAAAATTGTAGATATTTCTATTTATTCGAGCTTAATTTCGATTGTTTTTACTCCCAGACGATATATTTTTTTTAAATATTAATTAACTAGTGACGGTACTTTTATATAAACCTAAAAGCTTAGAAACCTAGTGTATAATTGTTTATTGGGTGAAGGGGAGGAGGGGGAGAGTCAGGACATCTCCATTTATATGTTAAATTGTTTTTGTTAAATAGATTTGATCGAAATTTTGTATGGCAAATTTGGACTTCTATAGAAGTACAGCCACTCAATAAACCAGCTCAGCGGAAATAGGAAATCAAAATAATCGAGAACTCATCCAGCATCAAACAAAAATAACTAAACGCAATAACAGTTAATTATACCGACAACGCAGCCGTGTTAAATAACGTTAATAACTTCGAAACTGGTTGTAAGTTTAATTACTGACAAATGGAAGCCGAAGACGATAAATAAATGCTTCTGTGAACAATTATTGTTGAAAAAGCGTAACGCATCGCATCGAAGTTATCGCTAACGGTATGAAGTACGTTTGGTAGCGATGCTATGTAGCATGTGTTCCCACAGTGCCGATCGGTCACGGACGAAATGGACGTTTTAATATTATATGAAACGGGAAAGTTTTATGATCGGACTGTGTGCACGATTCGATTCGCTACCTATCTCGAATATTATGCCTTTTTTACACGAGAGCAGAACATCGATGCTATCACGATCCGGTATCGGTATTCCTTAGCTACAGGACGTCTATCACACTCTATAAAATTGCTTTTTATTTTCTATCAAGTTTCTATCAGAAGTTCGGAAAAGTTTTCGTGGTAAATAATAAAAGGAACCTTACGAAGCTTACAAAGGGAAATAAAGGTCTAAAAAATGTATTAACATGGTTGAGAGCATATTTATATTTAATTCTAATATAAAGTTTTATTTGTTGAACAACTCCAAATGCGGAACATTAGGGAAAGACAATTCAAAAGGATTTTTTCCCTTTTTTGCGCGCTTCTTTGACGAACAAGCTAGCTAACTCTGAAAGAATTATTCAAATCGGCCCTATTATATGTATGGTAACTACTGTTCCTGAGATTAACAAGTTTAAGATAACAGAAGAACTCTTCGGCTTTATAATGTTAGTATATAGGTTGTTTGTTTGTTCTCTTGATGCATACAAACATTATTTTGAATTCACAAAATCATATTTCTGGTACTCTGGTATTATTGGTTATATATTCCTACCAAGGAGGAAACTTGTAAGACAGAAAGGGAATCGTCCCATTAATATTATTATTTTCCATCAATCTCTCGCTAATTTGTTAGGACCATACTATAAAAGTGGATTTGATTTAGTCCATCATTCGAAGTACAATAAAATACTTTCGTGGAATTGTCTATGATTGCTTCTATGTATTTTTTATTGCTTGGGCTTAATTACTTTTGTATAGGATGGGAAACGGACTGTAATTTTACAACGACATTTGCGACTTTTACCGCCTTTCATAGTACGGGTATAAATTAAAACCTTAGGGCTTTAAACCACGGCGTGAAGAAATAACTTAGCAGAATTTAACATCCTTTGTTATAGATCCATAGACAAAGTGAGCAAACATTTATCTGAATAAAGTTTTTTTTTAAATAGAATTGAAAAAAAACTTAGAGATTACAAATCTTTGTTTTTGTTTTGTAATGATTTCATTTTTTTGGTTTAATTTAATGCCATCTTTTATCAAATATCGATACCCTGATCCTAAAACAATTAGGTATACCCAATAATTATGTCTGTATTTTTTTTAATTTGCACAAGGAAAATGATCATAAGGATCTTTTGGATTGTAATAAATACATCCAAGGTGCCTCCTAAGATGATTTTAACCTTATAAAGCCGAAGGTTCCACAAATTATTCAATAAAACAATTAAGTTGTACACGTAGATTTGCATATTCTTAAATTAGATTTTAATCAAGCTCTGTATTTAATACTTCTCATATCGTAAAAGTATTTGATCATGTTTTTCCTATTACATACCATCGAAATAATCAAGCAATAGAAGTGTTCAATTTTTCCCAATCGAATCTATTTACTCGTTCTATCTTTAAATAACGTTGAATAATAACAATTATTTCATAATGCGTAGTAAGTAACTTGATTGCGCTAAGTACGACTAAGTACATACTATTTAAGTACGAACATGATATTTGACGTCAACTATCTGTGTGGGAAGCTTTCCTTATCCATTTAACAACATTAAATGCAAGGTAAGTTTGTTCCTTATATATTAAAATAAGAAATAAGATTAGACGGAGGAATTCTTGATATGATGTAAATGTTGTGTCTATAATTTTCTTATCAACAAAGAAAATATAACTGTATTCGCTTCTTTTTATAACAATTATTAAATTTATTTTTACCATAAAAAAGATTTAAATCAGAGAAATATTACGCACGAAAAAACCTAAAATATGTTTCGCTGTAAACACCCAAAGTGCCTCATTTATTTATTTATTTATTTATGCTTATTATACAATGTGTATAAAGGCGGACATAATGCCTGAGGCATTCTCTAACTGTCAACCTTAGGGTGATGCAGAGATTAAAGGTAGGTGCATAAATAGCGTAATGAAAAAAACTCTATACAAAAACTAATAAACATACATTACACATATAATATAATATAAATACATACATATACTTACATAAAAATACATATACTTATATAAAATACATAAAATATAATATATACATATATAAAAGAGGGAAAAAGAACAGAAGACGTACAACACACATATTATCCAGTAATTTCTTTTGAAATAAGCTGCCGAACTTTTATTTTAAAAGCCAAGCGAGTTGTAGCCGACCTGATTTCGAGGGGGAGTGCATTCCATATGAGAATGGCTTGGATGAAAAAGGAAGAATGAACAATATCAGAGGTGTGGGGGGGACACTTCAGGAGGAGATTGCTTGAGGAGCGAAGGTTTCTGGTATGGTTGGTACCCAGGTACTGGAAATGAGGAGTTAAGTAGGAGGGTGATGAAGGAGAAATAAGAATAGAAAATAGGGTGGTAAGTGCACGCAGAGAACGACGTTGACGGATAGGCAACCATTTTAATTGGGAGCGGAAAGAGGACACATGATCATATTTACGAAGGTTAAAAATGAATCGAATGCAGTTATTAAGAAGACGGTCGAGTTTATTGAGGTATTCTGCATTCAGATCGAAATAGCACACATCACCATAGTCGATTATAGGGAAAATCAAAGTCTGCACAAGCATTGCTTTGGTCTTTACAGGCAGAAAATTCTTCAAGCGGTATAAAGCGCGAAGAGAGTTCGTGACTTTTTGACATACCGTAGTGAGTATTTAATTCACAATTAGAACGTATGAGCGTTAAGCACTTTTCAAAGCTGCGGTTTTATTATTTAATCGGTAGAAACGCGCAATAAATATATCGATAAAATTAACAAACTGCGTTATAAAATTACTCCAAAAGTTTTATTGACGACTTTTACATAATGCATGTTCCATTTTGTGTAACACAGTTTAACGAGTCGACGAGTGATTGCAGGCAATAGACAAGAACTAAGTATAAACCTGTAGCTTCGGCCTTATTTGAAAGTCTGTGGTGGAAATTACAGTAAAGTAATATTAATACATAAATGATGATTGTAAGCAAGTGATGGCCTCGAGGTTTGGGCACGCGGTCGAGAATCTCAGCGGTCGCGGGTTCGAACCCCAGGCACACACCTCTGACTTTTCGAAGTTATGTGTGTATTCACATTGAATTATCACTTGCTTTATCGACGAAGGAAAACATCATGATGAAACCTGCACATCTAAAAGATCTTAGGAATTTCTTAGGTGCGTAGTCCGCCAACCCGCACTAGGCCAGCGTGGTGGACTATGGCCTAAAACCCTCTCAATAGTAGACGAGACCCGTGCTGTATGTGAGTGGACGTATATGGGTTGATGAAGAAGAAAAGCCTGATTGTTATAAGTAGGAATTCAAGAGGATTTTCCCCATGCCAAAAACAAGGTATAACTTCCCTTCGAGGTTCTATGAAAAAGATGAGAACGGAGGCAAAAGGAATCAACCAATAAGACAGCCGCGTTTTTCTATTCGTTACGCTATTGGTGGATCCGACCCAAGCTTTTGATCTTTCCGCATAGAAAGTGATCTTAATTGCGCGCAATTTGTGTGAAATACTGATATTCACTTTCACGAAAGGAGTAGGCTAAATTGTAGATGTTTTCTAGTCAAAAATGTTAGTTAGTTTCTTAGTGAATGTTATATATATACCATTTAAACTTTGAAGAGCGTTACAAATATTCATATTTAGAAGCTTCCACAAAACAGTTGAATAAGATTTAGTTATTTGCTAGCGTGTAGTATTAAGAGTTTTATAAGTGTGTGAAAACCAATAGCAACCCTTCATATCTCTTAGAAATTATTGTCGTTCGAAGTGACCGAATGAACAGAAGAAAAACAAAAGGTGACGCTCGTCTCCATAGTATATATTGTCTATTTTCGTATTTCGTATGTAACTGCTCTGTGGTTATTGTTTTAGGTACTATTTTTTTAACCTTAATTTGTTACAGGCAATATTTTTAATATAAAAGATCGCTCTTAATATTTCTATAGAACTTTCTGAACCTTCATAAGTTCTCAAAATCTTTTTGGATCATTTTTTATTTCTATATTCTCTACATACGCAGTCGCCCTATAATGTGTCACCTAATTCTTTATTTATAAAGAAATATCAATGAATTAAATGTGAAAGGAAACCTATAAGCAAGCGTTCAATCGATCAACAAATTGATAGCACATAAGACGTTTTTAATTGACGCAAGCATTGATCGGACTGGAGTCTCAGCGGTAGAATACGAATCGGCCGCGAGAACCTCGCTTGATTAGTGGTCAATTAGTTATTCCCATAACAGCATCAATAAACGTATTCGGTGATTCCGATGTATTTTGTTGTAATCAATTTTTTGATGTCGGCGTCCGTTTGTGTTTGAAACAAATGGTTTTTTTATTGGCGTACCGAATTTAGTGAGGTCGGTGTCGAATACGCTTACCGGGGTTTGAATTCGGGTTCGCCGAGAACGTTATTCAAACGATTGTCACTTCCTGTTTTCGTTTTGTTGAGCGATTCGTATTAAGATCAGCTTCTGTTTAATGAATATATTTATAGTTTTCGTATTCAGAACCAATGAATGATATATATTTTTATTAATATTAAATTCTTGATAGGTTTCAATTCCAAATTTGAAATTTTTCCTTTCTTGTGAATCATCCTTTTAAGCCAGTAACTAGGGCTCGACCGAGATGGATTTTTTGTTCTCGGCCGAGACCGAGACCGAGACCGAGAATAAAATAAAGTCTCGGCCGAGACCGAGAACCGAGACCGAGAATAGACAAAGCGTGATTTTTTTAATACTGTTAATTTTTTTAATACGCTGCTACTACTACTACATGTCCCTCGACATAAAATTGACCACCTCTCCTAAACAGTTGTTCACTTGCTTAACTAGGAGGCGGCGCAGTTAAAAAAATATTTGTTGCAGGCTTAAGCACTAATAGTCCATTGAAATGTTACATGAGCTTTGCATTTCTTAGAGGACGCAATTTTATTTTTGGGATATGTTTGGGAGGTCAATAGAAGCTTAACCTCAAGTTTGTGGGGTTGCCACCCTTGTCCCACGGCCGCCATTTTGAAAAAAACGGGTGAAAACACTTTGTTTGCGATATCTCTGAAACTATGCGTCTCACAGAAAATTTGTAAAAACATAATTTGTAGCAAATTATTTTGCCTACAAATATGTTTATATGACATTTTGCCCTAAATTAAAAATTTAAGAAGTTATAAGCAAAAAAGTGAGAAAATATTTATAAAAATTTTCTTTTTTGCTCTAGAACTTTTTTTTATACATTTTACCAAAAAATTGCATCAGACCAATCTTGTAGATAATCTCCTGACAAAAAAAAATCCCTGTATTTTTTCAAATTTAATTCATTTAAAACGCTGTTACAACACTACAAAGTTGAACGGGTTTGTCAATGTCCACGAGAATCCGGTTGAAACGAAATGTTTAACTTATTTTTTCTTTATTTTTTATTGTAAATACATATATTCCCACGAATTTTTTTATTAAATTCGTACAATTTTACTTATTTATTACTAAAAAAATATTCCTAAAAAACGTGCCTATAAGTGTATAAGCGCGTTTTTTTTACGTTGTATCCCCAGTAGGCCTACTCCACGAACATCTTGCTTATAAGGTTAGCTTGCTTCTCTAATCGACTTTTTTTCGATGGATTACTGGGGATACAACGTAAAAAAACGTTTTTTAGGAATATTTTTTTTTAGTAATAAATAAGTAAAATTGTACGAATTTAATAAAAAAAATTGTAAGAATTTACAATAAAAAATTAAGAAAAAATAAGTTAAACATTTCGTGTCAACCGGATTCTCATGAGCATTGACAAACCCGTTCAACTTTCAAGTGTAACAGCGTTTTAAATGAATTAAATTTGAAAAAATACAGGGATTTTTTTTTGTCAGGAGATAATCTACAAGATTGGTCTGATGCAATTTTTTGGTAAAATGTATAAAAAAAAGTTATAGAGCAAAAAAGAAAATTTTTATAAATATTTTCTCACTTTTTTGCTTATAACTTCTTAAATTTTTAATTTAGGGCAAAATGTCATATAAACATATTTGTGGACAAAATAATTTGCTACAAATTATGTTTTTACAAATTTTCTGTGAGGCGCATAGTTTCAGAGATATCGCAAACAAAGTGTTTTCACCCGTTTTTTCAAAATGGCGACCGTGGGACAAGGGTGGCAACCCCACAAACTTGAGGTTAAGCTTCTATTGACCTCCCAAACATATCCCAAAAATAAAATTGCGTCCTCTAAGAAATGCAATATTCGGCCGTGTAACATTTCATTTGACTATAAGCAACTTATAAGGTGACAAAAACCAATACTCAAAAATATTAGCATTTCTTTGATTACCGAGCTTGTACTATATTTACGCGTGGCCACGCGAGGTAAAATTTTAATGCCGATTCGAAAAAAGTTACAGTCTCGGTTATGGCCGAGAATCTCGGCTAGAAACAGCCGAGAACCGAGACAAAATTCTCGGTAGGATTTGTAGCCGAGAATGCCGAGACCGAGACCGAGACCGAGATCTCGGTCGAGCCTTACCAGTAACTTTTTGAATGATGTGGTACTATCTATATTCAGTTCTAGTTTAAAGCCCTTCTATACTATTTGAAATTACGCCATTTACGATGGCTGAAATTATCTTTAGCATGTCCTCGTTCTATCTGAAATACTCGAGCGATACAACAAGCATAAGTCATTAAGTATTGCCTTAGAGGTTTTTAAAGTCTTACTAAAAATTTCCTAATTGTTCAAGTAGAAATACGTCCGCCATTTAAACCATACGTATTTTATTGCGATTTAAAACTAAGAAAAATTTAATAATTCAATTTCTTTATTTAACTCTTGTTTTATGTCACTATTTTCATTTTTTAGTCAAAAAATCTACGTTTACAACCATACGGAACCATTCACTACTTAACCACTCGTGACCCTCAAGGCGTGTCGAAAGGCCGGCTCAAGAAGCCGAAAGCTGTGTGCCGGTTGAAATTTTATAGTTTATAATTACCACAGATTGCCGGCGTGACCCGACGCCCGCCCTCGCCTTTTACTGGCCGTTCGCGCTTCTCCTTTGCGCGTCGTTTTTTTTTTCTTGCGTGTTGACAGCCCGGTATTATTGGAATGACATTATTATACAACGATGATTAAGATGTGTATGTTATTGATAATAATTTGTCACTTTTGAAAGGAAAAGTTTTAGAGTAAAATATAGGTGTTTTACAAAGATTCTGTTTCGTTATTTGCTGATATCCAGTAGATCTTAATAGAATAAAACTCTTAGATTGATAATGGTTAATTATAACCTTTAATGCTACTTCGATGCTTTTTAATTTATTTTGTCAATACTTTAAACTTTATGTACAACATAAAAGAGATAGTAATGCGGTGCAACATTTTGAATTTTAAAAAATTGATGCTCTGACGACTAGGTTTCGGAAAACACTATCTTGAAGACTACGATATAGTATAGATACATGTATGGGCATACTTTATAAAAAACACATTCATTTTTAATCCTACTTCAGTCGTACTGTTACCAATACAACCAAGCTTAATCAACCTATTTTCATAAAACCGTACTTGAAAACTTCAATACCCCAGACATAGAACACCTTAAAAAATCACCAAAGAATCTTACCTTAGTCTTACTCCCTCCAATCGACCCGGGTCTTATAGATCCGGTTTCGTAGAACCTGGTGAGGATCTTGGAGACGCAGCCGTGTGAGACGAGGAGTTGCCGGCTGATGTCACAGGGCCTAACGCCCATGATGGCCAGCTCCACTATCCGCTTCCTGACCACGTCTGGCAGAGGCCGGCCGTTCACGAACACGCCTCCCAGTTGGTTGACGCCCGCTTGACCTGCAAACGACTTTCTCTAGAACCGAAGTATAGAGATGGGAGATGCGAGGCTTGGTAAGGTAAGGTGAGTATGAAGATTGTTTTGGAAAAACGGAAATAGTGATGGTTAATTGGTTGACTATTTTTTTTTTTCGTCGATTAATGGGCTGTAGGGGGAAAACTAAAAAGCCTATTTTCTGGCCTAATTTTATTTTAAATCAAGAAAGATCTTCATTTGTTTCTTTTTTAAAACAATATTCTTCGGTGTAATATTGCAGGTATTTTTATTTAAATTGAGACAATAATTTTGGAGCGTATGTAAGAGTTCTATTAGCTGTAACTAGGGTACATTTTAGTTATTGTTTAAAAATATATATATTCAATGAGCATTGAAAAATAAACAAATATTCATAAACATTAACTTTTATTAAGTACTACAGTTTTCATTGATAAAAATTGATGGAAAACATTTGAAGCAAAGATCAGTAAAACAAAATGCCGTTGCAGCCAACCGTTCCGTTTCGCAAAAAAACTTATCATAATACAAATCAACAATTTCAATACGAGCTCATTAGCAAATGATGTAACGTCTCAATTTTGTGATGTCTGAGTTATGACTAACTCACCTGCCCTCATTTCGCCTAATATTTATTTGATTGCCAAATCGTCATAACCAACTGCCGGTCAGTCCAATTTAAAAAAAGAACATCCCAAGATCTGTAGATACGTCAAAATTTATTGTTTACCTTTCTAATTAGGGACATGTAAAAGATAGTTTATCTGTTTTAAACTAGCCGTATAAAATGATCTCAATGATAAGACAATATATTACGGAAGATTGAGAATGTCACAGATAAAAAAATAGTTTTTGAGACACGTGGCACTGTGAAGATTTTTTTAGGGAAAATGAACCTTATTGTTATTCTCGTAGATAAAGTCCTGTTGTGAACTTTACCGCAAACATTTATTGAAAGTAAAAAAAATATGCTTTGATCATTTCTGCTTGTTTCTAAATTCGTTTCTGAACGTTTTAATGTCTACATATTTTTGTCTTTAGCTTTTTCTGTCTGTCTTTTGTAGATTTTCAGTCATATTTCTAGACTCCGTGATATTGATGAGAATTTCCTATTGGATAAGCTCAATAACACTTTTTGTGAATTTTGCTCTGCTATTGCAAGCCGTGTAAGAACCGCGTTACCGACCAGGTTTATTATAATTCTAATGATATCGAGACAAATATTTATAAACTGCATGAAATAAATATAAAACAAATAAGTATAAAAAAAAATAAATCTATAGTCAGGTAAAGTTAAAACACACTTCACGCATTTGCGAAGGAGCAGGCAGAAATGAATTTAACCCCCACATATTGCTAATTATCTTCCACGTAAAAATCTCTTTAACTCCGATTCCGTTCATTCTCATTTCCTTCTGTAGGACGCAAGCCCTAAAGCTCGCTTACAACAAGTAATCAATGACTTTAATTTAACTCCACAATAAATGTGTTTAGCTCGACATGTAACTTAAACGGTTAAGGGCAGTAATTTGGGGAACTTAAAAAAAACTTAACAAAAACTAAGTAAAGAATTGCAATTGCTAATATACTGAACTGGATGAGAGAGTTTTAGACGTTAGTCCACCACGCTGGCCTAGTGAGGGTTGGCGGACTACACACTTATTTCCAGATACGATTTTAAAATTCTAGGACATGTATTCTCGCAATGAGATAATTTTTTCCGAGCTTTTTGAAATATTTTCAATGCCAGTTTTTAATAATGATGTCTGAATCTGATATTATACATAATATTTTTTTGAATGCTAGAAGCATTAGAATGTGAAAATTATGGATAAGCTTAATGTATTGTGCAGTTGATATTCTTTGTATTTTAAAGTTAATTGCGTAAAAATTAACTAATATCTAAGTTACGGATAATTCCATCACGAAACGCATTACGTCCCTTAACGGCTACCGTCAACGCCTTTCATTATAAAGTCATAAAACAATCGCCAAACGCCGGCCGATTTATTACCTTAATGCCATAAAATTAGCGTTCTAATTTGTTCGTAAGCAATTCGCATTTATGACGTTTTCTTTAACCGTACACCGCTGCCGCCGGTACGCCATTTCACGGCTATACATGACCGACTGATTTCGTCGGATGCAAATTACTTTACATGTTTTACGATTCCTCTTACGGACCGCGGTAATAACATTTGCGTGCTGTACTAAATCCAACCTAAACTATATACGAATTGAGTGTATATTGGCATGTGTTGTTTGAAATGTCATTAAGGGTAAGTATGTGATGGTTAGCGCAATGACCGAGTCTATGGTTCCGTGAATCTAATACTGTATTGATTGCAGATCGGTCCGGCTATGTATTAATTTGTTCCCGGATTTGTTAGTTTCACGATTGGGCTGCAGGTTTGATTCCGTGCTGGAAATCAATTTGTGCATCGCTGGTTTTACGAGATTAGTACACCGAGGAAGAGTTAATGGTTTGTGTAATGGAGTTTGCTTATAACGTAACAGAATTGTTGGTAGTTGGATTTCAAACAAAAGTCGCCTCTGTTAACATTTTCACTGACACTTTTGTTCATATAACCAGCACCTTCTTAGCAACTGATTGTTTTTTCATAGTATAGGTATATGAAAATATGTTGCTCCATAAAACTTAATTATTTGAATTGTGCGCAAAAAATACACGTGACAGCCAAAAAGAAATAAATATGTACTCTCATAATTTTCTCTTTTTCTTAGAATGTCTTTAGGAGCAAGATGATAAAATAAAGCTAGAGAAAGCATTTTTCTCCATCGTTACAGACCAATGATTTAAAAAATAATAAAAATATTTTAAGTACAAAGATAAAATCTTGACCATAAACTATATTTTATGGCGAACAAACGACTGTTAGATCAGATTATAAAGAATTACTAATTAACAAAAAACACATGCATTATTTCTACACCCACGTTTCGCTAGATTTTCCGTTCCACGTAAAATCGTAACAGATCGTTTCCAGACTCCGTGCTTCTACTGAGCATTGCGTAAAAAAAACTCAATAACACTTTTTCCGAGCGGGGAATCGAACTAAATTACTGAAGCTAAAGTTTTGCTAGCGGTAGCTGTTTCTTTAAAGATATGCCGATTCCCGTGTCAAATCGTTTCCTAAAAGTCATTCTCTATTACCGTAGTTAAAGTAATTAATGAATTTGCATACCACATTGACCTTTATGATTGAGTGCTTAAGTTTTTTAGATATTTCCGCAGAAAAAAAGATCGGTAAAAATCTATTTTTGCGCACATGAATATAGCGTAATTTGACTGCGCTTATCAAAATATTAGAATAGGCAAATAAATCAGAAAAATTAAGCATTTTTTCTTTTCCGCCATTCATATATACAACAACAATTAAATAAACAAATTGTTAACAGCGCAATGTATAGCAAAATTTTAAAGCGATAACCGCACTTTACATCGCTGCTTAAACATAAAACCAATCTACTGAAACAATAAAAAATCTAATGTGTGTTCTTTACTGTTAGACGCAAATATATTTTATGTCTGCGCGGCGTGGTGATGAGATTGTACCTTCACTTAATAGTATAGAAGCAGTATCGTCACTCGATGTAATCATAGCGGGTTACTATCATCTTTACGATGTATGTATAGGTAAGTATTTGAGATGTTATAGAAGTTTCAAAAAAACTCAAGACTTTTTTAAAAACCCTTTAAGTTGTAGAGTATGTCCGTGCTTAGCTGTCAAACTTATAAGAGTTGTTGATGATCATGATGATATAATGGTAAATACATAAAAAGACGTAAAAAAAAGTCTTTGAATAAAACCCTCTCATTGGTAGAGGAGACCCGGGCTCAGCAGTGGGCGTATATGGGTTGATGAAGAAGAAATGAAAACTAGCTGTGCCTAGCGTTTCTACTCGCATCTCTAATTCGATTGTCCGTTTTAAGAGGTAAAAGTATCCAACATGCTATTCTAAACTGTAATATATTTACGTCAAAAAATTAACATACTATTATGGTGACTGAGTAATGTATTTACCTATATGTTTCTTATGAACGTAGATATACGTACTTTCTTATTTACAATATAAACTGCTGTTTTTTTGGCACGTAATATATAATTTCATAGCATGAACGTTTCCGCCAGACAAGTGGAAGACCACATTATATTACCTTCTTCATCATAATTAGAATGTTTTAGTACGCAACATAATATCAAAGAATATTCTGAAATCTTGTTATCTCGATTAAAATTTCCACGGATTGTGTGTAAAATTCATAGCTTGTGAGTTTAGTACTTTGTTGCAAACTTCCCGGTACTTGAGACCAAATTGGAATATATGTTTGCATTTTATGATATAACTTTCGAAGAACGTTTAATATTAGTTATTGCGCATATCTCGAATGCTATAACAACGGTACGGTAGTGATCAGTACGCCACGTTAATATTCGCTGTGGCTGTACAATTTATGTTCTTAGTTTTATGCAGAAGATATTTTGTTTATGAACATTCAGTACTATAGTGTAATATTACTGTTCTTAGGATTAGTTGTGATAAGATTGTGGAAAATTGGATAAATTGGACCAATTATTTTAACAAAGTATATTATATACAATTATACGGAAGAATTATATACAATTAAATTATAAGGATAGAATTATGACATTTATTTTAAAACAAAAGATTCGCAATTGAATTTTACAACAGAAATTAGGAGACATTTTAAAATTAAATAATTTTTTTACTTGTACTTTGACAGGTGATAATCGGATCAAAATATCTTTCACAAGTCGATTATTATGGTGAAGTCAAGATATATTTATTCAAGCAGTAACACTTTAAAATATAACATGGATCGTTAGTAAATGTTACTAACGCATTACAATATGTTATTGATGGGGAGAAAAAGCGGTGTAGGAAACTCATTCACTAACATACATAAGTATGAATATACAGGGTTATTTAGACCGTGATCGAAAATTGAGGCAGGTAATAACGAGGGTGATCACAAACCCAGTGGCGATATTAAAAATCCCGACAAAAAATAAAAAAATTGACGTTTTCCATACAACCATCGGTGTTAAAAGTATGTGGTTTGTATGGAAAAACATAAAAATTTTATTTTTTGTCGGGATTTTCTTTAATGCCAGGGGGTTTCTAATCACTATCGCTATTACCTGCCTCAGTTTTCGATCACGGTCTAAATACACCCTGTACAATGTCTGCAATGTGTATGGAAGCTACGTGTGAATTCGCAATGAATTATCACGTACTTTAACGGAAGGAAAACATCGTGAGGAAACCTGCACACCTTAAAGTTCTTACGATTTTTTAAGTGTTACTCCGCCAATACACGCGATAGGCCAATGTGGTGGAATAAGGCTTAATCTTTATAAGCTATAGGATGAGAGGAGACTAAGACCAGCAATAGAAAACATATAGGCTGATGACGATAATGATAACAATGTGTATACGAAATATTATATTTATATTGACACTTTCAATTTATTTTTTATACACACTTCAATACACCTCGTCTAGAGGGATATAGTCATAAAAATGTGTCATTTTTTGTTTTGTTTCAATAAATAATAAGTTTTCTTTACTATGTAAATTAGCCTTAAGTGTTCTCTATGACATTGTTTAAACTTCAATAAATATTTTTTATTTTTATATTTTTCATGTAAATTAAATCAGTAAAGTAACTCACAGTTTAAAAAACATTGATAGTTGGAAAGGTGCGTTACTGTTCCCTCCGTGCATGAGCCCATCCCGTGCTATAACGTTAATACGCTTCCAGTTTTACAATCGGGGCGTCGTAAAGCGTTGTCATTTTTTTTTGCCATCGCTACCACCAATATCGGCAGTATATCGCTAAAGTTACTGCACATTTTATAACTTGTGACCGATTTAACAGCGCCGACAATTGGCACGGTATTAGGGAGCCTACCGTGTTTTGTTTTGGCTTGTTTTTCATAGCGTAAACGCGGTTGAAGGGACATTTCGCGGGATATAATATTGTCTGTCTGTGTCGCGTCTATTGGTGGTTATCTGTATTGGTATTTTGAGGAAGTATGGAAAATGATGATGTTTGTACTTTGTTTTTTCCAAAAGAGCTGATTAAGATAAAAAGATAAGTAGACAGTATTTTGTATGGGGACGAGTATCACACCTAGTTTTTCATTTCATTCTACTACAATTACACTTTATCAATGATAAAAATTTAAAACAAAAATGAAGGAATACTATTGGCTGTCACTTTATAAAAGTCTTAATATTTCAAGCTACTGAATTTTCTAGGAAGCGGCTGTGTCAAAAATATGATAGGTCTAATCACAGATTCGGCACGCTCAGCATACTGCTATTTCCTTTATAATCTTTTTCAACTGCTCTCTGATTCTTTCAGTATACTATGAACGGTGAGAATTTAATAATGACAATTTTATTACGCCAAAATACGTGTAAGATGAAAATGTATAAAAATGCACTTGTTATATAGAGTCAAAAAGATATAAATACAAAACGATTAAAAACTTTTCTTCCAGGCTTCCAAATTAAAAAAAAATACATTAAAGTCCATAATGACGGTATATTTGACATAATATTTAATATTTTTATAGCAATTTACAATGGATCGGTGTCGTTGCGCGGAATACCAGGCAGCGGTAGAGAAACTCAGGTTCTACACTGTTGGAACACTACGACCTGATATTATTGATAATTTTGATAGTAAGTACCATATAAGCTCCTATAAACTGACGCCTGTAAGACGTGCCTTTAACGCATAGAAGACGTATTTATCTATTCTATACTCCGTGCTTATATTAGGAATTTTTAAAAGAAAAAGTCTCATCTGAGTTTCTTGGGATCTTTTTTGAGCCTTTCCCACCACACTCTCACCTTTGTAACTCCTGTGCTCCAGTTTCAACCGCACACTCAGTTTTGAAGTGGATTAGCGGATTTGCGATTAGCGGATCTAAGAAAACCTAATTTGTAATGGTCTCGCGTCGAAGTTAATCAGAAAAAATGGCATAATGGAGGGGTTGGAAGTTTGTGATTCTCGGGATCAAGGAGGCTATTTTGAAGGCTATTCTGAGTTCAGGACCTGTAAGAGAGTAGTGCATTCATTGACTTAGCTTAGTTTTCTTGCGTCACTATTTCGATTGCCTGTTCATCTCCGATTTTTACCTTCTTTGATCTCACTTCAGGAACTGGTTATGACGCAACTTGGATCAAGCATGGAGTAGACTACTCAGATTTGAAGTTTTCAAAGCCGAGAGCCATGAAGATACTGACTCCAGAAGAATTACCAGAGAACAGAATTTCTAAAGAAAGCCGTGCCATTGAACAAATGTGGTGTCCTTTCATGACACCGGTTAAAATAGGATAGCATTTTTTATAACTTGTAAAATATTTGGAATCAAATTAAATTGCAGTTTGATTTTTGCGTATTTTTATGCTAGCACGGAAAAATCGTTCTAGTATCAGAAGACAAAGAAACAAGATTTGATAGCATAGATCTAAATTTTAGTAACCCATAAATATTTTTGTACTTTTAAATTAGCATGAATTTTTTAGACGTGTATAATGGTGAAATTTATTTTGATAATAAAACACCCAACAATCACATATAAAGCCTTTCACTTTTCGCCCTCACAAACATGTAGTCACTATATTTGCAGAGTCACATAAACAGCAATCTTGGAATAGAGATAGAACCTGCGACCTTTCATTTCGCAGGCTTGTAGTATTACCCCGACTTTTGCGTTCGAGAAACGTAGGTGTAAATCCAGAAAACTCATATTTGTTAATACAGTGCCTACCGCAGAAATAACCACCCAAGTAGCCACGAATAAATTAATTCAAAAGCTAAATAAAGTTGTTGTAATAAATTATCAGATAAAACTAGTAATATGGGAGTTTTTATGTGAAAATATTCGTCCATTATCACCTCAAATCTTCGCAGTAAAATTGGTGGAGCAGTAAATGCACGGGAAGTTGGCGATAAGTTTTTATATAACAACTTCGAGACTAAATTCCGTTCGGGTACGCTGAGACTGTGGATTGGCTAACAATCGCAGGCATATTTTGGTCCTTTAAATATTGTTTCTACTTTATTAAACGTTTCAATGAACAGGACCCGTTAAATTGAAATGGTTATATAAAAGATTTCATCATCATCAGCCTATATTATTACATTTTAAGCCCACTACTGGAGACGGGCCTCCTCTACAAATGAGAGGGTTTAAGCTTTAGTCTGGATGAAGACATGATTTTTTAATATTTCCCAAACCAATACCTGTACCTGTAGTAGATACTTCTAGTGCAAAACTTTATATAAATCTCACCATTTAACCTCACTATAATAAAATATATAGGTTTAGGTGCATTCCTGAGTCTACATTTTGCCTGACCTGATCAGTCCCACGTAATAGGGGGCGAGTCTAAAGCCTTTTTTCGGGCACATTTCCAGATTCCGTGTTGTTGCTAAGATTTTCTAATGGAAAAATTCAATAACAATGCCCGACCCGAGAATTGAACTCAGGACCTCTAAATTACGCATACTCGTACCGTGAGAGAAATAATAAAAACATTTAAACAAACAAGCATTTACAGTTATAATATTAATGCGGAGTCGAATTGCCAACGTTTGGATTTAAATTAAAATATTCAAGAAGCAGATAATATCTTAATTATTTTAGACTATATTTTTATGAGCGCCGCGCAATTTCGTCATGTATTAAAGAGTTTTTTATTGGTTGTAGTAACCACTTAAGAACATAATTACGTTTTGATTCAGCAATAAATACGTAGCAATAGTTTTAATATTAAATTTAACGGTATTTTTGTATAGGAATTTAGTTTTAATATGGCTTCGTTTCGACTCCTGAAAGATGCTTATAATAATTTTTATTTAAATCTGCGTCGTGGTTTTGTGGCAAAAGCATGCGCCGTGCGGTCTAGAGGTACCGGATTCGATTCACATTTCTTGTTAAGTATTATTGTTTTTTTTTAGGAAATTCTCAGTAGCTGAATGGTGTCTGGAAATGTTTTCGAAAGACGGCAACAGATTCACCTTCTTTTAGGTAGGGTGGAATAACAGTTGGACGAATGTGGGTGCAGAAAGGCACTGTCTATCACGTTGAGAAGTACAGAAGTGTATGTAGCATTAAAAAGACTGTAAATTTCAGCACAGTACAGTAAATTTTTCTTAGTTTACAATTTTTTATTGTTATGATATTGTACTATTTGGTTGTAAATACAATGATCTTAAAAATACTTTGTTACACATAACAATGTATGTTTCAAATTCTTAATCAAAGGTGTATTTTTTTGCATCAAAAAAATATATCAATTGTACATACATAAAACCGTCAGTAAAAGCTACACCAGAATACAGTTAAGCTCACATGCATTTAAATTGAAATTAATTAACAATAATAAAACGCAATAGAGTTTACGATGTAAAATTGTAACACAGTTGTAAACATTGAGGTAGAAAATCGTAACTGATGTATTAGATTTGATTTGATATGGCTGCGGCACCATCTTGTGTATAATAGAATAGCGAGGATGTGGCTGTTTTTATAAAAAATTGTCCATTGGCGTCTCGGGGCTTTCTGTGTAAATGAGATGTATTTTGATATTAAAAACAGTCAGTTAACCAGTGGTGGTACTAACTTAGTAGGTTAAATTGCCTTACAAAATTCCGAATAACACAATGGCTACAAACACATTTATGTAAAAAAAATTCTGACAAAAAAAATACGCTTACCTAACAATCATAAGTGTTAAACTTATGTGGTGATTAGGAAAACATCAAAATTTTTAACGTTATGAGATCGTGAAATGATTTATCTTTACAATAAAGTTGACAAAATTATACCTACCTCTTCGAAAAACCACAGCAGATTTAAAAAGTAGCATGTCCACATCACCCAACGCATGAAGCAGTCGTCTCAAATCCGACGGTCAATAATTTAATTTGGCGTCAAAAGCGAGCCCGGTCTACCGCGTCACACTACTACCACACGAACCGACAGATCTACAGATAGTAGTGAAGTAATGATTTCTCATATGATTAGAGATTACGCTTGGTTTCAAGTTTTGGTACAAAGCCCAGCTTGCCTAACAAAATTCCGAAGCTTTAAGCTTTAAATATTTATTTAGCAGGAGCAATTTGACATATTATAACTGGCAATGAAGCAGTGATGGCCTCGAGGTTTGGGCGCGCGGTCGAGAATCTCGGCGGTCGCGGGTTCGAACCCCAGGCACACACACCTCTGACTTTTCGAAGTCATGTGTGTATTCACATTGAATTGTCACTTGCTTTAACGGTGAAGGAAAACATCGTGATGAAACCTGCACACCTAAGAGTTCTTAGGAATTTTTTAGGTGTGTAGTCCGCCAAGCCGCACTAGGCCAGCGTGGTGGACTATGGCCTAAACTCTCTCAATGGTAGAGGAGACCCGTGCTCAGCAGTGGGCGTATATGGGTTGATGAAGAAGAAGAAGAAGAACTGGGAATATCAACACAATGATCAAATTTAAGTAGACATTACACAATTAACGTGAAACACTTTTGGGCTTCTATGCAAGTAACGCCACTGGTTCTTATGAATTGTGAGACTGTAGAGTTAAATCTATCTGCATCGGCCTGAGGCGACGGCACTCGGAACTTTAGGTCTGCATATTTCGCGATTTTTTTGATTACCGTTAAAGTACACATTTTAATATAATTATCACACGATTATAATTATTGTGAATTTACATCATAATCATCATCATAATCATGTCTTCTAAGACAGAAATCCTACGAACTTTTTGGTGTCCAGGTTTCAGCTTGATGTTTACCTTCACTTACTTCTAATATTGATTCCCACCCGATAATTAAGTTAAATATAAATATTACAGTACTGTACAGGTTATCTTATTAGGTTTTCTCAATTAACCTCTACATCGCTACCTAACATAAACAAAATTATACCAAACGGTACGCCTATTACTAATTAACATTAATACGAAAATATTAATTAATTTTGTATTACAAGCGAAAATTATATTCAATACAATGTTAGCTTACTTTAATGTAAGGGTCGCGGGGTCCCTTCATCAGTTTCCTTAAGTAATAGTAACTCTACAACTAATTGTGATTTTATTCGCACATGATAGAAATAACCCATTGCCTGCCAAATTTTATGATTATATCCTGGTGGAAAATATCAAAGCAATTTATCTCTCCTGAGATTCGAACTAGAGATCTCTTTCTGATGCCTCACAATTATATACAGACGTATAGTACTAATAGCTACTAGTATCACAGTAATATGTTGTAGCTTTAAAAACCTGCGAAGTGCACCAGTTTCTATTTTCAAAGCAAGAATTACTTATTTTTTTTACTTTTTGTTCTATTTTTTTAAAAGGGCTAGTATAAAAAAAAATAAAAAAGAGGTCGACAAAAAAAGTATTTAATATAATTCCATACCGAACACGAGTATTGACCCGGAAACATCGTGTGAGTCCAAGTTATGAATATAGAAATATTTCTATTGCGCCTCGATATCATCACTGTAGTTTGTCGTGATGTGATATTGCTAATATCCCAACGGGTCCTATTCCGGTGCTTTAGAGTCGAGATTATTTTTATATTCCATGTATAATGTATTAGAGAACGGTTGCGGGTGGCCCTCGATACTATCTCCATTCAAAGATTCGACTTTTGATTTCCTTAATTACCGTTAATGGGCTTTGGACAGTGGTAGCGCAGTGTGAGCATGGCTTTTAATTAAATAACAGGATTTTAGTGAGGTTTATGATTTTAAAGTGATGTTTATGGTATTAATTTTATGTTTTTGGATTGTTTTCTGGATCATAGATGTTAGATAGATGCTAGGTAAATTCAACGAGATATTTTGAATTATGAGAAAATTTAAAATAAAATAGCAAAAATTTGATAGAATGACTACTGTTGGTGCAGGGGATCACGACCCTCAGCAATGAGGAGAACGACGCCAGGAGGAGGAGGAGTAAATATGATGAAGTAGTGGTAAACTAGAGTATTAGGCGGGTGGTTGAGAATCGCGACGGTCGTGGTTTCTAAAACTTCATGCATAGACCTCTAACTTTCGAAGTTATTTTGTATTCACAAATAATTATTATCACGAACTTTAATGGTAAAGGAAAACTTCGTGCGGAAATTTGCAAATCTAAACTCATCATGACGCCTATTGTTTTATTAGATTAAATAGTTGCCATTTGATTTAAAACTTATATATCTAATTACTCTACCACTTCTTAAATACACATTTCTTATTAATAAAATGCCATGCCACATAAAATAAAAAAAAACTTTTACACCACAAAAATCAACCATCCAAGATTCAAACCCATGGTCACATTACCGAAGGGTTCTTTGAAACGCTTATGATTTCAATGTGTGAGGTAAATTCCTATCAGTTATGGTACCGTACTCTGCTCTGAGACCCCCCCCCCCTTTTCCTCACTCCTCCGTCGCCCCCGCCGCTACCGCACTTTAATGTCAACCGTTTAACTTAATTAAGATCGGAGTGTTTTTTTCTCTTATAAAACAGTTATCGGCTACCCGAGTTACTTGATTTCTGTTATAGATATCCCTTGGAGCCGACGCGATGGGATTTGGATATGCGTGTATTATTTTTTAGGGTATTTGTATGCAAGTGTAGAGACCGTGATTGAAGACTAAGTCGGGTAGTTGTTACAGTGATTAGTAGAGAACAGTTGAATAGAACTAGTAGAAGGGAAGTGTGAGTATGCAGAACCTACGATTAGTGAAAATACTGTTTGATTCCGTTCTAATTTTATTCAGCTATTCAGTGATTACAAACCTATTAACGCTAAAAACATCTAAAAAAAAATACATTTCCTAAATATCGTTAGTATTCTCTACTTCAATTTTCGATACCGGTCTTGGCAAACTTAACATTGATAGCTACTAATTTTTTAAGGATAATTTGATACCAAAGATATTTGAAATAAGCAGTACGCATAATTCCAAATTTAAAATATACTTACTCGCACATTTTAAGGCTAAGTCTTATCAACAATCGGAATAAAATTTACCTGTGTGCGGCATACTGGCTGGTTTCTGAAACAAATTAAAAAAAAGGCATTAAATTATGTACACACAGGCCTATAAAACAAAGTAATCAGATTAAAAAAAAGAAAATTTTAAATTTCGTGTGCTAATATTTAAGTGTCCATAGTTTATCTGCCTTGGGGATCGCCGAGCCGAAATCATAAAGCCACGTGACATCTTTATCGGCTTTCTTTCCCGCCACGATATTTGTCGTGTACGCAAAGCCCACAATTCAACTGTGACATTGGGCACAGAGGTGTAACGAGGTTGCCGTATGGAGTAAATATTACCCCCTACTGTTACGCCTGCTTAAAAATAGGTTAAAATTATAATGATAAGTATTTTTTTAAGTGTGATAAAATCTTTTGGCAAATATGTTTGTTTGGTTATTTTGTAATTTATCAGTGTTTTTTGTTAACTCTTTTTCTAGAAAATTAGTGGTTGCTTTTTATTATTATTATTAAAGCAAACATGTACGTCAGTTCAGTTTCAACGACTGTTAAACCTTTAACCATTGCTTGAAAGATATCTTTTCAAGACTTTTGTAAATATTTGTCCCATTTATAAATTTGTTTAGAAAACCTTATAGTATTTCGTATGGCTCTGCAAAGTCAAGACACAAAAGTATTTAGACTCTGCAGCAGTTAGAAGTCGGTGGAATTATAAATCCAATAGATCAATCATATAAATATTTAACAATACTAAAATTAATAAATTAACGAAATGGAAACAAAATAACAAATCCTTAAAATAAATCTTCTAATTTGAAATTGAATGTCTTATTGAATTCCTTAGTCTGTATTTTTACAAAAGTGGTAAAGATAATAAAATATTGTTTGGTATCAATCATTCATATTTCCAACCCAAAAAGGGTGCCAAATCTCCCGTAAGACATCCGCACTCCGTCCCTTGCACCAAAACAGCTGATTACAGCATGAAACGCACTACGGTTATGATTACAACCGGCCATTACCCACCGATAGCGCGCTTAAATCATAATTTATTCAAATTAAAAATACTTATCTGAATGTGATGCGGTACTAAATCAGAAATTAAGTGAGCCGGTGCGTGTTCGCGGCGAAAATCGATGGTATCGCGCGCCCGATCACCGTGAAAACCTTTGAGAATGTTGTGGACAAAATGTGCCAGTCACACTTATGGCATTTCGGCATACTGCCCTTTTCCTGCCTTTTAGAAGATATTTCTGTATATCTTCTTGTTCCAGAGAAGAGTTATTTAACAGATGATACACAACGTGCAGATAATAATTGAATATGGTCGTCTTATTAATAGAGTAGTTAGCAGATGGTAGAGCGGGCGGAAAACAGAGTGAGATTTTTTTAAGATGCACAAATAGAATAAGAGTTGATCCATAGAAGAGCTAAGTAAGATTCGAAGGGAAATTGGTATTATTGATTGCTTCGTAACGTAGTTTTAAATACATTTTTGTGCGTTTCACAAATATTTGTTTCGGGTCTGGATGCTAAGAGACCTAAAAGACTTTCGTAGTTTCTGATATTTATGGCACATAGAGTTTTACTGTTGGGTATATTTATTTACTTAGAGATGAATTAATAATTCATGATGCAGATGATACAGAGTGCGAATAACGGAGTGATTATTTTTTAAGATGAAGATTAGCCAACTTGAAACAGAATAGCAGTTCGACTACAGGTTGCCATGTAATTTGTTTAGTAAATACATAATACTACTGTTGGGTGTATTTATTATAATTCATTCCATCACTAAATAGTATAAAACAAAGTCGTTTTCTCTGTCCCTATGTCCCTTTGTATGCTTAAATCTTTGAAACTACGCAACGGATTTTGATGCGGTTTTTTTAAATAGATAGAGTGATTGAAAAGGAAGGTTTATATTTATGATAACATCCATTAAATATCAGCATTGCACCCGTGCGAAGCCGGGGCGGGTTGCTAGTTCATTAATATATTTAACACACAAATCTGTATATTATAATAATCTCCGATTGTGTTTTATCTTGTGGTATAGACTGATTGCTAAAGATCATTGTGGTATGTTTTGAGGTTGAGTTAAAAGACCAGAGCCTCTGTCTTATGCCTTTAAGCCTCCCAAGAAGTACATAAAGAGGAGTTCAAGGCGCTTTTCTCTAAAAAAAAATGGCTAACAGTATATAAAAGATTTATCATTGAGCGCTGTTGTCACTTAGCGACTAATAAAAAGGTCTAAATATATTTTCTATAAACGATAAATGTATATTGTTATACCCAACATAATGAGCATTATATTTGGGTTCGAATGAGTGTGACCACGCTTAACACAGCCCAGCGATCTGATAACATAGCACGGAGCTGTTTTGCATAACGACACAGGTTAGTGTGGGTCTTTAATACTATCGATGTAGACTTATTTACAAACTTTGGGCTGAAGAAAATGTAAAAATTACGCAGCATTTAGTATGTATTTAAAAGTATAACTTTGTAAATGTTTTCAATTAAGATTTTTTCAGGTACTCATAAGAAATATGTAAATGCTCAAATTTTTTATCGCTAAACAACACATTTAGTTTTTTTCTTATAAAATACTTATCTTGTTCTGCATACATAATGTTACATACATAAACATTTTAGAATGTATTTAAAATGTTTTTAAAATTAAATTAATACAGTAACAGATTTCAGGTTACCTATAGTAATAAAATACAATTTCTTACATTTAAAACAGCTTAACATCAACTAATTATCATAATCATCAGTCCATATTATACGTCCCACTGCTGGGCCTCCTTTACAACTGAGAGGTGTAAGGGTTAGTCCACCACGTTGGGTTAGTACGGGTTAATGGACAACACACCTAAGAAATTCCTAAAAAAATTTAGGTGTGCAGGATTCCTCAACACATTTTCCTTCGCCGTTGAAGTAAGCGATCATTCATTGTAAATACACTTAAAGCTTCCGAAAAGTTATTATCACATTAAATGCATCGAATTATGTCAAATTGATTCAAATTTAATCTAAATAATATCACATTTCTATGCATATTCTGAACAGACTTGAAAAATCTCATCAAAACTGATCTAAATTTAAACGCAGAAAGCTTATCTTGTTAATAGGAGTAATAATGTCAAATAAGATGGAAATTAAGAATCAATTAGTTTAATAATTTTGTATAAGATAAAACGCTTTGGGTGTCACATAATACTGATTTTCAAACGTATGTAATAGAAGACAGCTTTACTATATGCCTATCTTTCTTTGGTTTGTTTATTTAACAATTATTTTTCGCATTCCTCATATTGAGTGTTTTTATTTAATTTTACCGGTATATAGATCGATCGGTATTTAATCGTCTCCAAGTTTTCAAGTATGCTTGTGTCAAGATTAATTGGTTCAGTGATTTAGTCACAGAAGAAAAACACGAAAAGAACTTTTATATTAATAACGAAAATTTAGATAAATATAATAAATAGTCTTAAATTGAAAAATTGCTCATTCCATATGGTAATTATAAAGAGAGTATAAAGAGAATTAAAAAGAATCGAATTTTAATCAAATAGTCGATATTATTATCGATATTTTGGGTGAATGGAGCACAGCATTACCTTACTCCAGAACCTCGCTTTGTACTGAATTCCCCAATGGAGCGGACTTTGAATTTTTTGTATTAATTAATTTCGCGGTTATGTCTAATTTAATTTTGTGATTCAGAGCCCGATGAAGGTCGTTTCGATACCTTAAATACGATGAAGGTGGAATGGAATCTAAAGCTTTTAAAAATATGTCCATTATTGGGTTGAGTGAGACTACGACGCACTTATGTTTTCTATAGCTGATCTTATAGCTAATTCTTAAAGTATATTAATGATTTAGATTAAATTTTAAATCTTGTGAATCATAGCTAGTTTTATATCAGAATTATTTCTTTCACAGAAAGTGGAAAGCGATCTGTATATTCGACTATGCTCGGGAAGGTACTTTATAATAGTCGATATTGTGATGGTTCCAGCATAATCTTATTATATCTTATATATCTCTTAATATAGTAATATATTCGAGAGCTATGTACTTGTATATGAACATCGTAATAAATGGGTACCACAGAAAAAACAGACTGAAAGAAATGCAATTGCAACTTTTCTCTATCGACTTTTAATTACTTAACATTCGGTTTATTCTCTCCAACAATTTAAGGTTTTACTAATTTTAAATATCCTAATAAATAATCATTATATGTATATATATTTCTTAACTTATTTTTTAAAATTCACGAGCAGCATACACCTCGATAGTCGTTCCATTCATTACCGCAGAAGTATGTGCGGTTGGGGTTTTTGTAAAATCAAGCATTCGTTTGTGTTCAAATCGTCGGGAACAGGAATATTTGAAAAATGTCTGTGTTTTACCTCTGGGAGGACGTGGCGACATTGTTAAAGCATGCGACCCAAACTTGTCTGAATTTAAAGAGATTCCTTGGACTTAGTAATGGAGATGCTTATACTCGTAAGTAATTTTTGCAATGGAAAAGATCATACTGGAAATGATTGTCTGCATATTATAAAGCTGCTGAAATTTGCGTGTTGAAATCTATACTGTCTACTCCTTTGGGAATGTTATAAGCGTAGGGTTTGACTTTCTTAAGGTTGATAACTACTAGGCATGGGCTTCCTTAACGGTCAGCGCTTCTCGCCCGCGTACCCTGGTTGCCCCACTCAGCGCGGAGATGGCCACGGGGGGGTTTTGGTCGGTATGCCGGTATAGGGATTTTGTTAGGGACCCAGCCCGGCACTAACATCCGCGCGGACATGACGTCGCCGCGCGCCGGGCTGGAAGACCGGTGACCCCGACATACGCTTCCCGCCCCCCACTGCCCCCGAGCTGGCGGGAAGTAGAGCCATAAACAGCTTTCCCCTCGATAACAAAAAAAAAGGCATGGGCTTCCTCTATAACTGAGAAAAACTGAGGCCCTTGTCAACCACGCTGCCCTAGTGCGGGTTAGCGGACTACACAAATAAGTAATTCTTAGAAACTTTAGGCGTACAGATCTCCTCACGGTGTTTTCCTTCACTGTAAAACTTCGTGATAGATCATTTCGAATACGAGACATAACTTTTGAGGTGATGTATTCGTGTGTACGAATGCAATTTTATAACGATTTATGAACTCAACCCCTTAATCAATAAGAAAAACGTCATTACATATATTATATATATGACTCTTTGTAGTTTAAATTAAAAAGACATTATGAATCTGATGTTTTTTTTATAATTAAAAAGTATTACCTAAATAAAGTAGTAATCCTTGGACAATAAATTAAAGTTATTAAAAGCATTTTAAAGCATATTTACGCCGACTTCATGGTGATTGCTATCGCAAAATAGAGAAATGTTTAGGGTGTAATAAAATTAACAAGGCCGATTAAAGTGTATGCCTGAATCCGCCCCGCTCGGCAGCAGTGGGGTGAGCGTATCGAAAAATATTATGAAAACTATTAGCATAATGTTCGGCGACAAAATACTTAAATTATTACCTTAATACGCTTCGTAGAAGGCTTTGTTTTCATGTGTTTTTGTGGAGTTTTCTTCAAAAATAAACTACATCCAACAGTCACAAACATTGTTCTGACCCCGTATTAAGTCTTGTTATACATACTTATGTCATTAGATAAAGACACAAGTCTTGAGTCGTGGGTAATAGAATGAGAGACGTTTTGGTCTCACATTTAGACAACGAAACAAATATTTGTAGATCACGCGAAGATTTATCTCGGTGCGGGTATCAAAAACGCGAAACTTAATAAGTAGAGTCATTGAAATTTTCTTTTACAGTTTTGCTGATAAGAAATTTATAGTCATCCCAATTGCTACGATCTAATAATTGTTAAGATTATTCTGCTAATGAATATTTGTCCAACAGTTAAGATTTTATTTGTGTAGCGCTCAGTTTACTTTAAATAATGAAACACCACGAGATACTTTAACTTATTAAAGAAAAAAGAAAAGAAAAATGGGGATCTATAGAAAAAATGTAGAAGGTACTCGTCTACCGCTACATCAAGATTAGTCAAAATCTATTCCTACATTGCCAATATGCTTGCTTAACATATCATAATTAAAGAACATCGTAGTCCTAAGAATTCCATTACAATTTTTCGATATATTCCAAGGGATTGAAGTATTTGGGGTCGCGTGAAAGCTCCGTGCGTGCTATACATAATTTGCGCATATTTTACGCTCGAACACTATTTTTTATGGTAACGCTTCGTAAGCAAGCCGTGTTCGGGGCAGTTCGGCTAGCGTGATTGATGGAGATTGTAATAATTCAATCGTTTATAAATTATTATAATTGTTTTTTTTTCCTGCCTTGTCGAGGGGAGGATATATGACCGTCTCTAGCACTCTAGCAATAAGATTAAAAAGGAAATAGGCAGTATTTTGTATGGGTGCGAGTGTCCTCTTTGTCAGTCGCCTATTCATTCTACATTAGACACATGACTGAAATATTGTTTTAAACATAAATGGATGCTTACTATTGGTTGATGTAGATATGATATTGATTAATTCGTCTTGATATTATACGAGTACACGCAACCCGAGTTACTCAGAAGCGGTCGTGTCAATTATTTGACAATCTAATCGAATACAGACTATTTCCCTTCTGATCTTGTTCTCTTGCTATTCTCCTATCTGTCTCTATTTAAAAAAGCTATGCCTGCTGATGTCAATTCGTTCTATTAACAATACTCCCCGGAATTTTCTCCTGAGTTAGAATCTGCATGGCCACAAGTTTAGGGCTAAGTCCATACCATCGTCTACGTCCCAATCAGTCACTTTATAGTGTAACTTATTGCAAAGCCATAAGGTTCAAAACAAAATGCTATCTCTAGACTCATTTAATTCAACAGTTTATTCATCTCATTAATTTAACAGTATTAATAATAGGCCACGCATTCTCAGAAGCAGCCATCTTTAAACTGCCACTGGCTAAGGGGCAAGCAGAGATATCTTAACCCAAACGCGACAGGGTTAAATTATACGCTCCTTTTAAAAATAAAACGATCCTGCGATTATTTACTATGGGTTCCGTAGTTCGGGTTATATATTTTATGAGCAATGTTTAAATATATTTTTCTAAAAAACTTTGTAATTAATATTCATGAATTAATTAGTTTTTGAGATAATTAAAAACGATGATTGAAACGTAATCTTTTAGCTAAATTACTTACTATTAATATCTGGAAACATTAAACTTCTTATTTATATACTTTTATTTTTGTTTATAAGTTTAATTTGCTTCATCGTCGTAAGTCTTAAGATAGTGACATTACCTTTTACACCTAAAAAAGACCTAATAAAAGTAAATACAATAACAAAACGCAACAATTTAAAAAAGGAACAAGACAACATCACAGTAACCTTCAATTCCAATTCGAAAAAAGAATTCCCATCCACAGCGGAACCCCGAAAAAAGGTCGAAAGCGCGTCCAGTGGCGTTCGGCTTTTAAAAAACAAACTAGTTGGCAATCGATTAGCATAAACCGACGCCCGCGGACCTCCCACAGGTCAGCTCTCAATTAAGCCACTTGTCTTTTCGCGCGCGGTGTGCGAGCGGCCTTATCTCGATCCAACGCTGACTTTATTCCCTGCATTTTAATACATTTTATTTTCGTCGTATAATGACACACTGATTAATGTTTATTGTCGTTTGATTTCTATGAATGGCTGGGGTGAATCGACTTAGTCTGGCTGTATGTTAGACTGGCCTTTTGATTACGTTTTCTTAGCCAGGTAGATCAATTAGTGTTGCACGAGCATTTGAATGGATGATAATTGGATTTAATCTGATGAATTGATATTTTTTGCTTTTTTTTTGTACAATAAATTATATTTTCGATGTGATTATAGCTACTAATCACGGTATTAAAACTACTACACTTAAAAGAAAAAGGTTAAAAACTTTTTGGACCTCAAATGTTGTTTGCTCTACACTGGCTAGTGACAACAAAATTAACGAAAAAACTTTTTTCTAATGACTAGGCTCTATTACAATTACTTAAACTATGCCATTTGCTCACTAAAATTGTTGACTAAGCAATGATTACAGGAATATTCCTGTAATATTACTTAAAACCATAAAATACTTACCACGATTTTTGTTAAACCAGACAAAATATTGTCCGCAAAGGTTTTTCATGTTAAAGTATGCATTACGTGGGCGTGCGTGCGAATCACAACTTTATTTTTATAACCCCGCCTTTAGGCGAAGATGGCTTCTTTAATGCATATAATATATTATTTTGTTTATGACGTCATCCTACATCGACATCATTGAAGGAGAATCTGTTTGCTTTTCGGTCAAGATTATTTTAACCATGGTGTTCATTACCTATGTAGGATTATATGTGTGTATTCATAATGAATTATCACGTATTTAACCTTCCGGTCAATGACCAAACTTTCAGCATTCGTTCAATAACCGGGTACCCGGGTACCCACATATAATGTGACGGTAGAAAAGTTATTAGTAAGCTATCTACGTGGCATGTTAAATAACTATGGACACTATACACAGTTTATAGGCCCCATGGAAGGTTCTAGACCTTTCAGAGACCTATTAGGGACTAATCGGCCCTTTAGCCCAAACAATAATTTTAAAACTTTAGTGAACAGACGTTACATGTCGGTACTACCTTAACTTATTGCCAATCACGTTTAAAATCTACTGTAATAGTAAACATATATATACAAATATTATTAATTATACAACGTGAAAAAATCTTTGGTGAAAGAAGTGTCCACCGTGGTGGCTCCGTATAAAGAATCGAGAAGGAACATTACTAGGACACCATTATTGGGGTGCCTTAACAGGAAACCTCCACGTGGTGCACCCTGGGCAACGACGACCAGCATAAGTTGTTGCAGTCAGCGACTCGTTATGCTGGTTGGCGGCCAATTCCTGTCGGTGGGGACCGGCGATTCTCGCCATTTTGTTTGCGTGTTCCTCATCGCTGCTCGGGCCTCTTTTGGGCAATCCTGGTTCTTTTCCGGGTCGTTGGCGGGCTCGGACAGCAATCCTTTGCTTCCGAGCAGGGAATGGGCGAACCCCATTCCCACCGTCGAGCTCGTAACTCGGTCGAAGCTGTGGTCATGTCTCGCAGTTCGGCCGGCGCGAGGGCCTTGGCTTAACCGCCCGGGCCGCGAGGGAGAAAACCTCTATAAAAAGTTACCCCGAATCCCAAGCGGCGGCGCACCGTGAGGGGATGCATGGCTGATGGGAGGTTCAGTCTCTAGTGCGACCCCCGCCAGAGTACCGGCCGACCCTCTTGGCGGGTCACGCTAGGCTTACCCAGGTACAGGGGGCACTGCCTGGGTGGACTACCCTTTCCCCCATGCTCGTGGGAACTATATGGATACCTATAAAAAAACAGAAATTCATTCGACGAAGTTGCCTGCATCGGCTTTAGCTGATCAGGTGGAGGTTGTTGGAATTGTGTCTGACAACAGAGAGGTAGTGCAGGAGAAGACGGGTGCGATGCCCGCAAATGAAGATTGTATGGAGGGACCCATTTCTGCTCAGTCCGGGAATGGTGAGTCATCTCCATGTGTCAGGAGAAGTAGACGTCTTTGGATGCGATCGGTCAATTCAGACCGATCACGCTCCAGATCTCTTTCCGTGGCGTCGGCTTCCAGCGATGACGAGTTGGAACCGGTGACCAAAATCAAGGCAATAGATGGCCGTCATATTTATATGAAGAATTCCACTGGGAAAGAAATAATGGAGCTACCTAAAGAGGTACCGACTCCAATGAATGTCGAGGTAGCTTCTTCATCTGCTCCTCCACGCGACGAGGTCCTTCGCGATATTGCGGCCCAATTGAGAAACGTCGCTGATAAGCCGGGCAACTTAAAAGCGACGCTCATTCGAGCTTTGAAGGATGCCAGCAAAAATCTTGAAGACGTAGCGGATGTGCCCGCATCCTCCGAGACGGCGCAATTGGAAGCTGCCAACGCCCTTCTCCGGGCGGAAAAAGATAGTGAACTGGCTGAAAATACATGCTTAAGGAAGAAGATCTTGACACTTGAGGCCAAAGTGGCTGAGATGGAGGAACGACTCGCAAACATTATCGCGGCGAGACAATACGACCTAGAGTGTCTTGGCCGGTTACAATCAGAACCACGACTTCGGCCTCCTTTAGCATCTGATCGTAAGAAGGCAGCTATGGTACAGCATCCAGGATCTTCAGCTGTTGGTCAACCCTTGGCACAACAACCTTCTGTCGTACCAAGCAATTTAAATCAGCAAGGTCCAAAAATTGCTGGGAATAAAAAACAAAGACGAAATAGAGTCGGAGAAACAGCATTCCCTCCTATTTCGCACTGCGAGCCCCCTAGCTCACTAGCTCGGGCCACGCCGGCGCCTCGCATTATAAATGCCGTGCACCCAACAGCAAGTGCAGCATCGGCTCCTATATCCAAAAGGAAGGGACGAAAAGCAAGAACCGCCGCCCCTAAGCCAACTTTAAGGGAACCTCGCCCGTTGCCTCCACCGCCTCTTTCCATGGAGACACCATGGTCAATGGTGACGCGGCGCGGCAAGAAGAGCAAGCAAGCGACAAATGGAAGAAAGTCTGTGCAACAGAAACCACAGCGGAAGCCGATGCCTAAACTTCGGCCTCCACGTTCCGCGGCGGTAACAATAACTTTAGCGCCCGCAGCTATAGAGAGAGGTTTAACCTATAGCCGCATAATTGGTGAGGCTCAGGAGAAAGTTGACCTTGCTGGCATCGGGATCAACAACATTAAGTGGCGTAAAGCTGTAACGGGGGCCACCATCATTGAGGTGCTGGGACCGGATAACCAGCTGAAAGCTGACTCCCTTGCCGCAAAATTGAAGGAAGCTTTCTGTGGGTCGGAAGACGTACGAGTCTCTCGGCCCATAAAAACCGCGGAACTGCGACTCTCGGGGCTTGACGAATCCGTCACCCCCGAGAAGGTAGCACAAGCTTTCGCAATGGCCACACAGTGTCCAGCGGAGGTGATAAAAGTTGGAGAAGTCAGACCAGACCGTTCAGGTTTGGGCGTAGTCTGGCTTCGGGCGCCAGTTGTTGCGGCTGAAAAAGCGGCCAGGACAGGACGTATCCTGGTCGGATGGTCGGCGGCACGCGTCAGTGTCCTTGAATCAAGGCCTCTTCGGTGCTTCCGGTGCCTTGATTTGGGGCACGTCCGGGGGCGCTGCACCTCCGAGACCGACCGTAGCAATTTATGCTACCGTTGTGGCCAGCCGGACCATAAGGCGCGAGGCTGCTCCGCGGACCCGCATTGCAGTTTATGCTCTGCATTAAGCAAACCGGCGGGGCACTCAGTCGGTAGCAAAGCCTGCGTGGTCAAGCCTAGCCGCCGCTATAAGAAGAACGGTAAACGCACTGTCGCTGAGGCCATGACCCAGTCGCAGTCCGCGTGCCCATCGCAGGTCGAGACTGAGCTAATGGAGATCGCCCAATAATGAATCTCAAGATCCTCCAGGCGAACATCAACCACTGCGCCGGAGCACAAGATCTGCTTCTTCAGTCTATGGCTCAGTGGTTGGTGAACGTGGCTGTGGTCGCCGAGCCGTATTTCGTCCCGCCCCGCGAGAATTGGGCCGGGGATATCGACGGTTTGGTGGCCATAATCACCCAGGGTGCCGCGGGCTCCCCACCCTTTGAAAAAGTAGCAAAGGACCGGGGATGCGTAGCGGCTCTGTTGGGAGGATTTTGGATTGTCGGAGTTTATTTTTCTCCCAACAGACCCTTGGTCGAATTTGAGGCTTTTCTCACTCGGCTAGGGGCCCTGGTGACGCAGAGCCAACCTTGCCCGGTCGTCGTAGCCGGCGACTTCAACGCAAAATCTCGAGCTTGGGGTTCGTCGGTGACCGACGCTCGTGGCAGGGTCCTGGAGGAGTGGGCGATCTCACTTGGCCTGGCCGTCCTTAATCGGGGATCTGTTAACACTTGCGTGAGACACAACGGGGGTTCGGTGGTGGACATCTCGTTTGCCACCGGTTCCGTCGCACGCATTGTCCGAGACTGGAGGGTTCTCGTGGGCGTAGAGACATTGTCGGACCACCGTTACATCCGGTTTGACGTCTCTACGAACCCCGTAACTTCTTTCGGGGGCGGACTTAATGCACCGATTGGGGGCGGCCTGCGATGGGCTATGAAACGCCTCGATAAAGAGGCTTTGGAGCTGGCCGCTCTGGTCCAGGCCTGGCTTCCCGCGCCGGCGGGTTGAGGAGGAGGCCGAATGGTTCGGGGCAGCAATGACTAGCATTTGCGACGCCGCGATGCCCCGAGTCCAACGCCTCCCTCCGCGGCGCCAAGTATACTGGTGGTCGGCGGAGCTCGCGCAGTTAAAGTATAATTGTGAGGTGGCGCGCCGCCGACTCGGCAGACTCAGGCGCCGACGGATACGCCAGGCTGACTATCTGGACCAAGAGCGGCGGCTCCGCGGCCTCTATAAAGAGGCTAGGAGAGCGCTGCGGGTGGCCATTAAAGAGGCAAAGGCTGCGGCCAGAAAGGAGTTCTTGGGGACTCTGGACCGAGATCCGTGGGGGCGCCCGTATCGGCTGGCGCTGAACAAGTTGCGTCCGCCGGCGCCCCCACTTACCCAGAGTCTCCGTCCGGAGCTCCTGGGGAACGTGGTCGCCGCCCTCTTTCCGGCCACCGATGTCGTCGTCATTCCTCCACCGATGCCGCCGAGACCTTGGTCGCGGACGACCGGAACATCTCCGGCGGCATCGTCGTCATCGTCCGTTTCGGCAAGGGAGACCCCGGAGGGTCCTCCCCCGGGCGTGTCGCCCGGGGAGCTTGAGGCAGCAGTGCTTCGGCTGCGGAGCAAGAACTCCGCTCCGGGGCTCGACGGCATCCCAGGCCGTGTCTGGGTGCTGGTAGTCGAGTTCTTGGGGATGAGGCTCCGCAGCCTGTTCTCCGCGTGCCTAGAGCAGGGCCAGTTTCCGTCGAGGTGGAAAACAGGGAAGCTGGTCCTGCTCAGAAAGGAGGGTCGACCCGCTGAGTCGCCATCGGCTTACCGGCCTATTGTGTTGCTCGACGAGGTAGCCAAGCTTTTTGAGCGCATAGTTCATACGCGCCTCGTCGAGCATCTTGAGGGGATCGGCCCGGACCTGGCCGATTGCCAGTTTGGGTTCCGCCGGGGCCGATCTACCGTGTCGGCGATTCTGCGGGTCAAGGCACAAGCACAGGAAACAGTGGCCCGGGGCAAATGCGTCGTGGCGGTGTCCCTGGACATCGCCAACGCTTTCAACACCTTGCCCTGGCCCTGCATAGAAGAAGCACTGCGGTACCACGAGGTGCCACCCTATCTTAGGCGCCTGGTGCACTCGTACCTCTCTGACAGGGACGTGGTGTATCCGGGCGCCGACGGGTGGCACCGAAGAGCAATGTCGTGCGGTGTTCCCCAGGGGTCGGTTCTTGGGCCCCTTCTGTGGAACATCGGCTACGACTGGGTGCTCCGTGGTGCCAACCCCCGGGGCGTCGGCGTATTCTGTTACGCCGACGACACGCTCGTCACAGCGACGGGCGGGACCTTCCAGGAGGCCGCCGAGCTCGCCGCGGTTGGAACTGGCAACGTGGCGAGGAGAATTCGGCGGCTGGGCCTCACGGTGGCCCTTCACAAATCCGAGGCTATTTGTTTTCACCGGCCTCGGATGGGACCACCTGCTGGGGCCCAAATTGAGGTTGAGGGCGTGCGAATTCCTATCGGCAAGCAGCTCAAATACTTGGGGCTGCTGCTGGACAGTCGATGGGAATTCCGCGCCCATTTTGAGATGCTACAACCGAAGTTGCTGCGGGTGGCAGGCGCTCTTTCCGGCCTGCTGCCCAACCTGGAAGGTCCGGGCATCCCTTGCCGAAGGATGTACATGGGAGTCGTGCGGTCTATGGCGTTGTATGGGAGCCCAGTATGGGCCGAGTCCCTGAGCAACCGCTGCGTCACTCTACTGCGTAAGCCTCAGCGAGCGCTGGCGCAGCGGATGATCAGGGGCTACCGCACGATCTCCTACGAGGCGGCCTGCGTTCTGGCCGGGTCCCTGCCATGGGACCTTGACGCCAAATTCCTCTCGCGACTATACTATCAGCGGGAGGAGGCGTCAAGTCGCGGGGATAGACTGGCCCCGAGGGAGGTTGAGGCGATGAAAACCTCCCTCCGTACGGCCGCCGTGGAGGAATGGCGAACCAGGCTGGAGAATCCCAGTGCTGGTGCTGTGACCGTCGAGGCAGTGCGACCTGTCTTCGACCAGTGGGTGGACAGGCGCCACGGTGCGGCGACGTTCCGCCTGACGCAGGTGTTGTCGGGGCACGGATGCTTCGGCCACTACCTGTGTCGGGTGGCACAGAAGGAGGAGTCGACTGTGTGTCACCACTGTGACAACTGTCTGGACGACACAGCCCTGCACACTTTACGAGAGTGTCCAGCCTGGGAGGTGGAGCGCAGCGCTCTCCGCGCTACTGTTGGTGGCGATCTCTCGCTCCCGGCCGTCGTCTCTTCGATGGTCGGGAGTCCAAGGTCCTGGCGAGCGATGCTCTCCTTCTGCGAGTACGTCATGTCGCAGAAGGAGAGCGCGGAGCGGGATCGCGAAAGAAGCGATCCCGCCCGTCAAAGACGTCAAAGAAGGAGGCGCCGGGTCAACAGAGACAATTAGACCCGGTGCCCTGCCCCGTGGCAAGGGGGCGTAAGAATCCCACCACGGTATCCCCTGCCTGTCGTAAAAGGCGACTTAAAGGGGCCCTTGGGGTCGCTGGACGTGCTGTGGGGGCAGCGCGTCCTCACTGAAAGTGACCCCGAGAGGGGCGGCGGCACTGTGGCCTGTGTACGTCGCGGGCGCCCATCCACAACCGGGGCGCCCGAACCAAGATAGTGGGGGTGCAACTGTGCCCCCTAAAACTCCGAGACGGCCGAGACATTTACGTCTCGGAGGCGCACCGGGCGGCTGCGGTTGACGGTGGGCGCCTCTCGCCCGCGTACCGTGGCCGCCCCACTCGGCGCGGAGATGGCCACCGGGGGGTTTTGGTCGGTATGCCGGTTTAGGGATTTTGTTAGGGACCCAGCCCGGCATTAACATCTGCGCGGATATGACGTCGCCGCGCGCCGGGCTGGAAGACCGGTGACCCCGACATACACTTCCCGCCCCCCTCCCCCGGGCTGGCGGGAAGTAGAGCCATAAACAGCTTTCCCCCCCAGGAACAAAAAAAAAAAAAAAAAAAAAAAAAAAAAAAAAAAAGGACACCATTATTATTGGATAATTATTTTACTACTCATCCATTGGTTAAATGTTTACTATTGTGATACTTGACGATTGTCGGCATTTTGAAGAAAAATAAGGCATTTATTCCACGAGCAATAGCTTCATCAAAAACGCGAGAGGCCATTATTTACTGCGTTTAGTTTTAATAAAAAACATAATTATGTGGAGTTATGTGCCAAAAAGGTACTATAATATTATCGTTAATCCATCACGAAGCAAAAATTAGTATTAGTGCAAAGAAACAACCCGCAATCATTGAATTTTATGACGGTTCAAAGGCTGGAGTGGACACTATGGAGAAAATGCTTGGTTGATATATTGCAACGCATAGATGGCCTCTAGCATATCTATATAATATTCTCGATGTCGCCTGACTTTCACCATGTCTTCTGTATAATGAAAATCATAAATGCTTGTTAGGAAATGGCATGAGGGACGATTATTTTATCGGCTATTGGGCAAAGAACTGCGTACTCCTTTTGTCATAAATCGTTCGCAGAATCCTCAAATTTTGAGGCATTTCTCAACGAAAGTGGCGATTAAATCTTTTACTGGCCGATCTGTCAATCCATATGCAGAAACGGGAACAACTGGATAATCAAGATCCCAGTATTTTCAAGTGAAATAAAAAATAAACGTCGCGAAAACGAGAAAAATATGTTTAGTATGTGAGAACCCTATTTGTGATGAACATGTGTTGGGTATGCGTCATGATATAATTTACTTTTATTTCCGAGTAGCAGTGTATCATTATAAAAAAATAAACAATATTAATAAATAAATAATAAAAGAAAATCATACTAATAAAAATATGACGGGAATTATGTGTTTTTTTACTTACTATTTTTGCTATTGCTTATAAAAAAAATGTTTGAATAAAATAAATTATAAACTATATTATTTTTTATTTATTTTTAAAGTCAAATTGCAAAAATACTTTAAACAATTACTTTCTTTAATATGTATTACCGACGTTCATGCGTTATATTTTCAGTGGGTACCCGGGTGCCTGGTTATTGAACAAAGGAGGTATCAAGTTTGGTAGTTAATTACTATTATTACATAATTAATTATAATCATTTTTAACAAGAATTAGGTTTAAAAATACTTAAACTTTGGGGATCCAGACGGTTTTGTAATTTTTTTAAGAAAAAGATATTAAATTCTATCCGCGAAGTCAAAATGGATACCCGGGTACCCGGTCATTGACCGGACGGTTAAACCTGACATCTAAAAAATATTTGGAAACTTCTTGGCTGCGTCGTTCGCTAACTCTAACTGGACAAGCGTGGTGAATTAAGGCCCTGTTATATATAGAGGAGGCCCATCCCATGTATTGAGATGTATAAGGACTGATGAAGATGATCACTATCATCATAATGATATTATTGTTATAGTCATAATTTTTCCTTCTAAAGTGGCCTAATACGCATTCTAATCGAATATAGTTCCTAAATACAAAACTATAGACTACAGTAATACTGGAGGTAATCCGCTGTTCCGCCCATATCAGAGTTTGTCTACTATAGGACCGTACTGCCCCGGCAGTGCGCAACTGACCTCGATGACCTGCACAAGTCGCCTTCTACGACGGGCAAGGGACATCGTAGCACAATGCTTACGACTAATTACTGATTGGGCATCAAAAGTCACCTTAAAAAAAATATTAAATCATACTGGTTTTATTTAAAATTGACGATTTATCTCGTAATTACTCTCAAAAAACTAGTAATTAAACATCTTTGTTGTATAAGGTGTTGAGTTCCGTTCTCGATTCGTATATTATTGACATTTTCCTTTATTGAATTAATAATTGTAGCTCTAAATCTGAGAGCTCAAATGGCAATAAAAACACAACTTCCTACATTTTGATCGACAAATGATACTATGCTTTTGTTAAATAAAGATTCAAAGCTTATTCGGAATTACATAAGGCAAACTGGGCTTTTGGTCTTATATAGAAGTATGTATAAAATGTCTAAAAACATGATTTACATTACGCGTGCATTGAAGCTCTTACACTGTTGAGTGTGTGGGGATTAAGCATTTTATATTTTTCCCAAGAAAAGTAGTTAATTTAACCAATCTGCCATCTCGCGTTCACATTTATGGCGTAACTCGTATCTCTTCATCGGTATTACTTAATCCACTGTTAAATACCAGTGTTACTCAGCAGCTCTTAAAAGGTTAAGACGTGGGTTCGATTCTCGTGTTGGAAAATTTTGAATTTGAATACTTAATTTGGTTCTTTATGGTCGTGAGTTTTTCAAGGATCTATGAGGTAAGACTTTTGCCTGTGTTTACTGTAACTTTTTTAAAAATTAATTCCATTCGATTACCTAAAAGTGTATACAACTTTTTCCTTTAAGGGGATCATAAATAGAGCGTCATTAATATAACAGGGCTACTTTTTTAAATATTCAATTGATTTTGCTTTTCAACTTAAATAACTTTATTTTAAAGACAGATATTATCAGTTCACACGGAATATATGAAAAGCGTTAAAACGGCTAGATCACAATTCAAATGAACAGAAATCTGAATATATCTTCATTAGGTTGGTACCGCCGACTCGAGCCTTCATCTGACGAATCAAATTGGATGTCTTTCACACCGTAGTGTAACGAAGAATTGAAATTCTCTTCACTATTTTCATTGATAAAATTATTAATGTATATATATTTTACTGTAACTTATTTATAAATGTACAACGTACATAGCAAAAAAATAAAAATAGCTTTCATTGGCCAGTACTAATATCATTGACAAACTAAACGACAAATTCATATTTAATCTCCTGGATTGTACAATGATAATGCTATAAGTGTCGTCTCTTTATTTTTACTACGTAACCGCGCATTTCACTATAATAATTGTATCATTATCATCAGCCCATAAATCCATGTGCATTGGGTATAGGCCGTCGCTGTAACTGAGAGGCTAAATCGCTCTCGCGGACAACTTACCTAAGAAATTACTAAGAACTTTTAAGTGAGCAGATTTTTTCACAACCACCGGATAATTATTGCGATCATATAAAAATCTCATTTACTCCATCTTACAAAAAGTCTTTTAAATGACCCCCTACAGTAAAAACAAACAAACCATATACATATAATTAAGTAATCACATCCTCATTCAGCTAGCGTCAATTACATAGCAAGTCATTACAAGCCGGTGTAACACGCCGCGAGATAAAGATAGCGCAACACCGTCGACACCGACGCCTGCGCATTTGCATTCGAGCGCCACACAGCGAGACCACCCCGTTGTGTGGATGCATACTTAGCCCGCAATTTTCACCTCTTTAATGCTTAGCTTTTTTTTATCTGTTAAAAAAGCCAAGGCAGATATCAGCGTTTTTATTTTTTTAAATTCATTCAATGAATCGGCAAAGGAATTACGTTCATTGAGTATTGGAAGATTCATAAGTCATACGCAAATGAACTCAATGTGAGAACAGATGTTAAGTATGATTGCATATAGCCAGGCCTACTCTTTTACGCACTTGTTGACCTTTAATGTTTAAACGAGATAGTGATATTGACAACGCAAACTATTGAATATAAATATTCTTTACGTGTCATGTCACTTTTTTAATAAGCTAAGGAAGTAACAGCCATACAGCCATGCCTTAAAAACGTAACAGAACTTTTTGCATTTGCTAAAAGTTCATTTAAAGAACAAAGATATGATTTATTTGAATAGCGTGATTCAAGCGCACGTATCCATGCACTACCCTTTTTATTTCGACGCCGCGCTGCGGAATTCTTAGACAATAAATTTCGTTCAGTAATACACCGCTCCTAATTAAGTGCATGACATAACTATGACGGTTAAAAACTAACCAAGGTGTAATAGCATGGAAAAGGTTCTGTAGGCAAATAAATACGCCCAACAGTCACATACATAGCTCTGACTCCACACTAGGTTACAAGACCTGTGTCGTGGGTATTAGAGACCCCGGATCAAATATTTGTGGTTCACACAAACATTTGTCTCGGTGCGGGGATCGAACCCGCGGCCTCTCGTTTCGAAAGCTGGTGTCTAGCCAACTGCGCCACGGGGGCTGTAATGAAAAGATTTTCCTTTATTTTTTTGATACGTTTAAGTTATATCATCAAGCGAAGAGGTTTTGCATTGGAAATCAAACACAGTTAAAGAATGTGATCCGTCCGTAATCCGTCTGTTGGAATGTGGTCAATTTCGCTTGACGAGTAAGTTTGTCAAATAGCTGTGTTAATTAGAGTGTAGGAACTAAACCTCTGTCTACTCATTAAAAGAACGAGTTTATGTTCTACAAATGTACATAATATATTAAAAGAAAAATGACGAATAAGACGATGACAAATTGACACTTGATTCTTACAATAGTGATATGACTTACTTATTGCGTCTTTTAATAAAGTTGCTTATTTATGCTAACAGTATTATCTAAGTAATTCATTATTTGAAACTAGTTTTTTTTACCGTCCAAGTATAATATCAGGCCAGTGTCAAAGAATAGGTCGTATACAATTCAAAATATGAAAAAAAGGTTTTAATTAATTGTCCTACGTGGCTACGTCATCGGTCACGGAACCCAACGAAACTGCTCATTATTAAGTACATCGGGAAAAATGTAAGGCAAGCCATTTGCATTTTCGTGTCACATGAAACTCGGCGATACCACGGCGTCGGCTTTTAAACAACAAAATTTTTAATGAATTCGCACAAATTTACATGGTTTGCACCTTAAAAACCGTGCTCCAGTTTCGTAATTAATACGTCCGTACTGTTATTGTGTGGTTTATGGGTTCGAGAACTGGATCAGTGAGTTATTTCGTTTCTACCAACGGTTCGTATGTTTTATGTTTGTTTAATGCTCCCCGATACGGTGGCGTTTTAGTGCTCGCGTAATGATTTTCGTTTAATGTTTTTTTTGTCAGTGGCTTAGCGCACATATTTGTACTTTTATGAGTAGCCCTTCTTCGAGAGATTTCGAAACATTTGTCATTAATAGAAAACATTGTCGGCGCAGGAATCGAACTATCCTTACACAATTAGCATTTATAGATGTTCCGTAAAACTTTGAAGGGAGAACTTAGTTCACTTAGTGCACTAGCCTGGCATGATAGACTAAGACTTTAACCGTCGTAGTGGTAAAGGAGGTCCGTACTACTGGGTAGAATATGGACTGATGACAATACAGTAATCTAGACAACCAATCCTTCCCAAAAAAATCCCCCATTCAAGTCATCTTAACAAGTATGGTAATGTCAAAATTCTCTCGCAACCATTGACGAAACGAAATTCGCAAACGTGTAATTTGGTCAGTGCACGTGTGGGTGATCGGAATCACTTCGCCACCCTACGGCTGTCCTCATTACCAATTATTTAAACAAGACGTGGGTGCTGTATGCAGAGGACAGTGAGGCAAGTATACTAATGACACAGAAAATACTGTAGAAAAATGTCATTGGTTTATTAGGTGTACTACCAGCCTTTTAAGCATTATGGTACGAGAGATGCGAAAGGGGAAAACTAAGATAGTTAATAATATGCAGTCACTTAAAATCTAAGTTAGCTTGTACAATTTTAAACAATGAGAAATATATTTGCAATTAAAAAAAACATAAAGAATACATTTCTTATTGCTTAGGACTTTGTGAGGAGTTTAATAAATTTATATTCGGTCTCGTAGGGAACCCCTGAAGATATGGGCCGAATGAATATTATATGCAAAATCATTAACTGCCACCATCGATATAACAGCCAAAAAAGCAACATTCAATATTATAAAACCTTTGTTACCAATAAAAAAGAAAATGCACGGGTGCAATATTGTCCTTCATAATACGATGAAAAAAAGTAGCACCAATTTTTATTTGCCGATAGCGAAATGTTTTCTCCCTATGTATCCGTACTCGTGCCTCAAAAATAATGGTAAATATAACCTGGTACCGAATAATTATGTTAATTATTTCGTTCCGTTACTTCGGCAACAATGGATAACAATCGAATTGGACGATATGAAGTGGTTTGACATTCACGGAGAAGAAATTTGGGTGGATTTTTTTAAAGTTCAACATGCCTGTGTGATCATGTGTCGAATTTGTGTAATAAAGTTCTTCTTCTTCTTCATCAACCCATATACGCCCACTGCTGAGCACGGGTCTCCTCTGCCATTGAGAGGGTTTAGGCTATAGTCCACCACGCTGGCCTAGTGCGGGTTGGCGGACTACACACCTAAGAAATTCCTAGGAACTTTTAGGTCTGCAGGTTTTATCACGATGTTTTCCTTCACCGTTAAAGCAAGTGATAATTCAATTCGAATACACACATAACTTTCGAAAAGTCAGAGGTGTGTGCCTGGGGTTTGAACCCGCGACCGCCGAGATTCTCGACCGCGCCCCTAAACCTCGAGGCCATCACTGCTTGTAATAAAGTTACTAGTAAAAATCTTTGGGTTAAGTCTCTCATTAGCGATACATTTAAGCTCTAGAGTGCGAATAGAGGATTGAGCCTTGAGATATGCTTAAATTTTATAAATGGGATTTCATTGCATTTTTTTCAGTATTATATTTGTGGGGCTGCCTGTGGCACAGGTATGTGTTTTGCGATCTAGAGGTCTCGGTTTCAATTCCTAGGTCAGGAAAACAGCTCTTGGGTTTTACTATTAAGATTTTTTTAGTGAAAACATAATGGCAATAGGCTCGCCCTCTATTATGGAAGATTGATTTTTTGACGTGGCGGAATGTGAGTGCAGAAATTCACATCTGCTACCCCTTCCAGAAAGACAAGCGTGATATTATGTTATACTCGTATATGACAGCTTGCACATTGCCATCTCTGTGGTTAAGTTAGTATGGTTTATGATAAAAAAATTAAAACCTCTCGACGTGAGTGAGAAAAAGGACTGTGCTACTTTGAATCATTGACGTAAACTCTACACGAGTTAAAAAATAAGATATATTTTTTATATAGTTCTTAATCGTGTCTACTAAGTGAATAACCGTATTAATATCTTATCTTCAAGCAGATGTTCAGGAAGCAGAAGTAATCTTTATACTATAGCAATTTACATTTTAATAAAATAAGACAACCGATATTGACTATGATACTTTTATTCCATCACAGAGTAAAAATAAGGAATTTCCACTTAGGAAAAGGAAGCCAAATTCAATTATGTATGAAGATCTGAAAACACTTTTCAACATTGTCTATCTTAGAGGATGGAAGGTGAAAGTGAACACTAAAAATGCATAAGAAAATATTACCCAGTTACCGATGGCTAGCATGTTGGGCAATTGTATTATACAGTCGGTGCCCTTTATGATGAGCACATAATCTTTTTGGTAATTTTTAAAAAGTATAGAATTCGGAATGAAAATTTTCTAAATCGAATAAAAAGAAATGGTAAGCTATTTATACTGTAATGACTAGGGCATGGGGTACTTGTGAATGTCATTTAATAAATTAAACGATACACTGTTTCTATTAGCATATTATAGAGTGTTGCGACACTTCCATACAACTTCCACTTCCACTTCCATACAAAAACAATTTGACATATAAATGAGAATATCCGGACGCCACAATAACCAATTACAAACTAAAAATTACACAATTAACTTGTAACGCTTTTTTCCATAGAAGCCTTTATGAAAGTATCGTCACTAGTTACAAAATTCATTCTATAGAAGCAATGTAACCATCAATTCGCCAGAAACGGCTATATCCTGTCATTCATCGCGATCTCCGACCTGTTACGTACATTTTACAGGTGCATATGAGCTAATATTGCGAAAATTACATCATAACGTAATCGTCTTCGGCAGTTACACCCGCCGGCGTCACTCACAATTTGTTGCTAATTCTACCAAATTGTCGATAACACCGTCTTCAGTATCTGCCAATTTGACAATCACTACTGTTAGTTACCAGAAGCGAACAGCCCCAAGCTACCCTTGCAAAGATAACACTGCTTCTGTCGAAACAACTCTTACTCTAGTTTATTAGGGGGGAAGTATTTCACCGGCGGCAAAGCTAACTTTGTAAACTCCAACTACCTTATATTAATACACAAAATTTTCGCAAAACAGTCGCTCATCGTGCCAATGAACTAAGAATCACTCACGCGGCCACACCTCATATTCGATACTAATTATGCCGAATTACAGGGCGAGATGCGTTGAAGTGAGAAAATTGGGTGTTAAAAATTCAAAAGGCTCATTACAGAGGTGTTTCGGTTGAGCGCTGTTCTGACACGCGATCAGGCTGCTCCTACGTCAGTGATTATTGACATTGAAAGCGTTTATTTTATGTAATGCACGGCTAATGCACAAGTTTCGAGGAATCTTTATCGGCCGACACGCATGGCTTGCAGGACTTACACTAAGAAATATGTTTAAGGCATCCAATTATAGATTGACTATTTGCGCCTCTATTGCAAATTTAAATATTACTGACAGGTTATAAGAAAAAATAGTACTTTAAAGTAAAACTAACTGTTTGTATCGTGTGACATTTATGTTGTAAAATTGAAATAATGAAAATTTAAAAATAGGTATTGATATATTATAATTTATAATAGCAAACAAAATATAATATTTCGTCTTGCTTAAAGAGTTTTTTCTCAACAGAAAATTGAGAAAAACTAAAAGTAGAAATTTCTTGGCTTTGATTGATTAAGCCTGCCTTCCATACAATGACTTCTTCTTCTTCTTCATCAACCCATATACGCCCACTGCTGAGCACGGGTCTCCTCTACCATTGAGAGGGTTTAGGCCATAGTCCGTCACGCTGGCCTAGTGCGGGTTGGCGGAATACACACCTAAGAAATTCCTAAGAACTTTTAGGTGTGCAGGTTTCATCACGATGTTTTCCTTCACCGTTTAAGCAAGTGATAATTCAATTTGAATACACACATAACTTCGAAAAGTCAGAGGTGTGTGCCTGGGGTTCGAACCTGCGATCGCCGAGATTCTCGACCGCGCGCCTAAACCTCGAGGCCATCACTGCTTTTACAATGACTACCATCTCCACATTTAACGACAACTCTACAACACTATATAATGCACAGGCCCTTCAGTGTCGTTATATAGAATTTACACTGTATTTTGAATTATACCACAGCACCTCAGTTATACCAGGCCGATGTGTTCTAACTACCAGTCGGTCCAACCAATGAATTCAATTATCTCCTAAAGTGTACTATAACGTATCTATATTGGTACCTCGTTCTTATAATTAAGACCTCTATAAGTTTTCGTACAGATTATAAAACCGACCGGTTGTACAAATCGCAATTATTGTCCATATATTGGAGTGTGGGAACGTGTTTATAATGTATAAAAATATTTAGAGCAAAATAATTCGCTCAAACACAAGTTGAGCGGTGAGATTAAAGAATATGTTTGTGGATCAAGTTATAATCGGAGCGATTTTAGTGTTATTTTATACAGTGTAATAAGACCGTGATCCACAACTAAAACGGGCAATAGTTACGACGATTACAAACACTTTGACTTTAAAGAAATAAAATATTTGAAGTTTTCCTGATCATCATAATCAATTTTATGATAGTTGGGAAAACGTAATTTATTAGAGGTTTTTTTATCATCGAAACATTTATATTCACCGTAACTATTCAAAAAAGGAGGACGTTATCAATTCGTCTGTATTTTTTACACCTTGTATATCGCTAGAACCCTAGTTAAGTTTCACTATATGCATAGTATAAACGTACAATTATTAAGAAGACATCGTGTGAATAATAGTGGAAACCGAATCAAAATCAATAGCGTGATGTCGAAGATGAATCGAAAGAAATTATTGATATTTAAACATTAGTTATAATATGTAGTAAAAATGGAAATGATTATCTTTAACATTGTTTATGTTATGATTTTTTTCAAAAAGGAAATTCTAATGATCCTAACAGGAAATTAATATCAAATATATGTGACTAAATTAAATAAAAATTAATTAGACGAGAAATTTAATATTTAAGTAAGATATTTGAGTAAGATTAAACAAAATAAAACATCAGCATGTTATAATTAAATTAGGAGGTAGTATTTTAAAGAAAATTTTGTAATTAAATAAAGCTTAAGAAAACATAACCGAAAAAGTCGCTTAACGCTCCCGCTATCGCCTATCACTTAACAAAACCAAATGACAATAAAAACTAAACTCTACGTTCCACATATAAAAGTTACAATCAAACGGCAGCTATTAAAGGGAAGCCAGTAGTTTTGTGGATAATTAGAAATCCCACGGTGACGGCTCAGCGTGACGGATATGCTAGTTTAAGTTGTATTACTATAACTTAAAAATATTATGGTGTTTAACGTGTTTACTGAACGCATCTTTTTAGGTACTCAGTCACGAGTCATCACTGCTGACCATAGACTACTTCATTTGTACAAAAAAGTTCCGCCAAATAGGATAGAAATTAAAATAAAAAGCGGTGAATAATATTTATTTTCATTTTATCATACACCATGTAAAAGAATTATGTAAATAGATGTTACATGACATCAAATAGTGGCCTTGTTGCTATTAGCGACTTCTTCATCAGAAGTATTTAGTGGTCGCAATATATGAAAAAAATTATATTACCCGTAAAATATTTTCTAGTGTAATAAATTATTTATGAATATAAACTTTAAATCTTCAACGATCATTCAATGACTGGACATTTAATAAAATATTTAGCGTTGTATATATGATTTACGTGGCGTAATTTCATGATAAATTATTATTAAAGAAATCATCGAACTAGTCATTGGTTGAAACATTTATACAGAATATACCATACATACACTCTACACTATGGTAAAACCAGGTTTCCATCGTAAATATCAAAAACTACTAGATATTTTCAGCTTCACAACTACCCCAAACCTGAGTAAACCTCTATATATGTCTATATATGCGACCGCAAAATAATATGTCGTTTCTAAAATTAATTATCCATAGTAATTATTACTTAATGTGGGATCACAATTGACTGTACGATGTATATAATATTTAGCTTTAATATCTAAGCTCTAAAATCTAAAACTGATCGTCCGACATAAGCGTGGGATAATAATGCTTATTGATTTTATGAATATATCACGCCTATATCTTTGGAGTGGTAGGCAGACGTTTATTGATTACACCTACGCTTTAGTCAACCAGATAATAATTCCCACATGAATAAGGGCTAACTTTTCATTGGTCCGTGATGGAACTATCTATAGAGTGCCTCTTTAAAAATGCCTCTAAACCAGCTTAGTTGTTTCCCACTACTGGGTATCCTCCCTGTACTCTGGTATGGGCCTCCTTTACAACTGATAGGGTCTAGGCCTTAGTCAACCACGTTGGACTGTTGCGTGTTGGCGTACCTTTATTGTAATTGCTATATAAGTCGACAGTACACGGTAAACTGCATCAATAACGGAACTTCCATAGAAGCTCTAAAGCCCACTTTGATTTGCAAAATTCTGCACAATAATCTTTAAGTATTAAAATTAAAAACTAAACATTACACAATTACCGATATGTCCGCCAAAATTTCTGCATATGTTTTTCTATTGCTATAATGTTACTTCATTTGTTTGTTACTACTAATATGAACAGTACATCGGGTAACGTAGTTGGTGCTGCATTGGTCACGCTAAGGTCGGTCTAAGATAAGTACATACGTCATATAGATAATTTTCTTATTGTTATACATGTTACAATTGCAATTCCTAGAAGGATTTACTGTTCTAATATACCAAATTTTACCAACTTGTGAAACAAGAGGCCGTATGTTCAATCCTGATACATACGACATAGCACTTTTAGTCTAGTGTGGGGTCAGAAATATGTATGTGACTGTTGGTAATAGTTATTATTATATTATTTATTAAATTGTCGAACCAATTTTAGTTCAAAGGTGGACTTGGGTTTTCTTCATAAACGAAAATAATTCGAATTTAATAGGATCAAAGCTGCGGACAAAAGTAAGAATAAAAGATTCATAGAGGATCACCTACTGAAAACAACATATAAAACTTTCATTAAGTTATACCGTTCTTGGAAAGAAACTTTACATATCTGAGTGTCTTTAATTATATCAAATTTAAGATTTAAATAGGAATTAGTAATTCATATAAAAAACGTTATGATTTTTTTAAAGAAAATGCTTCGACGATCGCGTTGATGTCTTTTCTTAAGGAATTAAGATGTCTGATAAGAGAATTAACTTTACATATGTTCTTTTTGAGAATATAAGTTTAAGCTGATATTTTAATTGGCGAAATTAATGGTATTGATTGAATATCCAGTTCATGAAATTACATAATATTTTAGTATTAATATAAATTTTAAGACTCTAAACTAGGCCACAATACAATTTATAAGACGAAGAAAATAAATTATCAGAAAAGTTACATACTTATCTTTAGAGAAGATTATAGGATAAATTTTATTAAAAATAATAAAACATTGATTTAAAAAAATCATGTTATGTATTATAAATACATACACATATTGTTATTTAAAATCATTTTGTAAAAGTGTTATTAGGAATCTTTTATAATATTAATAACTTCATTTAAGTTTTTAATATAAAAAATTTGATCCATTCAATTCCTCAAAACACTGACACTTACGCAATGACATCACACCTCAACAAGGAGGTTTTATATAAAAACCAAAATAATAAAACACGAAACTTATCAAACCTCTTTTCTAAATTAAAAAAAAAACTCACCTCGCACTCCAACTTAAAAAGTGAACATAACAAAACAGCGTGTTATAGCACAAAGTTCTTTATTCAAATACCACTGGCCACTAAAAAAAGGGATTTTTGAACGTAGAACGAGCGCGCATGGGCGGCAGAGTTCCCGTAAGCGTAAGCTCGGCGCGGGCCGCGGAACGGTTGTAACGGTGAGCGAGCGTGGCGGACGGCGCTGCGACGGCCACGCCCCCGGCGGCCTCCGGAGGGGCAGATAGCTACACCTCTTAGCGTTTTCACACTTCCCTCTTACCTACTAGAGCGGCCGGCGTAACTTGGCCTCAGCGGGTTCGATGTTGGTATTTAATTGATTTTTTTTATATGCGAAATGTTTTGATGTTGAGATATTTGCGTTTTTTAATTGTTTTAATATTTTTTTAGGTTAAATTTTGATATGATTATTGCTATAAAATACGTGGAAAAAGAATATTAAATATTAGTAAACAAAATAAATGATATCGTTATATTATAATTTATAATATATTTAATTTGGTTTTGATTCTTTGTGTGATAAAGTTAAATGTAAGCTTTCATTAGTTAAAATATTTCCTAATAATATACTTTGGATAAAAATATAGCTTTGGAATTACAAAAACTTTAACTGCAATATTAAAAAAATGCATATAAAAATTTTAAATAAATATCACAGCAAAGTAACGCCCTTATACGTATGTTGCAAAAATTACAAAAAAAAAACTGGGATCAATAATTTATTACATAAGGTTTTTGCCTGGCTTGCTATACGGAAGCGTGAAGTAGAGGTCTAGTTACTTTGGTCCCTTTCATCGCCACTCTAGTGAGTTTATTTGCGGGATTGTAGACTTTGTGGCCTCTACTCCACTGTCTTGTGATATATTTATACATTTGTTTTTATACGGGCGATTTAGTTTATCTTCAAGATGTATTTTTTTCTCACTGGGCAAAATTTCGGACACTTAATATTGTAGTGCCTATCTAGAGTTAAATAAGTAGTGTTAGGATAGTTCACCATTAAGAGGGTAAAGATTTTTTTACATTCCCATTATTCTAGTTTGAAAATTTTCTTTACTTAAATGATATGTAGGTATATTCGATAAATTGAAGCGATATGTTGTTATCTTCTTAGTCGGTTCGAAACAAATGTTTGTCACGTCATGTTTATGAGACTGAAAAGTCTGTCGTAGTTTCTGATACCCACGACACAAGACCTGTATCTTAGTGTGTGAATACTCTGTGTTATGTTAGCCTTTTAACGCTCAAAATATAGGAATGAACGCAATAAGGTTTTTACGCATTTTAAGGATATGATTAAGGTCTGGAAGACTAAATTATTTAATTTTTGGTCAAAACCATTGCTTTTGGGTAAGGAAGTCATAAAAAGTTAATTGTAAGGTGAGTCATGACCTACTTTTAAATTTTTTATTGCTGTCTTCGTTAGTCAAAAGGTTATCGTTATCCCAACGGATGAAGATATTATTTTTAAAAAATTAAGAAATGTTTGTCATTTGTTTATTATCCCTTGACAGTCGTCGACTCCTTTTCACTTTTATTTTGTTGTATTTAAACGTTTTTATTAAAATATTTTGCATCAAGAGTCATCATTCATCATCTTCTAGCATTAACATCATCGTTTATCATTATCATCTTGTGCCGTCGATATAAGAGACTTTTTCAGTCTTCAATACCCACTCCTAAACAAATATTTTTAAATCACACAAACATTTCTCTCGGTGCTGAGATGATATGGCCTCTCATTTCACAAGCTGGCACCTAGCCAACTGTGCTTAGGGGCTGTCAAACATGACAACTCTAAGAATACACGTAAAATATCGAAAATTCCGAAATGCCTGGGGTTGAAAACTCAAGGCCACTTCCTATACTATTTTATAAGACGTCATAAAAAAGGCAACAAGACCCTTTCGCCCTGTTGCTCGGGTGAAACGGAAAGTATACAATGTCGTCAGTATCAGTATGATCGCTTGACACATGACATTTGTTTCATCGAGTGTAAACTTGTAATTGCTATGGTGAAGCGCTGGTGTCCAACCCCGGCTGTATGGCTGACTGTCTGAAGGATACAAGTTGAAGGGACAAGCGTGCTTTGATTTGAATATAAAGGTATAATTCTATCTTGAAAGTAAGTTTTTTCTATGTTTTAATGACTTTACAGTGGTTTAGCACACGAATTGATGGGATCATGAAAATAATTGTAGGGTAATTTTTATATCACGAAAAATGTACGGACTCTAGGAAATATCTAAAATAAAACTAAGTGTAGTTTTTTTCTCTATTTTCATTTTTCTTCCACTTGGTGGAAGGCTTTAAACCAGTTGTATAAGAATCCCGCTCTCATTTCAACGTAAATTGGCTGATGACGTCATTTCTCTAAAATATAAATGTATCAAACGCAGTAAGCACATGACTCGGGCCCCACAATCGTACAGGACATCAGTAGTTATGGTGTTTGCAGACGGACTCGCCCATTACGCACCTATTTCTCGGTGGACAAGCATTATTTACTTCCACGCTTTATGTCGCCACTGTGACGGTTTTATACAGTAATGGTCTCACGGATAGATATATATGCGATCTAAAGGTTTCTGGGTCGGGTAAAGTGTCATTGAGTCTGTATTAGGAAATTCTCCGGGTGGAGTCTGGAAATGTGCCCGAAAAACGACGATAAGACTGACATATACCTAGTGAAATGTGGGTGCAGAAATCCACCCCTGACTACCACTTCGGGGAATACAGACCTAAAGTATATTACTTCTGAGAACACCCATTGAAAGTTGAAACTATAGTAGGAACTAATTATATTGGCTATTTGAAGGCGCAGTTGGCTAAACATCATCTTATGGATAAAGAGGTCGCAGGTTTGATTCCAGCATAAAAGTAATGTTTGTTTTGAAAGCATGGCTTTTTTAAGACCCCTAACTTATACGAAAATATTTGTTTTTAACTACGTCGCTGAATTAAATTATTTAATAGCACAAATAAAACGAATATTTTTTCCTATTATATAATTGCCCGAATTTTGTACCTCAAATAAATCTTAAAAGAAGTAATTAGGTACTTAAACTTAGGTACATAATTAGGTACTTATTGGAGCAATGATGGATAAATACATGCGGCACCCTTTGGAGGCCACAGCGGTGATTGCACATGTAAATCCTCCCAACAAGATAATATCAATAAAACTGGCGAATTAAACAATGCTGCCAAAATATATATCAATTGGCAATTAGTTGTAATAAAGAGAAATGGCCAGGTGTCTGTAATTAGTTGGGCAGTGTTTGAAGCTCTCTCCGCGTGTCCGAGCTATCTTGGGAACAATCTGCATTGCGCGCACCCTAAAATTACAGGGGTATTACTGCACTGCGCATCTCTACGCACGTACGTTGCGGACGCAAGCCATTTTGTTGCTAGTTTTTTTTTTTTTTTATTATGTTTTCTAAATTTTTTGCATACATATTTACAAGTGATTTTCCAGATATCCGTGCGAAAAATCAGGTCCGTATCTGTCACTTTTTTCGGGGATTTTTGATGGTTCTTGTAAAAAAAATCATATTCAAATGACAGTTTAAAATTCTGCATAATAAATGATGTGAAAAGGTGGAATATTTTTTAAAAATTCATTTAAAGCATTATTTATCATAAAATCATATACTTAGCACCTTTAATTTTAAACGTATATTCTAGTAAGTTACGATAGCATAGAGTATAACTCAAAGATACTAAATCAACTATCTTATGAGACGAATGTTACACAATTTTAGGTCACGCGCCGACATCGATGGAAGAGAGAAAAAAATAATTATCTGTATTCGTTATTATTATTATGGTAGTCGCTAGCAAGTTAATCGGTACCGTTTAGTAAGCAAAAAATAAAAAGAAATGTGATCGAATATACAATATCTAATATTAAAAAAAACAATAACCTGATAAATGGCGAAGTTCATACACACGCAAGTCGCCCTCATTGTCCAAGTAAAATTTGAAACGCAGTCACACGCATCTGCCTTCCGTCTTGAGGTAGCAATTACAACCGCCAAATAACAACGTGACCATTTTAACTACTTTCCTTTAGCGCGCCCAAGCCGCGACAACAAATATTTATGTGCCAACATTGAAATGTCATTTGAAAAAAGAATCCGAGTAAAGAGTATTTGAAATAATTAAGCAACCTTCTTTAGAATGTTCTATTTTCGTAATTTCATGATTTAATTTCCTTAGATCAGGGCATAGACAAAAATATTTGACAAATAACTGAGTAAATAAATTGAGTTTTTATGACAAATTTATAATTTTTAACGTGTCTATTACTAATTTCAATTGTAGAATTTCACTTTAGCTACGATGGCTGACCGGTATGACTATTTCGTGGTCAGAGATCATATTCTTTTATTGACAATTTATTTTGCAATTATAATAAGATTCCAATGTAGGTATACTTTGCCATTTTTTGTTGTCCTGTAATTTACTTATTAAAAAAATCTAAAAGTTTATATATTACGAACGAAAATGTATTGCAAATCACAAAGGCCACATTTCCATAATACAACCAACATTTTAAGAACAACTAAAAAGCTTTCAAATCTTAAAGAGCATTCTAACAAACTCTGACCTATGCGCTTAAACCTTTCTTCGTCTGGCACACAGTTAATTCGAGTGAAAGGGACACGGCATACAATTCGTTTAGGAGTGAGAGGAAGAGATATATTTCAGCAACAGCAGCTTTAAACGGTGGGCGTGACCGAATAGATAACCCGCGGAAGGTACAGATCGGATGCGAAACGAGTTTTTATTCAAATATATTTATTGAATAGAATTGCAGTATCGAGGAAAGTGTGTCAGTTTTTGCCTTTGTCCATCGCTTATTGGATGCAGCTTGAAGATAATCTGTCGACGTTTAATATTGTTTCATGTATTTTTGCAATACTAGGGAGCTTAGGTGGAAAATTTTAGCTAAAGAGGAAGGTCGTAGTTTTAAATCTGAAGTAAATGGGGTGGACCAATAAGCATTTCTAAATTCACGTTTCGCTAGTTTCTTTCAACTTTTGCGAGTTGTAAAAAAATCCAGCTTGCATTCAATTTCACTATCGGTAATGAAACCCAGGACCTTCAGATTTCATGCTTAAATTATGCTGGAAATTTGCATACCTAAGACTGTCAACGTTTTACAAACTCTAACCGAAAATTATCCTCCAAAAATATTGTTATAGAAAAAATGGCTAGTACTGCCTCATGTTCCCGCGGCACAACTACGTGAAGTGCTGAAGCAAATATGTGAATTCTAGGTTCGATTTTCGGGGCAGGTAAAGTGTGTAAGAGATTTTACATTACAAAATTTTCAGTATCAGCACAGAACACAGGCATAGTTTATATACATATATAATTAATAATTATAATATGTTTCTACGCATTTCCAATACTTTCCACCATTACTCAAGACCATCCATACTTCCCTTTGTCCTACCCTACTCGTCCACTACAAAAAATGCCGTCATTTGTTTTTTTACGAATAGGACAAGGTTTTTTCTTCAGCCACGTGCGGCCAACGGCAAAAACACGCATTAAGCACAGCGCACCTTTGCCAACGCTAATAGATTATAAATTACGTCTGATTGTGCTACTGGGGGCTAGCGGTGGTCGGCATACGTCCCACTGCTGGGTGATATTTATAGATCATAGTGGGTCTTTCCCAACAATACATTGTGGGGAAATATAAATAAGATAGGATAGGATTTAGGCCAACCTTCTTTATTACAATATTAGTAGATTTAAAAATTGAGTTAAGTAGGCATGCCTTAGTCCTTTGTCCGGCAACCCGCACTAGGCCAGCGTGGTGGACTATGGCCTAAAACCCTCTCAATGGTAGAGGAGACCCGTGCTCAGCAGTGGGCGTATATAGGTTGATGAAGAAGGTATGAGTTTGTAAAAGCTTAAAAGCGTTACGCGTAAATTATGTCATATCTAGTTTGTAATTGTTTCTAGTGGGGTCAGGATACTCATATTTATTTGTCAAATTGATTTTGTTAAGCAAATATTTAAAGTTGGAAATCTGGAATTCTATAACCTAAAGTGAGCTTTTAAACTTCTATGGAAATATCACCACTAAATTGAAGCAATCGTAAGTGTCATAAATGAAAAATCATAATCAATGTTTTTGCTTATTAACATATCTATTAATAATGAAGTATTTCCGAATGTATTTGACATATTTTCGAACTCTCGACTGACGATTCGGTTCGTTCCCCTCCTAACATATGTGTCGCTAATTCTCATTACATACATTTGATACACTCTCAAAGCACGGCATCTTTTTACAGATATAAATTTAACATCCTCTCTTATTAAAGCCAGTGTTGGATTCAGTGTTGAAGGCTGCGGTCTTCACCCCCCTTTAAATGTTTATTAATAATTACAGTACAGCTACAGAATATGTGTTGTGTTGTATGAATACAAAAGTAAGAAAAAATATACATATTTAATGACATTTCCTCAAGTGTGACAGAAATTGGACTTGTAATAGCCATTTAATGGATTTCCTACGCATATATCGAATAACACTAACGATGTCATCAAAGACGATTACGCCAACTTTCTAATAAAAAACAAGCATTTGTTCGATGGAAAAATCAAACCACGACCTATTTTTCGCAAGGTCTCTAAATTAACTGCGCTACAGAAGTTCCAAAACTACAGGATAAAGTCAGTTATATTTTTTTCTAATACTTTAAATTTATACCTCTTTACAAGGCTACGAAGTTATTATCAAAAAGCCACTTGGTCGGGTTCCTATATCGCCCCTTTCGCAGCAACCTAATTCCGCGCCCGTTTAATACGCAATCAGAGTTAAGCAAAGTTATTTCGCGCAAGAAACGCGCTCAAACATCATCTGTCAACTGGCTGTCAGCTGTCACTTTGACGTTTAGAAGATTTTAATTCGCGGTTTTTAGTTGAAGCCCGCGTATGTGTGTCTTTTGGCGCTGCGGGAATGTATCATTGTTACTGGCGAGTGATTGGGGCTAATTTCTCTAATTGATTGGTGTTTAGGCACCTGTTTTCCGAATATTGTGTGTTCGGGCTTTGGTGCATGTTTTTCATAATTGGAACCTTATTTAGCTTTAAAAGAATTGTCTGATATGAGAAAAAACAAGCGATGGAATTTTGATACTATAATGATGTTTCGAACGAGAGTATGCACATGACTTGATCGAGATTAATCTTAATCGTCATGGCGAGATGATGTTATAGCATTGCTTTATGATTGTTAAAGCAAGAATAGAGAGCAGTTTAGAGTTTAAATCTAGGAGATAGAAATTGTTATAACATATTCGAACATACTAGTCGGGTTTTCATGGAATGGTCTCGCTGAAATGTCTGTGCTTAAGGCGGCGTTGTGTGGCGGCCTCATACTTATGAACGGGTCCTGTTTGTGTGAACTGGTTCCACCTTTTTGGTTTTAATCTAACAGTCAGTTTCTCTATTGTAAAACACTCTATGTTATTCTAACATTCCATAAAATAGTTTGAGATTTGTTGATAAGCTGCTCTAATTCGGAAAATTTAGTCTTTGTTCAATATTGTCGACTATCTCTTGATTGGAAAAGAGCAACACTAAAGCTGCTCGTTCTTCTCTAGTGATAACCTCCGACTGGTTCTAACATTACTGGAACACTAAATTTAAAAATGTTGTATTAGACATTTAATAGATTGAATAAAGATTTTATTTCATGGCCAATTGGTGGCACGAAATAAAATATCAACACAAAACTCTGTAACATACAAATTAATTGATATTAATAAATGACTAAAAGGCACGTCAATCAGCTGGTAATGAAGATCACCTGATGTCTACGTGTCGGTGTACTTACAGGTAAAAAATGCAACCAAAGTGCGCCCTTCGCTGAGCTTTATCGCAGCAGTTTATCACATATCGAAGTTACCGTCTGTGAAGAAAATTAGACAATTTTAAACTTGTCTGATTAGAATATTTTAATGTTGTAGTTATGCATGATCTTAATTTGTAAAAGGACTAGGCCTCAATGTTATACAAACTTTGTATGAAGTGTAAATAAATAATTATTTTCTTGGTTTGTTTGAAACAGGGCATTTTGGTAAATAGATCACATTTTTTTGTACATACAAGTATGACCGCGGGATTGTGAGTAACATTGTAATTATAGTACTGTCGGCCTCAAGGTTTCAGTACGCGATCGAGTATCGCGGTGGTCACGGGTTTAACCCCAAACACACACTTCTGACTTGATGAAATCATGTGTATTATTATGTGTCGGGATTTAATTTATTTTTGTTTTTTGGTTTCTATAATTTATTGTGTATAGTTTTTTTGTCAGGATTTTCTTTAACACCAATGGATTTGCTCACCGTAGCTATTACCTGCCTTATTTTCCGATCACGGTCTGAATACACCCAGTATACATCACGGATATTTCACCGAAAGCCCGAAAACCTTTATCCCAGCCACGTGGTCAGCGAAGCGAGGAGCACGCAAGGATCCCTGCCTCGTGGCTCGTGGGTGCGCACCTGCCCACGTTGACAAAACCACTGTAATTCCACACAAATTGCCTACAAACACATGCCCCCGACGCGTCTTGTCACCGAGACCAATTTATTCCTTGCACCCCGGGTTATTAAAGATTTTGAATTTATTAATGATATACTAAGTATGGTATGTATACCTTTAGATGTTTAATTTAGGTAAATTTTATAGAATCATTTTATTTGTACACACGCTGTATATAATCTCTGCATCACCCTAGGTACGACTGGTAGAGAATGCCTTAGGCATTAAGTCCACCTTTACAATTATATAATTGTATAAAGTGTAAATAAAAAAATATGTAAAGTGCGGTGCTTCATCATTCACGACAACAGTCAGTGGCGTCATGCTATGTAGAGGTTTTCAAATCATGAAACATGTGTAAACATAGTTTTATTTCGTCCATCTACCCGCCAGCCTAGTAAATTCCAATTTTTTTCAGCTAAAAGCCAGTGCTTTATAGTAAAAAATATAGATATAAATAAATATAAAAATGATTTAATGCCTCGAAAAAAATAAAGTAAAAATTGTCGTAGTTTTTCTTATGTATGGTGCAACCAAACTTTTTTATCAACTTCAAAGTTTGTCTATGGTTTGAATGACTATCCCTAAACGCGTTCGCTACAGATAATGAGTATACCAACACGGTGCTCGGTGCAATATGGCCACCCCTAATCTAATCCACCCTCCGCTTGAAGGTCATTCTGTTTTGACCCATCGTTTTAACTAAAGACTAGTGTGGATCAAATACTTTTCATATCTATGTATTGTATAAAATAAGGGCAATGTATTTTTTTTTATTTAAAACACGCAGAAAATTAAAAAAACTATAACTCCGAGGGAATAATAGTACTATTGGCGGTCTTATCGGAATAATAGAGAGAGAGGATAGATAATTGAACCAAAATCATTAGAGTCTCATAACGTTCCAAACCTGAAATATTTGCGGATCACACCAAAATTTATATATCCATACTTGCGTGGATTTCAAAAGGAAAAAACTTATAGAAATATACATATGCTTACGCATTTGTTCTAAATGGGTACCTACTCAAGCCAGCCTTAAGAACTAATCCTATTTTTTTGTTTATTTTCCATTTTATTCCTAGTTTTTGTTTACAAAGCCTACAGTCCCTTTTAATAAGATCTACAAACAAATGAAGATTTGTTAAACATAAGAAACATTAATTTAAAATTTGATAACAAAATCACTTCGAATTTGTACTCAAAATTAATCACATCCATATCATTCCCATAATATCTTCAAACACCTTATTAATCTCGTCGAGACCACAATGTTGTGATTCCAATTACATGATTATTTATGTGTGGCAAGTCGTTTGATCACTTTTAACACTTGCGCTACCCCGACCAACCTTATTGACCCATACGTGCTATTCACGATCTCCAAATCTATATAAACGAAAAGGGTGCCGCGGGTCAACTTACGCTGGTCGTGTTAATAGCTAGTTTATTCAACAGATGTGGTGACGTAGACACAATAGAATGTTTTCTATTACATACATGTTAACAGTTTTATGAGCTTCGCAAATGTGCGAATGATTATCAGATAATTCGTTTGTGAATGAAATTTTATTGCCGTTGTTATGGTATTCATTATAATCAGCACATGTACATCTTTGCTTTGCACGGACTTCCTCTGCAACTGAGACGGTTTAGGTTTTAGTCCATAACGCTGGCCTTGTGCGGGTTAAGGGACTACGAAATTCCTAAGAACTTTTAAGTGTCCAGATTACGTCACGATGTTTTCATTCATCATCAACCCATATACGTCCCATTGCTGGGCACGGGTCTCCTCTACTAATGAGAGGGTTTAGGCCATAGTCCACCACGCTGACCTAGTGCGCGTTGGCGGACTACACACCTAAGAAATTCTTAAGAACTTTTGTGCAGGTTTTATCACGATGTTTTCCTTTACCGTTAAAGCAAGTGATAATTCAATGTGAATACACACATAACTTAAAAAAGTCAGAGGTGTGTGCCTGGGGTTCGAACCCACGACCGTCAAGTTTCTCGACCGCGCCGCCGTTTCACCGTTAAAGTACGTGAAAGGGCTTTGTGAATAAACACATAACTTCGAAAAGTGGTCGATTTGGCCCTGCGACCTCGTTTATCTTCCATATTTAGCCATACACATCTCAATGGCATATAGTCAGCCATATTGTCTACGCGGTATGAGTGAGAGGAGTGCAACTCAGAGATAACGAGTTTGATACCCACATCGGGCAAAGATATACTAGGTTTTTTTATCGCAAATTCTTGTTGACGACGTTGACGTAGGACCCAGCCCATCGATTATACTAACTGGTATGTTGAGCTAATAGAATAACTATATGTTTCGCCTTAGAAATTATCAAGTCTTAATTACGAATAACAATAAGAACCCGGTATCCCTTCCGATGACTATTTAAATAATCACCAACTAACTAAAGAAACACGCTTAAAAGACTCCGATAAAATTTCCCATAACAACTCGAAATCATCCACCCAAATGACTTTTGATTGACAACAAAAAAACATCGCTCTCGGCCACGCGACAAAATTAACTTTGTGTAATCCCCATTATAGATACCGCTATCTGGCAGCGCATTCGCTAACGAGAAGGACTTTTTATTAGTTAATTCGGATTAGATAGTGTCCCACGGGTGGCCGAGGGTGCTTCGCCCCAAAGGGGATGCGCCCCACTGCGCTGACAGGTTAAAGGCCTGTCATAGCGCCATTGTCAACGGATTTACACGCGGGCAAAAAATATTACTACTGCTCTGTCGGTTTGTATTGAAGAGGTCATGTTTAAAGTAACTGGATTAATTAATTTATTTTAATTAGACTTTAATTTGATTAAAGAAATCGTGACTTCGCGGTGTATGTGCCGGGTTAGCTAGAGGACCCGGGTTCGATTCACAGGTTGATCAAAAATATGTTGAGTTTTTCCATTGGGAAACTCGCAGTAGCAGCACGGTGTTTGGAAATAGGTCTGAAAAACGGCAATAACTATTACGTCGTACAAAAAGACAATTGGCGAAGTATGAGTGCAGAAATACACCTCTGCCGATTCTTTCGTACTCCTACCTATAGTGTCAACTGTAACTAAACCACGGGGCTGTCATTAAATAAGTCAGTGTGTTTATTTTGTATACACACAAAAAATCGAAGATAAACTATTTAAAGCGGCAAGACTCAACTGCCCAATATATGTAGTAATGTTAAAAAAGATGCATGTATATGCATATGATGCATAGGAGCTTATTAGGGTCATTAGCTCCCAAAGTATTAAAACGCATCAATAATACAATGCAAGCAGCCACACGTAATCAGAACAGGTTCCTAACATTGTATCAACAATGAATAGCATTTCTTACCGAACAATAAAATCGGGCCTTAATTTCGTTTTATTGTGCAAGATGAAAGACATCCGAATTTTTATTAGCTAAGTACGGTTAAGTCGGTTAGAACGGGAGCTAGGACGTCAAAAATATATTTTTACGTTTTTGTTTATTTTTTGACAAGTGCAATGCGGTCAGAGTAAAGTTAAGTAACGAATACGTTCATTCCCCACCATGTGATATACAAGTTACAACGGAGGAAATAACTGGATATCTGCAATCTCCCGAAATGCAATACACTTGGTTGACTATAGCTGATCCACCTTATCCGGATAGATATGAATTATTCTACCCCTTTCATCTTCACAAGACTTCATCTTCTTCGCCTTTAACTACAAAACAGCGCATTATAAGCAATTGACATTAAAGAGGATACCATTAATTACACTGATAGACAAAAATGACCTTAATGAAAGTTAAATGGAATTGAATGGGTTATTTTATATCTACTACTTGTCTGTAACTAATCTGCATTTTTAGAAAATTTTGATCACCCTCAGTTTTTATGCAACAGCCATTAATCTTTTTTAAAATAAAAACGGGAAAAAAATGTTTCAAATGAAAAAAAAATAAACTTATATATGCCTTTATTCAGGCTTTTCAGGAATATTTAGCGTCAGGTACATCCCTTTTGAGCGTCCAACAGTAGTCAGCTAACTTTTTCGGACTCCAATTGCCTTGGTACCTTTTTTCCATGTTAGATATGTCCTAATGGAACCGCTCACCGTGTTCGTCGCTAAGGGCTCCAAAATTTTGAGGAAAACAATCCAAATGCGAGTGTAAAAAGTGATTCTTGAGCGACATATTGCATTCCATGTCCTTTTAAGCCGCTAAGAGGTTGTTGACTAACTCTTCACAGTTTTCAGCCCCGTAGTTTCCAAGAAAATTACGAACAATATTTCGAAAACATGTCTATGCGGATTTTTCGATCGGATTATGTTTTTATTCAAACTCTTTATCAGCCAGTAGGTGTCTTATTTGTGGCCCTGCAAATATTCCTTCTTTTATACTCTCGGATACATTTTGTTCGGGCACGTTATCCATGTTTACTGGAGGCTGAGGAACAGGTAAATCATCACTGTGTGGGATAGGTCTTTGAGCAGATTGTAGATTTGGATAGTTCACAGAGTGCCTAGATTTGTGATTAATACCTTTTATAGCAGTTTGGCAGAAATAACAATCTGATACATGGTCTTTCGGTTCGGCCCATATCATTGGAACTGCGAACAGCATATGACGAGATCCTTTAGCCCATGATGTTAACAAAGTGACACACGGTGTTCAGCAAACTCTAGGTATCAAGGTTTTATCCAAATTTTGCACCGGAAAACCAAAATATTTAAAATAACAGTTTTTAGCTAATGGTGTCAAACTACGACGTTGACTTTTAACAGTAAGTTGACCGCAAATATAACAGAAGTTATCAGGATGGTTTAAACACACCCTCGGCATCTTATTATGATGTATAACACTAATCTAAAAAAAAACTGTCTTAATTTCAATATTTTTTCGTTAATTTATTCGGAAACACACGTCGGTAAGCAAAATTCGCGTAATCGAGTAAGTCGTTGTTTTATGAAAACTGAGGGTGATTGAACAAAACTAAGTATGGGGTTTATATACGGGTAGGTAGTAGTGTTTGAAAATATGACTTGATTTCATTTAACAAATTTACTGTTCATCAGTGTTATTTCCTAAAAAATCAACACTTTTAGTTAATTTGTCACATTTACCTCACTCTCAAAGGGCCTGTTAATTCTTTAATTAATTGCGACTACATGTTTGAAATTTATTTTACTCCTTACTATATTTTCTATTCTCATATCTCACTCTGATTACATTTACCTACAGAATCAGCACTACGGCTTCAAACAGCATCATTTGCCAACTATCCCACACATTAAAACGAAACTAAATTGCCTCCCAAAACGCATCATTACAAAAAAAACCGTGCGGAATTCTCTCCCAGCGAGTTGTTAGCAAAAAATCATAACTAATTATAAATTCAATAATTAAAATTTGAATTCAATGCATTTATGAGAGTAATGCGGCGGCCGTCCATCTGTGACGTGTTATCTGTCCATCGAGACGTGTGGGACTGCGCCCACCGCGGCGCTCTCGAAAAAACAAGGCTTTAATGCCGATCGAAATGCTTGTGATATCGTCTCTTAAGGGATATGCCGTTGGGTGGGTTACTGGCATACGTGAGTGAAGTAGTGGGTCTGTGTTCAATTTCCGGGCTGGGGAAAGCTGATTTTGAACAGCAAGAAAATGTGTCCGGAAAGTGATACTTAAAAGTATAACAGTTAAGGAAAACATGTCATGAATCAAGGAAATAGTAATGCTTTAGAAGATGACTTGATGACTTGAGGTAGATGACTTGTATTTCAAGATATTTTCATCTTGCATATATTGCACTGCCACTAACAATTATTATGATCTTCGGTTAAGATTTATTATTATATTTACTTTAACAAAAGCCCAAAAGCCCAGCTTGTCTTACAAAATACCTAATTAAAATCTTTAAATTTTAATATAAACTATACATTACTAATAAAATTAACGTGTATCGCTTTTGGGCTTATATAGAAGTACGACCGCTCATAAAGAGAATATTTTTAATTTAATACCGCATAACTTAGCAATTCCAAGTTGTCATTTGTTAAAACGAGGATAAAAAAATATCCATAAAAATTGTACGCTTGTCTATTTCACTTATAAGGGAAAGTCTTACATACTTTCTATGTAAAAATTCACATTTTGTAGAGGTAATTTATTCGCCCAATTAGTATTTTTTGTGTTCACCTTTGTTGAATAACATGTGTGGAGTGCGTGAATATGACCAATTAATAAAATAGTTAGCATTAAAATTATCTAGTCTTGTAAATAAGAAACTTTGAACATTTGTTGTAATAAGCAAATGCTATGTTTTGTTAGCCCAGGTTTCGTGATAAGCGATTTTAATACTTCAGTCTCACCAGAAACTTTCTTTTTCTACGATTTTTGTTCAGGGGGAAACCGGAGACTTAAAAACTGTGAAGTAGAGCCCACAATCTAAAAATTGTGTATTTTGTATATTAAAGTATTAGTACATCACACTGCGAATAACCACCTTGCTCATTAGATCTTTAACTCGAAAAGAGAACTCATATTGCAGAAACATTTATTATTATTCTAACAAATGACTATTGAATAAATGACGTATGTACTCATTATTCATTTGTCTTTCCATTATAGATTAATGGACATGAAGAACATCTTGATTAAGACATTCATAGTAAATCAGTTACTTTATAAAAAAAATAAGATCAAATCATTTTGACTATCAGTTAACATCAATCCATCTCCTATATTTTAAGAATACCCAAAAAATACATATTTAATTTTGCTCAAACAACAATCCATGGCTCCCGGTCCAACTCGAATATTCGGCAGTGGACTCGAGTGCCATATAATCCACAGTCATGTAACACTCATTACTTAGTACCGTCCTGTCATTACCGAGCCGACCCAGGCTCACTGCCAAATTGCCTTTGTTCTCTTTATTTTTACTTGTAGTATCAATAATTATTTCGTATGCAAGGTGTCTGCGGGTTGCGGTGTCAATATTTCGAATTTGTTGTTTTCTCGAATTTAATAAAGCTTAATTAAGGAAATTAAATAAAATCGAATTGATAGTATTACAAATAAAGGGTTATAATTAACTTGATCAGAATAAAAGAAGAATAGAAGATATTTACTTGGAAGTAGAGCTCGTGATCGCTACTTTTCTCTTTGTAATTTTATTACTAATCCAAAAAATTACTTTCTTTTAGTAAAATTACTGCGGGATTGTAAACATAACACTTTGAAGACGCGTGACTACGGCTTTTCAAACTTAAAGATATAGGTATATCTCTATAATTGCATACTATAGTATCATTATTTGTATCGTATGACATTATAAGCAAATGGCAACAAAGGCAACTTGGTAGAGTCTATATGTATCTTGCTTCTTCAGTAACGTCGTTCAATCCTGTATCCTGAAAATGACTTTTCATACTTTTTAAGCTGCGTTTGTTGACGCAGTCGTTCTGCAAATGAATTATTTATTACTTGCTTTCTAATAAAACTTCCTCACTAGCAGCACGGAATATATTTACAAACAAAATATAAACAAAACAAACATACCTCACGCCTATATTCCCCGAAGGGATAGGCAGAGATGCATTTCTGCACCCACATTTCGCCAGGTATGTATCAGTCCCACGTAATAGGGGGCGAACCCATTGCCGTTTTTCGGGCACTTTTCCAGACTCCGTGCTGCTACTGAGAATTTCCTGATGAAAAAACCCAATAACACTTTGCCCGACCCGGGATTCGAACCCAGGACCTCTAGATCGCACGGCACATACTTGTACCGCGAGACCACGAGGCAGTCAGGCGGGATATATTTACGTGCTTGAAAAAAAAGAATGTTTCTTATTATGCCAGACTTAAAGCTGACGAAACGTAGATGTAGAAACCTCTGCCGCTAATTCAGGCAATTGTACATTTCTATATGCAAATTTCCAATCAAAGACATATAATATCCTTATGTCCCGCCCACCGGTCAATTGACCAAAGCCCTAAGTAACGTATTGGTAAACGTGGAGCATTCAATTTAAAAGGTCGGGGTAATGAGAGAGCCGGTCGCCTGTAGGCCACTGCTTTTATTAATAAGAAAAGTATACACCGCGTATCATTCATTATGTGATATTGTTTGGAATTATTTGATTCCAGACGGGCTACGGGTGTGTGGAGAGAGACTCTAGTGGACTTTTGTTGATAGTCCACTGACTTGTCTGGTTATAGATGTTTTCAATCAGGCAATGTTATTGAGTTAAATTTTTAAACAATGACTTTAACTAAGTAAAAGACGACAGCAGTGTCCTAGATCACAGCTATTTGTGTACAAAAAAATTTCGAATCTGTGGAATAGTTTCGGCGTAAAAGGATAAAAATCAAATTTTACGTTATATAGAAATACTTATACACGCCCCACGTAACTTTCAAGGAACCTACTTTTATATTTTGGGCATATGAAGAGACTACGTATTTCTTTATATAAAAACATCAATTACGTATCTAAAATAAAATCGCAACTCAGATCAATTTCTACATTTCAAAACATATTTACCCTGTTATTTTCGCAATTTTCAATACGAAAATTTATACAAAGTCCAATTCCACACTGACAAAATTTCTCCACATCAGCGCCATCGGCAGGAGCACGCGGAACTGATTAATAATCGACACCAGTATGACAAGAGCCACGGGGTAAATGATTTCCAACATAAATCTTTACTGGCAAACATTTTCGGCGAGCGTAATTAATGGCTGCTAAATTACGAAAATCAGGTACATTATTAGCACGTTGAGCCATTCCGTGAGTAATGTATGCATATTGGTAACCAACTGGATAGCAACTCTATGTAGGCTGTAAAACACGGAATACTGACTTTAGAAAGACTTTCACGTTCGGGATTAATCTTATGCTTATAAATATCCCTTGATCTGTAAGTATAATGGACTTTATTATATAATAGTAGTAGTCTTCACAACAGTCCACCCAGCAGTCACACACATATGTAGTCCTGATCCCACATTAAGGTACGAGTCTTGTGTCGTGGGTATCAGAAACTACGAGAGACTTTTCGGTCTCACAAACACCCAGACCCGAAACAAATACTTGTGGATCACACAAACATTTGTCTCGGTGCAGGGATCGAACCCGCGGCCGCTCGTTTCACAAGCTGGTGTCTAGCCAACTGCGCGACGGGGCTGTCAAAATTACAGTTAATTCAATGATAAAACTTATGTTATAATTATGATAATCCTCATTAACATGTGTAGGTATACGAAAGTTGGTTTATTTCATAAAATTACGCCTAAACCATTAAAATAGTGGATAATTTGAAATAGAGTTCGATTGGATTTTCGGAACTTTACCGATGAATTATTGATGGTACTGTCTAGATTTTTGATTGATAACATTTTTGGTTTCTCATAAAGTTTGCCTTATTATATTATTCCGGTTGAAAATACTCTGCAGCAACTCAATGCTTGAACATTGCCTGACAAGCAGCAATAGCTTTGCCCTCTTGGCAAGGGAGGAGAAAGGCAATTAGTGAAACGTCGTCGTAAAAATGTGCCTTCTGCGTAGCTCCTTGTTCTATGATCTTCATCTATAGTCTAGTACCTATATTTAACTATAACTTTCTACTCTAGTTCTTCAAGTCCATACCGCATAACCAAAACCGCGTCAGATATGATACCCTTCGAAAGGGAACACAGATCAAAACCGTCTCCACGGCCGCTTTTTACCTACCTTACAAGATGAGGTATTTCATAAATCTTTCATGCGACAAAACTCGACGCGCAAACTTACATTTACCGTCGGGAATCCAAGATTGTTTATACACCTGTATGGAGATGGAGATAATTGGCCGCAAATATAAGTTTGTGTGTCTGTTTGCTCGCAATTAAAGCGCAGAAATACACATCATTAGTGCATGAGGCAATATTCCACGGTGTTTCTTGCGCGGGGGACCGGTATTGTAATTTTTCACTCGTGATACGCCGTGAACATCGCAATGTGATATTTTGATTGGTGTTTTGATGAGTGCACCGGTATTTTATTATGACTTTATAAAGTTTACCGGATTCCTAATAATCTACTCTGTTATTATTGTGATATGTGGTCTCACGGTGTTGTGGTACAAATATGTAAGGTGCGAGGTTCTGAGTTTGGTTTCCGGGTTGGGCTAAATGTTATGAAATGCACCTTCCTCGTTCGTATGTGTGTATTAGAAGGCGAAAATAATACTGTTAGGCTATGTCACGTAAGTGTCTAACACTGAGATGTTATTTTTTAAAACGGAGATCTTTAATAAGAAAACAGGTTGATCCGTGCGAATCCTTTCTGTAGAAGTTTGTAGTAGCTTAGGGATACAACCTCGCCATTGATAGCATAATACTTATAATAAAAAATGCATTGATAATAATATAAAACAATTATATTTTAATAAGTAAACCGAGTTTATATATAAACACTTTTTTTGTAAAAGACACAAGTGCAGGAATCACATCCTGGTTTATGCACCATGCAAAATAACTATACGTCCTAAATAAACGTCATATGAACGAATAGTATGTAATTAAACTAATTTACAATTCAAAATCCGAAATATAATCATCATTATTGTCCACAGTCTACTGTTGGCCGTAGACCTCTCCTATCGAACGTCACTGGGCTCATATTGGAAACATAAATGAATGTATATAGAATCAAACTTGTAATCAAAAACCACCCAAACATCCCATCCAAACGTCGCGGCAATAAAGACAGCAATCGTTGCCCTAATCCGAACACCGCAGCGTCATAACGAGGAACAATCCAGTACACGTTCCCAAACATACCGACTGCCATCTACGTACCGACGCGTGGTAGGTAACAGTTTTTCCCACAGCTCAAGCATCCCCCCTCAACGCGGTCCAAACAATCGGGACAGTTTTTCTAAAACCGCCAAGTAAGTACAATACCCAGCCGGTCATTCCTCCGCAGTCCACGGCAATCATATCTCGATATTTATGAGACACCAGCAAGAAGTTAAAAAATTCCATCGACAATACGACTGACCTTTTTATGTCTTCCTCCCGTCTCGCATTTTTCTGGCAAAACTGATTGTTTAGCGGAAAAAATTACGCCTGTTAGCCGAAACGGAGCGCATAAATAAAAGATGCGGCCCTCGGGGAATTTTGATTCGGTACTTTTTGCTATTCCCGAATGCCGATTGTGGAGCGTAACAACAAAAACACAGCATCTTGTTCGATTGAGAACGAAACGTGGTGTCAAGTGACTTCTGAGATTTATACACGCCGCTTTACAGCCAGCGATTCAGGAGGTCAAGATTAAGAGGATCCATAGAACTTTACTTACTCAAATTACTAGAGACTAGGCTAGCATGTTAGACTAAGGCCTAACCGCTCGTAGTTGTAGAGGAGACCCTTGACCGGCAGTGTCAATGAATCCAATGGACCAATGAATGCAATGACTCCAAAAATACCCACTATTTTGAAATAGGATCTATTTAAAAGTTTTATTTCATAAGATGTTCATGGGAATACAACTACAATTTGTTGAAGTCAACGAAATCAATGCTCTTACGAAAAGTATAAAACTCTTCTTCTGTATTATTTAGAAACAACTATAATTAAAATAATAGGCGTAATATAGAAAATTACTTAATTTACCACTATTCTTAACCTAATGTCATTTTCTACTTTATTCGTTGATAAAATAAGTACTTGTTCAAAAAACAGAAGGTACACTGTCGAACGACTGTAACGCAAAATTTATTCAACAGATACAAGATTACCACAATGATTTCTTTGTCAAATAGACATCAACTTACAACAACCACTTTTAAAAATTTCCTTTATTATCTCCAAAATATCATAACAACATAGTGAAATGTATTTACAGAAAAGTAGCAGATAATTCTAAAACATGACATCGAGTAATTAGAAATGAACACATTTTTTTTAAATTCCGAAACAAAAGACAATCATCATATCCTTAAGCAACAGAACCATAACGTTAACTGAACTGTTAAAAAGAAGAAAAACTAAAAACTCATAAACTACCGTCGACGACAAACAAAATCGTGTCCTATAAACAAGACCGAAGGATGATTTTACTTGAGAAAATTGAGGTGTTTTAATAACCGATAAATTTATTCATACATGCCACCTTATATAGAGTAATTAATGGTCTGTAATGTACACGATAAATAAAACTTGGTCTATAATGAATTAAAATAGGCATAATTATTGCAACTGGTACCGTGCGCTTCGTACAAGTCTGGGTTAGAAAGGGCTTTTGACCTTATTACCGTGACTGTAAGATCTTTTCTGCACCTTCTGAGTACTGATGATATTTTATGTCAGTTGTTTGTCTATTCAGATCAGTATTTCGTCTTCTTTCGACGTGCAATTCTTGTTTTTAACTATTTCTTGCACGCTTCTATTTTAAAACTGGAAAATAAAGTAATATTTATTAATTTTGTAATGGGACTAGCGTTTAATAGTAATGACTTCGGTTGATTTATGAAGCTAGTTTGAATTGAATTGTAAATAGTTATGTTGAATTGCAAATAACCACAGAAAACCCGACTGCTTTATTTAAATTGGCGCGTGCTATCGAGTGGTCCTCGGTTTATTTCCCGATTTGGAAAAAGTATTTATTTTTTTTTGTTAGAAATTTAATATTAGCAATCAACATGAACCAAAGCTCAGCCTACCTTACATAATTACGAATAATACCAATAATCTTAAGACTTTAATTATTAAAAAAAATGACATAAATTAGATACTGGCGCCACAAAAAAATATTACTCATAACTAATTATACACTTTACACAATTAATCTATAACCCTTTTGGGCTTCTATGGAAGTACCACCACTGATATATAGAAAAGTGTTAATTATACGCATCCTTACAATTTCATACAATAACACAAAATAGATTTTGACCTAAATCAATCACTAGTCGCGTCAATATCGAATGATTTCGTTCGCGTGATTCTAACATTTGTTCGTTCACACATGGTTCTGACGATTATGTTTTTAACAACTAAGGGTGACCACGTTAATCGTTCGATTCCTGCGGGATTAACTCATTCACTTCACCCCATTTTACTATATTTCATTAATGTTTTGAATACTCCAAACATTACTTAACAGTAGTAGTTTTATTGATAGATTGAAAATATTAAGAGTGAGTGAGCCTCCTCAAGATATTGAAAAAGATATTTTTTCGTCAATAAGTTTTGTTAGTCTTATAAGCTACAATTTCCACCCTTAGGGTAAGAAATTAACGTGTAACGCTTTTGGGCTTCTATGAAAGCACTGCTACTGAATCATATTAATCCTCTCCACGCAATAGATGTATATATGGACTTATATGAAACTACTCACAATATTTTTTTTACACTTCCTTGGACTAATAAAATATATAAAGAAATGGGGAAAATAAATCAAATAATAAATACAAGAGGTGGTTTAATCGTTCTGCAATTTCTTACAGACAATATTAGGATGGATAATAGAAGAGGAAAGATAATTGGGAAGCATAAAGTGTAAAAAAGTAAAAAGAATTAATAAATAATTTCGATGTCCATTGCTGGACATACGCCTCCCTCAAATAACTTTAACATAACATTATATACATACAATATAAACAATAATATACTAGACATTACAAAATTAACGTGACGCTTTCGATCTTCTATAGAAGTATACCCCAAATTCTTGGTTACCCCGCCCTCAGCATTCGAGCGACACACGCCGCGGCTGTCGGGAGCTGTCGGCCAACCGCACAGAAATTAGACTAAATTCTGGTCCCGTCACGCATTTCCACAAAACCAGAGCAATTTCTGAAGCACGCCCTAATGATGTACGAAGTATGCGTCGGTCAATGCTCCTTGATGTTTGGGTATTGCAACTTTTACAGGAAACAGCCAGGATATTTTGATTCAAAAACAACATACAGGTAATTCTTGATGCTCAATTTAGAGGCTAAGGCTTTATACGAGATACAACACCAATAAAAGTAATTTAATTGATCGTAGTACTAATGCTTATTAACAGCAAAACCAAAAAGTTACCTCACTGAGTTACAAGTCTCTTACCTTATATATCGCATATTGATAGATGCATTTATAGTTATCAGACTCTAGAATAAAACTATTGCATTAATTTTTTTCACAAATTATTCTCTATTTGAATTCAAAACGTTCGTACGTATATGCATCTTACACCAAACTAGTTTGCGTTCCTAATCGAATTAACACAAAAATTTAGAGTGAAACCAATATTTTTGCAATCATCAAAACTTTCTCAATAGTTAACAAGGTAAAATTCTTAGAAATCTTTACTATTCCAATCAATTTTGCACCTGACTATCGAAAACATATCTATTGATTAATCGTGACTGATGCAATCATTCCTAAATTGCTTTAGGGCAAAATTTTAACGAAAGGTGTGAACATGATAGCGGAATAATAGCTACCACGAAATCTTTTCCAAAATACATACAAACATACGCCTTTACGCTTTTTATGATTATAGACAAAGTCTATTGGCAGGAATATTCTGGTTAATTTTCTCATCATCCACACCCGTGCATTTTTTCATACATTTCCGTCCTTTAAGGGCGCTCCCTTATATTTCCTCAGGGATAAAATCGTTCATTTGGTTGCTGTAAGCACTTCTGTCACGGCCTTTTCCGACTCTAACAACCAAATTCGTCCATTAATTATTCTTCCATTTATTTTATCCCTCGTAACCAGTAAAACCCAAAAAGATTATATATAGATTTTTAATTTAAAATTAATCGAAATAAATCGCCTAGCATTGCCAATTTTGAATTTAAATTTGGAATGAGTTAGACGGATGCAAGTCCCGACCACCGTGAACATACTCGTCGTCCAACGAGAGCAATTGCATGTTTGTAATTGAGCGCGTGTCGCGTGCGCGCAGTCGCCGCCGCGGGCGCCAAGTGCTGCCAACATGCCCAAATTATCGACTAATCATACAGGGTGGCCAACCGGCAGACGGCTATTTGCTCTTTAATTGCTTCTTTAGAATATTTGGTAAACGATCATTTTTGCAGGCGCGTGGCTGGGTACTTGTCAGTGTTTTCGATTGGAGTTTTTTTTGTTCTTTTTGATGGCATTGTATAATACGTGATTATATCAAGGATAGGTTTATGACCTGTCAATTTCTGCAAGTTCAAGGTCTCAATCACTGACACTCATATTGGTATACATTATTATTAAAAGTATTAACTAAATTTTGTTAAAAAAAATTGATTACGTAAACTTGTTAAGGAAATCTAGCTTTAGATGAAATGTGGAAATTTATATTATACTAGCTTTTGCGCGCGACTCCGTCCGCGTAGACTACAGGGTTGAGTTCAGAAAGAAAATAAGAAATAGTCTATTTACTCCTCAGAGTCCTGCCCTATTTAGGTCCATACCAAAAACCATACAAATTGGTCAAATTGTTTAAACGTGAAACCGTAACGCGCCGATTGGCGCCTTGTGTATCATTATTGCGCGCTTGATCATTATTTTGAAACTGCGATATCTTTTAAGATACTCATTAGAATCACATGATGTAAAGGGCAAATTTATTTTATATTAAATACTTGTAATGAATAACGTATTTATTTAGATAAGGATTAATATCATCTTTATAAAACACCTTCACAAATAATGCTTTATTTTAAAGTAAACTAGCTTTTGCTCGCGACTCCGTCCGCGTAGACTACAGGGTTGAGATCAGAAGGAAAATAAGTTGTAGTCTATTTTACTTCTCAGAGTCCTATGTCCATACCAAAATTCATACAATTCGGTCAAATTGTTCAAACGTGAAACCGTAACGCGTCGATCGGCGCCTTGTGCATCATTACTGCGCGCTTGATCAATATTTTAAAACTGCAATATCTTCTAAGATACTCAGTGAAATCAAATGATGTAAAGGGCAATTTTATTTAAAATTAAATACTTGTAATGAATAACGTATTTATTTGGATAAGGATTAATATCATATTTTTAAAAACACCTTCACAAATAAAACTTTATTTTAAAATAAATTTGGTTAGGATAAAATACGTTATAGTGAGCCAACCTTAAAAAATAGACATATGCTGTCGCGGACTTTTTTTTAGAACTTTTAAAGAGAAACATTTCTCTCATACATTATTTTAGCGAAACTTTAACCGTTTTCGCAGCGCACGCCGCGGAAGCTCACAAAAAGGAAAAAATGTCCCCGATATCGAAACATTCTTTATTGCTGCTCCGCTCCTATTCGTCGTAGCGTGATGTTATATAGCCTATAGCCTTCCTCGATATGACTTCTTCTTCTGATGAAGAAGTCCCCGATATCGAAACATTCTTTATTGCTGCTCCGCTCCTATTCGTCGTAGCGTGATGTTATATAGCCTATAGCCTTCCTCGATAAATGTGCTATCTAACAGTGAAAGAATTTTTCAAATCGGACCAGTAGTTCCTGAGATCCTAGCGTTCAAACAAACAAACAAACAAACAAACTCTTCAGCTTTATAATATTACTAGCTTTTGCTCGCGACTCCGTCCGCGTAGACTACTGGGTTGAGTTCAGAAAGAAAATAAGTTGTAGTCTATTTTATTTCTCAGAGTCCTATTTATGTCCATACCAAAAATCATACAATTCGGTCAAATTGTTCAAACGTGAAACCATAACGCGTCAATCGGCGCCTTGTGCATCCTTATTGCGCGCTTGATCAATATTTTAAAACTGCAATATCTCCTAAGATATTCAGTGAAATCAAATAATGTAAAGGGCAATTTTATTGAATATTAAATACTTGTAATGGATAACGTATTTATTTGGATAAGGATTAATATCATATTAATTAAAACACCTTCACAAATAAAACTTTATTTTAAAATAAATTTGGTTAGGATAAAAAACGTTATAGTGAGCCAACATTAAAGAATAGACATATGCTGTCGCGGACTTTTTTTTAGAACTTTTAATTAGGAACAATTCTGTAATACATTATTTTGGCGAAACTTTAACCGTTTCCGCAGCGCACGCAGCGGAAACTCACAAAAAGGAAAAAATGTTCCCGATTTTGAAACATTCTTTATTGCTGCTCCGCTCCTATTGGTTGTAGCGTGATGTTATATAGCCTATAACCTTCCTCGATAAATGTACTATCTCACAGTGAAAGAATTTTTCAAATCGGACCAGTAGTTCCTGAGATCCTAGCGTTCAAACAAACAAACAAACAAACAAACAAACAAACAAACTCTTCAGCTTTATAATATTAGTATAGATTTTAAAGTAAATTTGTTTAAGATAAAAAACGTTATAGTTAGCTAACCTTAAAAGATAGACATATGCCGTCGCGGACTTTTTTTTAGAACTTTTAAAGGGGAACAATTCTGTCATACATTACTTTAGCGAAACTTTAACCGTTTCCCCAGCGCACGCAGCGGAAGCTCACCAAAAGGAAAAAATGTTCCCGATTTTGAAACATTCTTTGTTGCTGCTCCGCTCCTATTGGTCATAGCGTGATGATATATAGCCTATAACCTTCCTCGATAAATGTGCTATCTAACAGTGAAAGAATTTTTCAAATCGGACCAGTAGTTCCTGAGATCCTAGCGTTCAAACAAACAAACAAACAAACAAACAAACAAACAAACAAACAAACAAACAAACAAACAAACAAACAAACTCTTCAGCTTTATAATATTAGTATAGATAAATTACTCTTAGATGTAATTATGACTATACTTCTAAAGAGATTATCGTATAAACACAAATTTACCGCGATACCAAAAAGCCGCTCTGAAAAATTTAAATAGGTTATTTAAATTCATTATAAATCGAAAATTTTCCTGATAAAAATTGAATATGAAAATTGAAGGCGTATCCACATTTTCACATCACCGACCCCAAAACTATACCTTTAACAAATAATCAACGACTTAATAACACAACATTACGTATTCAGATAATAAAAACAAACATGGCGGTCGTGAGTGAATTTCCTAAAGACAAATGAGTCACGGCGCATGATCAATTTACATTCAACATTTCGTTTTATATGTAATTTGCGTATCCCCATGTCTCCTTACGTTTAATACGAGAAATGTTAGGGGTACGACAGACAAGAGTAGGATCTTGGTTAGAAACCCAATCAAGCTAAGTGGACACCTGTTTCGAGCTGTGTTGGATGCCTAGAGAGCCTGATATAACCCTTTTGGCCCCCGTGGTACCAAGACGAATTGACTTCAAAGGAGCCATCTTTTAAAAATCTTAAATTTAATGAAGTCTTGAGTTAAACTGGCTTTATGCGTACCGGTGACAATACTTATTACTGATCATCATTATAATGCAGCGGCCTGTATCCAGCGGCTTCCCACGATTTTTGCCCATACCAATACTTATGAATAATTAACGGCCACGGTTATTGCAACTATGCACCCTTAAAGTTGGATTTTAAAAAGCCCTACGACAACTGACGCAAGTGATAAACTACAGACTACAGAGTAATGCTTTTAAAATAAACACCTATTTGACACATTTTACAACACGGTTTGCCATTTCTTTACGTTCATATCAAATGTCAAACAGAATTAGTCCTTAAATACTTTTAAAAGAAGCATCTATTTTACACATAAAATTAAAACACGGTTTGCCATTTCTATATATCAATATTTCAAGTAGAATAAGTCCTAATACGATAGTGTGGCTTGACCCTAACCACCAAAACACTTTCTCATAAATATTCCCTAAGCAACGCGACCGGTTTGGCAAAAACGAGTAGATTTTGAACGTGAATTAAGCGAAGATGATACACTTTTCGATTCTTGTTGAATAATAAAATTCTTGTTGCGTAAGAGTCGAAATTATTCCGTTTATATCTTTGACGAACTTCTTTTGAAAAATTCATAATTTAAATGTTTCCTAAATACTTGTTTCAGCGCATAAACATCCTAGGCATAGACTTCCTCCAGAGCTAAGTGGAGTTAAGGCGTAGTCCAACTTGCAAAATCATTTATACTACTCGCATACACACATTCATACATACTTAATGACATGTCTGTATTCCTTGAAAGGGATAGGCAAAAATTAATTCCTGCACTCATACTGCCCTTTTTCAAAAGACCTGTAAAGACTATGGTTAACAATAAATCACTGAAATTGCGTATCTAAGTCAAAGTCAAAGTCAAATTTCCTTTATTCAAATAGACTTTCACAAGCACTTTTGAATCGTCAATATTTTATGCTATTTTTTAAAACTAGTGCCGCTTCGAAACGTGTTATCGCTGTGGAGAAGAAACGGCAAGAAACTCCCTCAGCAACACGAAATGTCATTTTTTTATTTTTTAAATAACACACGTCACACCTTTCATTTCTTTCTCTAAATATCCGATCTTGGTTGTCTATAAGAGATTATGCGCTGAGACTGTCTTTTGCACAAATTCAGTCTGCTGTACTACATAATTTTTATCCTATACTAAACCTTTCAATAAATTTAGTCTAAACCTCTTAGAGTATCATTATGATTCATCAGTTTGCGACTAATTTCCAACAAATTACAAATCAGACGATACTCCACTACTCGCTAAACAACTGCAGCCCTGACAAACACGATAAGCCCCGCCCCGTGACAGACAGACAGACGAGTAGACGTGTGAATATGAACGGATTTACCGGCCCACTGCGCTTGTGCACGCGCCCTTATCTCCACATTAGTGTGACCGACCATGCGAACACGCATTACGCGTCTGACGTCACTCAGATCTGTTGCATTTCGGACCCTGGTAAAAGCTCTGGGAATGATTTTTAGGAAAGTAGATAGCTGATAGAAGAGGAAGTTAGGCGGAAAAAGGACGTATGTTTAAGATTAGACTGGGTAGATTGCTGGACATTACTGTTTGAAAGATTAGCCGAGTATCCGGTCCTCGCTCTAAGTCAATTATTTGTGTGAAATAATTGGACAGACAAGAAATGCAAAAAACGCATTGGAGGATAGTTTGTCCGCTTTGATGTTACTATTACACCTATTTCTAATTAACTTCTTTATCTATCAGGCAAAAATATAGAAAGCATAAAACTGCGTCTGGAATTCCGTAATATTTAATGTGCTTGTGTAAAGTAAATATGTGTTGTGTGTCATATCATAGTAGAGTTTTCCCAACAAATAAAAAGACCAACTGCCTGTTTACAGTTACGCACAATATAAGAATTGCAGTTGCGAATTCCGCAGGGACTGTTAAAAATACTCGAACATACAATTAGCAAAATTCAGAAAACAGCATTGCATTTTAAAAGCGAGAATAAATAGAGCAAACTTAAGTTTAATGATACCCTCCATATTATAAATCTAATTAATCTCAAATACGTACCCCGTAGCATAGAAGGCACCAAGAGTCCGTTATGACACACGTTATGGTGAGCTAGCTAATATTTAATCAACAAGCATATTTCCAGACTTATGACATTATTAAGAGTTAACAAAATAACAAAGATCATTTCGCTCAATCTGCAATGGCACGCACTAATAAGTAGAATGAAATCAACGTGAAAAAAAAAATATTTAAAAAACATCTTAACCATAAATATAGTAGCCTAATAGACCTTTATACTAAAAGAAAGGAAGCGACAACCAAAAAACACACCTTGCCAATAACGAAAAGACCTCCCTTATTGATACATCCCCATCATTGTTTTAAACGCGCATAAATTGCCTTATCTAAACATTTCTAAAGGTCATAAAGTATCAAAACTTTTTTGCCACACAAGAATAGGCCGCTTTCAACAGGGGTGGGTTGTGGTGGCCCCAGCGGGGGTCGAACCCCCGCCACGAGCTGTCTTCGCCTATGATGACATTGTTGGCTACTGGAAAAAAAATTGTCAGTGTTTAACATCAAATCAAATCATCGTTATGGTAATTTTAAGGAAAAAATGAAATATGTCGTTAGTGAGTTCGACTGTTTTTGTGACAGTATATTGGATACTTTTTTTTCTAAATCGTAGATGGCGTTTCATTATGAGCCCATAGACATCCCACTACCGGTCCCGGGCCTCCTCTGCAACTCAGAGGATTAGGCCTTAGTTCACCACGATGGCCTATGGTAGATTTGCGGACAATACACCTAAAAAGTCTTAAGAACTTTTAACAGTCTGGGTTTTCTCACGATATTTCTTAAGATCAAACCAATTCCTGCAAATTTGCGACTATGCTACATAATGCTCTGCAAACCTAACAGGCGTTTTATTTAAAGTTAAACTGCGCTCCTAATTTTTCATACAACTATAGTATCGTTGGAAGTTAGTTGTCTTTTTATCCTACATAAATTCTAGGTTTGTTATGTGACACAAGTATTCACAAGTAAGCAACAGCTCCTAGTCCGATTTTTTCGAAGTCGAATATTTCTAATAGCATTTTATCCTTTTTATTGTAGCATGATGATATATAGCTTATAGCCTTCGTCGAAAAATAGGCTAACAGCACTTAAACAATTTTTGAATTCGTACCGATAGTTCCTGAGATTAGCGCGTTTTTGCAAACAAACTAAACTTCTTCAGTTTAATAATATTTGTACTTACTCTTTTTAAAAGTGAAATATTGACGAAATTGGAAACAAAAGACAGTCAACCCAATAAATTTCAATCTCCCATTGCTAATGTTTTTTTTTTTATATATACAAGCGTTTTTTAATATCACGCAAAGGAATTCCGACGCAGGTACCGTACTGTGTCGTTTCGGAACCAATGTTAAAAAACATCGCCAAATCTTATCTCCTTATCTACACACTTAAACCATCCGCACTAATAGACGTCCAATTAAATCACCGTACAATTTTTACAAACCATTTAACTGATAAATAATATATTATGTTACGGGAAAAATCTGGAGATAATATTTTTTTAAGGATCCTGTGTGATATTTCACTTGATTTAGTGTTGTGAGTGATTGCCTCAAAGATTAGGTGCACAATCTTCCGAACACGGGCTTAACGAGACCCTGAATCAACGGTTGCGGGGACTTTTGACTTTTCGAAGTTATTTCTTCATTATTTTAATCCCATGTCCCCAGTGGCGTAGCTAGGTACCCAAGGGCCCTGGGGCAAGTTAAAAAATGAGGCTCACTGCTATGTAAACTGATTAAGTTTAATTAAATAAAAATATGAAATGTATAAATACTTTAAAAATGCTAAGCTACCTAAGCTCTTTTTTGTACACTACAGGGCAGACAATAAAATATTAAACAGTAAATGCAAAAATGACAAATATTAATACTTGGTTTAGGTTTGGCTCATAAAACGAAATGGAGAAGAGTCAAGGGTTTTGATATGTATAAAGTAGGGATGTTACGGATATGGATGATACGGATATTGGAATAAAATTATATCGGTTTCGGATTCGGTTATGGATATGTAATTATTTCGGATTATCTGTAAGTTTCGGACAGTTTCGGTTACAGATATTAAATTGAAGTAAATTATAAACACAAATACATACATACATAACCTCAGGCCTGTCTTCCCCGAATGGGTGGGTAGAGATGCATTTCTGCACCAACATTACACCAGGTAGGTATCAGTCTCACGTAAGAGAGGGCGACCTTATTGCCGATTTTCGGGCACTTTTTCAGACTCCGTACTGCTACTGACAAATTTTCTAATCAAAAAACCCAATGATACTTTACCCGACCCAGGAATCGAACCCGGGACCTCTGGATCGCACGACACAAACTCGTACTGCGAGATCATGAGGCAGCATAAACACAAATACTATGCTCTATATAGGTTTTAACTAGTTATGAAAGAGATTATGTTATAACTAAAAGTAAGAAACAAACTGCAAGAGGCTGCTGTCGAATATGTCATTTTATTAAGACTCCGCCCTTATCTGAAACTATCCGAAATTTTGAATCGGATACGGCTATGGTTACGGATATATTTTTATTTCGGATATCCGATTGTTTCGGTTACGGTTGCGGAGCTCCATAACATCCCTGGTATAAAGGTCGGGCCTACCAACTGGCTAAATAACAATAATCACACATTTTTTAAATCAATATTTTATCGATAAAAAAGTCACATGGTTGACTAAATCTACTGTGCCATGTTTGATGGCTGCATAAAAGCCTAGAAACACTTCTTTTACTTATCAATTGGCTGTACATTTCCGATGTGGTTAATACTGCATACCTAACCACAATGCATAGCTGATCTGCCTTTGATATGTCCTGTGTTGTATCGTAAAGTTGGGTTGCTACTTGTCAAAATCATTTTAAAAATGGGAGAAATTTCTAAAAGTTCAGTTTGATCGAGATTTCTGGTAAGGATTCGAGGGCCCCCTGAGCTTGAGGGCCCCGGGGCACTGCCCCGCCTAGCCCCTATGTAGCTACGCCACTGCATGTCCCTCTACTGAGCACGAGCAAGGCATAATTTGCCTAGCGCGTGTTGTTGAACTAAAGACCTAAGACATTTCTAAGAACTTCTAGGTGCTCACGATATTTTTATGTGATATTTTATTTGTTCCTGACTTTATGTTACTATAATTATTAACAAATATATTTAAAATAATCATTTCCCCTAATTATGTCTTGTATAACTAAAGACAAGAATAAAGTAACCATAACAAAATCATTTTTAATTAAGAATGAACTGTGTTCACCTCTCATTGAAGACCCAAATAAACAAAATAAACCGTAGACAAATTTGACGCTCCGAAATCATGGAAGCGAGAAAATTCCACAGATTCTGTTAAGGGTTAATGTCATTTGATTTTATCATTGACTAGCTTTTGCGCGCAACTCCGTCTGCGTGGACTACAGGGTTGATTTCAGAAGGAAAATAAGTTGTAGTCTATTTTACTTCTCAGAGTCCTATTTATGTCCATACCAAAAATCATACAATTCGGTCAAATTGTTCAAACGTGAAACCGTAACGCGTCGATCGGCGCCTTGGGCATCATTATTGCGCGCTAGATCATTATTTTGAAACTGCGATATCTTATAAGATACTCATTGAAATCAAATGATGTAAAGGACAAATTTATTTTGCATTAAATACTTGTAATGAATAACGTATTTATTTGGATAAGGATTAACATCATGTTTGTAAAAACACCTTCACAAATAATGCTTTATTTAAAATAAGTTTGGTTAGAATAAAAAACGTTATAGTGAGCCAACCTTAAAAGATAGACATATGCTGTCGCGGACTTTCTTTTAGAATTTTTAAAGGGGAACAATTCTGTCATACATTATTTTAGCGAAACTTTAACCGTTTCTGCAGCGTACGCAGCGGAAGCTCACAAAAAGGAAAAAAGTCCCCGATTTAGAAACATTCTTTATTGCTGCTCCGCTCCTATTGGTCGTAGCGTGATGATATATAGCCTATAACCTTCCTCGATAAATGTGCTATCTAACAGTGAAAGAATTTTCCAAATCGGATCAGTAGTTCCTGAGATCCTAGCGTTCAAACAAACAAACAAACAAACAAACAAACAAACTCTTCAGCTTTATAATATTAGTATAGATGAATATTTTAGTGACAGCAGCCCGAGAACTGAACCGAGACACGTTACGCTTGAAGTCAATAGGAATAACAATATATTTAATAAACATACTTCCCTAATTTCGCGTGCAAACTCCAGAAATGTGTGAAAATTGGTTATTAATAAAAAAAAAGGTATGAAAACTGTGAAAATAAAATTTGACTAAAACATAATTTTTGATACCAAGAAATTTACGCGTTTATCTTAATTATGAAATACTGTGCGCCTGTCTTTTTTGTTGAGTAATAAACGTTCACGAAATTCTAATATTTGTTGGATTAGTCTACCAATCTCGTGATCTTGGAGAAAGTAGTAATAGACAATTATACTAAGCCTCTACAAAAAACGATAAAATAATTTTGTACTCTATTGTAGATAAGGAATATACTGTTTTGATACGAGCTACAAATTATCTTTCATACTAAAATTAACATGTACTTAAAATTTATTTCATAACGAAAAATCGGTTTCATTTTTCCTTACTAATATAATTTTATCAAAAGATTAGATTGTACAATGTACAGTCACGAGCATAAATATGTTCCTATGCGAAGGTTACCAAAAATATCTGACCCATGATCGAGTTCAATAATATGTGCCTACACGTACGCAGCAAAAATATGTGACACTATCCGGCTGCATAATGCAGTACCGTCAAAATGATGTGATACACTCACGAAGCATAAATATGTGACACCACTAGGCGGCAATAATATATGACATAATTTTATCTTCAATTTAATATAATAATTATACGAAATAATGAAAGAAATAAATTTTATTTTACATTGTTTCAAGTTGGCTGTACTTTATGCTATACTTGCCGGCCCGCGCTCGCTTCGTTGGGGGGTAAACATTTTTACTTGCGATTAACTTGTGATTTTAGTTCGATTAATACTAAATGCCATCATTTATTTCCTGATTGCGAAAAAATATCGTATTTATTTTTAATGAAAATATTTTTAATGAAAATAGATTAAGGCACAGTTACGGTTGCTAGGTATAACTAGGTCAGTATTATCTCTTTAACCATTCGTGCCAATTGTATGCAGTTAAAGAAAAAAATATTTTGTTTTAAACACTTGAGAGTATATCTTTAAATTCACTTATTTTAATAAAAAATCATAATTGTTGATAATATTGATCAATTAACATGAAGTAATGATTTAAATTATTCTTCAATATACAAAATATTTTTTTACAGTTATATTTAAAGTTAGACATAATATGCTGTCGCTGACTTTTTTATAAGCATTATCAAGCTTCACAGTGCTGGGCTCGAGGTTTACGCGCCCAGTTGAGAATCTCTCCGGTCGCGGGCGTACACCCCAGGCACACACCTCTGACTTTTCGAAGTTATATCTGGATTAACAATGAATTATCACTTGCATTAACGGTAAAGAAAAACATCGTGATGACTCTTGCACACCTAGAAGTTCTTAGAAATTTCTTAGGTTTGTAGTCCGTAAACCCGCACTAGGTCAGCGTGGTGGATTAAGGTCTTAACCCTCTCAATGATAGAGAAGACTCGTGCCCAGAAGTGGGACGTATATGAGCTGATAGTGATAATGGTGATGAAGCTCTATAACTTTTCTCTAGGACTCAAGCAAATATCTCTCATGGGTAAAGCAGCGTCCATAAAAAACGTTTTCGTTCGACTGTTTTTTCTTCGGTTTACTTTGTAAAACCGGCTACAATGAAAAATTGTTATCAATTTTCTGATTAATATTTACCCTATGACACTCACAAATAACGTAGCTTTCTATTGCTAAAAGAATGTTCAAAATCGGTTTAGTAGATTCAGAGATTACTTTATACAAAGTCACAAGCTTAAATTATTTGTATAGATTTTTGTCTAGATATAAATAAATAAATAATAAATAAATACACCCAACAGTCACACATATAGTCCTGACCCCACATTAAGATACGAGTCTTGTGTCGTGGGTATCAGAAACTACGAGATTTCGGTCTCACAAACACCCAGACCCGAAACAAATATTTGTGGATCACACAAACATTTGTCTCGGTGCGGGGATCGAACCCGTGGCCTCTCGTTTCGCAAGCTGGTGTCTAGCCAACTGCGCCACAGGGCTGTCAAATTCAGAGATATATTCTAAATCACGACCAAATTCAAATATTCATTTAATACGTAGATATATTTTGCCTACGGCTGCTGTGACATTAAGGAATTGTTATGTTGTGTTAAAGGGAAGCGGCTTTTAACACGATTGCTCCGATTAATTTATTATTTATACAGTTAATTGATTTTTCTTAAATTAATTTAATTTTTTAGATTCCCTAGTAGAGTTTTGATAAATTTAAAACGAATACCACTGAATTTGGTGAAAAACTAGACCATAATTCAAATTCAGATATAATTCCACAAATAATAATTGCTGGCTTGGCAGTGTGTAATATTATAAAAAAATATTTGTAAATACTGTAAAAGCGATTTTTGCGCAAAAGAAAAACTATGGTTTCTTAAATTAATTGATTTAAGAGACATGGTTGATTTAACTTATACATAGTTCAAACGACGTATTAACGACTATCTGACTCTGAACGCAATTGCATTTTTCTTTTTAATAATTAGTTCTCAATACCATAACTTGTGACGTGAATTATAACGATTTTTACTATTGCTACCGAATATTACTCGTAACAGAATGAAAAAACAGACACTTTATGACATAATGACTGTTCGAAGTGAACGCACTAAGAAATATTTAGTACCGAAACAACGTGAATTCCAAATGTGAACAAATAATTTTCAATCTTATTACTTGCGTGTGACGTTTATTTTAAAATATTTGTCCTCATTTATTAAAGACATTATTTTAAAATGACATTTTTATTTTCTGTATTTTAATGTCATAACGTCTGAAATTCAAATTTATTGTAAGCTATATAAAATCCAATTGCAAAGATTTAAGGTTAATTGCAACCAGGAGTTGTCTTTAATTTAATACTTTACAAATTGAAGTCTGAATTACAAATGTGTAAATATAATATCATGAAATATATGCAACCGGTGCCACTAAGACAAGTGATTTCGTTTGCGATCTTCAATCTAGTATAGGTATATTTGATCGAAGGTGTGTGTAGTATTCCCCAAAACAATATTGGTAAGATAGTTTAGTGAAGAACAATTTAACGATCATAATTACTATTTTAACGAACGAAACGATATAATTAAAGAAATATTGTTTTGAAGTTAAATTTCTTTATCGAAGTAATACGAGATAACTGGTCGCCTTAACAGCGTTGAATATACAGGAATTCTTTCAGACATTTTGATACCGACAAGGCATATCAGTTATCCTGATTTAGCACCTCTTTATGTGGTGCAAGACAACAGCCCGATCCAGAACTCACGAATAACTCGGGAGTGGTTTAATACGCAAAGAGAGACGATAAAATTAATAGATTTCCCTCCTAAAAGCCCTGATTTGAATCCTATTGAGAACCTGTAGGGTTTAATAGTCCAACAATGGGATCCAAATCAGGCTAGAACTTACAATTCCCTGCGTTGTCACACCTTCGACATTTGGGAGTCACTCCGGGGCTCTCAAGTGTGCACTAATATTGTCTCATTCATGCGAGAGAGGCTACAGGATGTTATTAATGCAAACCCCCCGTTTGCATACTAGATTTTAATTTATAATGTTTATAAAAAAAGAATTAAAATTATTAATTAAGATGATTTGATTAATTAAAATACAAAAAAATATAATAATATAATATTTAAATTAAGTCGTGATTTAGACCATAATATCTAGACATAAATCTATATATATATGTAAGAAAGTCGTGTTAGTTACACCACTTATAACTCAAGAACGGCTGAAGCGATTTGGCTGAAAATTGGTGGGGAGGTAGCTTAGAACCGGGAATAAAACATAGGATACTTTTTATCCCGTTCGACAGCGTTCCCGTGGGACTTTTCATTGTTTTCTTTATCCATACAAAAGTTTCGTTTTAATAATTAAGTCAATTTGAACTTTAATACAATACAATAAAGTTTAAATCGTAGTGGAGGAGTTCTATATTATAAAAATGAATTGCTCGATGTGTCTCTAAGCGCAAATCTCGAGAACCAATTTCGATAATTCTTTTTTTATAATATTCCTTGAAGTACGAGGATTGTTCTTACGGAGAGATACATTTTAACAATTGCCTGAAAATGTCTAAAAATAATACTTTTCTAAATTCCCATACAAAAGGATCGTAATGATACTTAAGTCATTTTGAACTTTAACACCATACAAAATTTCCTGTCATTTAATGTTTATCCCGTCGATGCAGTTAGAGACCCCCTCAAATAAAAGAACGTATTAAAATAAGCATTTTGAATCGACAATATGCATCTATAACATTCGTATAATTGCGTATTTTAGATGTTAAAAATGCAGAATTGTCATGACAATGGATTGACATTTTTTGGCTGTCAAATATTAAGGCGTGCTTTCAGAAATTTATTTTGTGTAACAAATCTCCTTGGTAGTGCCTAATTTTTAAATTTTTATTATGCTTGAATATTATAAATACTCTAAATCTCCTTCAAGAAATATTGATAAATGGCCAGGGGATGCCTTTTCCATTGATCTAGCCAGTCATGGAACAGGGCTGCGAGTACGCGACCTCGGCCCCCCGAGCTGTTGGAGTCTCCCACTACTTCCTTATCCGGGACTGCAGCATCCTTACCATCAGGCCAAATATCCTTACCTGCAATATCCTGTACCCAAACACACGCTATCTCTACCCCATTACCAAAACAATGAAAGTCCCAAGGAGAGTTGGTGTCAGACAGGCGGCCGGCCGTAAAACATTTGCCAAAACATTTATGCAGAATGTATAATAAGAAAGGTGACAGGGCCTAGGGCGTCTCCCGTAGCCGACGCGCAGGGGCAGCACCTGGCTCCTGTGAGAAATGGGCAAGGTTTGTTACACCAGCCCAGGCGGGGGCAACTTAAGACACTAGCCCGGGAAATAAGATTGAGGTATGCAAGTTGGAATGTAGGTACGATGAATGGTAGGTCAAGAGAGCTAGCATCTGTGCTGAAAAAGGAAAAATAAGGTTAACGAAGAAGACTTACGAAAGACGACTGCATGCAGCAATAATGCGAATATTGCGGTGGATGTGTGGTATTATAACATGGAGTGATAGAGTGAGAAATGAATATGTTAGGGTAAGTCTGAAAGTAGCTCCTGTGATAGAAAAGATGAAAGGAAACCGTCTGTCGTGGTATGGGCACATTAAGAGAAGGAATGAATCATATGTAGGAAAAAAAGGTAATGAATATGAAAGTGGATGGATGGGCAAGTCGAAGAAGGCCAAAAAAGAGATGGATGGAGTGCGTGACTGAAGATATGAAAGAGGAAGGGGTGAATGAAGACATGCCGTGTGTGGAAGAAGAAGAGATACTGCGCCGACCCCAAGTAAATAATTGGGACCAGGGCAGGGGGATGATAATATACCTAAGTAATCAAAAATTAAATTCTTTTAATAAGTAACAAAACATTCATTGGCGGGTAGGGCGATACGAATTTTGCCGGGATAGCTAGAATAGTATAAAATTACAGCCATATTAAAACAATGTAAAATAAAATTTATTTCTTTCATTATTTCATACAAATTGTAAATTAAATTAAATTGAAGATAAAATTATGTCAGATATTATTGCCGCCTAGTGGTGTCACATATTTATGCTTCGTGAGTGTATCACATCATTTTGACGGTACTGCATTATGCAGCCGGATAATGTCACATATTTTTGCTGCGTACGTGTAGGCACATATTATTGAACTCGATCATGGGTCAGATATTTTTGCCAACCTGCCCATAGGAACATATTTATGCTCGTGACTGTACATATAAGACGCCTATCAAAAATATATTAGCAAATTTTATTCTGATTTATTGCTATGAAAAAACCAACAGGCACTTTGTAAGGCAATATAATGATCAAATAATTGCCTTGTTCTATTTTACAGTCCTTAAATGGTTACTTATGTATGATTTATGGCAAATAAACTGTTTAAGAATTAATAGGGACAACAAATGAAACAGAGGAATGGGTCCGTTTATAAAGAGATAAGTATCAACATAATTCCAATTCGTTAGAAATGTTCTCATTTGGAGTGTTCGTGTCGGCTTCGACGTGGTGTTAAGAACATGCAGACATTCCATTTAAGCTTTTTCTGATGAAAATTACATTATATTGAATGTTAAAATAATTAAACTAAATTATATGATTTTTTACGAGATGAAAGAATCTTATTCAGTTCTTTCCATTAAACAAAATTACGTTGTTTTACTCAACTAAATTAATAATTATAAAAAAAATTGCACGCACAGGATTACTTTTATTTCTTTCCTACATCTCCATTCTAGAATGTGTGCAAAAGATCGCTTTTTATACTAATTTAGCCTAATATATTCCATAGTTTTTATATAACAAAGTTTTTAATTAATAAACGATTGAATAATTATTGTGATAGTCGACTTAGCATGGCTTTACTACACCTCATGTTACAAAAATCGGTGTTCGGAATATTGATTCCGCCTCTAAAGATTCCTACATCTGCGATGGGAGTGTACAGGTGCTATTTTATCACCAAATCAACATACCTCGGTCGAGTATTAAGCTATTGTGTTTATGACATACACCAGCTAGTTACCACGTAACAAACATGCCCGTAAACCGACTAATGTTTTAAGTAATTTCTCTTTGTAAATAAATTGTCTAGTAATTATATTTTGTGCATTTGTGAAGTGTTGTCATAATCATAGACATAATAAAGTTAAAAAGTGACCCCACGCTAAGATACAAGACTTTTATCGTGGCTCTAAGAAACTACGAGAGACTTTATAAATAAGTTCTTAAATATTCGTCTCGGTGCGGGGGATCGAACCGGCAGTCCCTGGTTTCGTAAATCTCGTGTCGTGGTTATCAGAAGTTACTAAAGACTTTTTAGCCCTGGTAATTTTTTTAAATAAAATATTTTTTAAAACCAGAATCATAAATTTTCGCCCTCAATTCCTTTAAAGGAAATAATTTAAAATTCAACAAGAAACCTTACAATATTTTAAAATTCCACCAGTATCGTTCAAAGAACTAGATGACATAACTTTAGACGTGACCGAAGAACTATCATTAGAGAATTAACATATAGAAATCAGTGAGACACGTGAAAATCACGTGTAGATTAAAACTATGTTTGAATACTTAAAATTACGTGGTTTTAGTAGCATCCACATAATCTGTGAATATATACATAGTCTATCACCGTCTTCAGCTGAACGTAGGCCTCCACAAGAAAGCGCCAACCATCCCGGTCCTGAGCGGCCCTCATCCATCCGTCTCCCGCCACCTTTCTCAAGTCGTCGGACCATTGTGCTGCAGGACGTCTAACACTACATCTGCCTAAGCGCCAACTCCACTCCAATTTTATCCCTTAATATGTGACTGCCTATGACCAAAGATAAAGGTACATTATAAAATAAGATTTCTTTAAAAACACTTTCTTTATAGTAAGCTAAATTTATTAATATAGAAAATAATTGTCAATCATGAGCACATTTCTGCATTATAGCCATGATTATTATAGTATAAATGTAGTTTTAGCAGTAAAACTCATCCACTATTTGAGCTAAATAGTGATGCAAAAAATATGTGGAAGAACCTTAAAAAAAGTTATGTTGATTAAACTGTGTAGGAGATTCTCAAATAAAAGAATTTATGTTTTATGCTGTAAATCATAAAGCTTATTTTTTTAGATCTAAAACTTTCTCCATTTTAGAAATCATTTTTAGCGAAATTACTAGAACTAATTGTTAAAATTGTTGTTTTAATGTTCATCGTTGTTTTACTAGTTTGTTATGTTTTTTTAATAACTGGATGTTTTAATGTTTCTCGTGTTATCGTGTGATTTAATTATAAGGTATGGTAGTGTTTTTTATTTCAATATGGAAAGTTCTCTGTTATACCAATATTGAAATATTTAGCTATGCTTCCAATGAACTCAATAATCGATAGTCACAAAAAAAAACAAATGACTAAATTAGCAACAAAATTAAATACTTTTTGATATCGATTAATTTCAATCGATTATTGGGTACGATATTTTTATCTTGAAATAAATCGACAACAATAAAAGCGATTTTATCCTGTGGTCAACCCTTATCTGGTGTATTTAATCAGACAGATTAGGGGTTAAAATGAGGCACCATTTAAGGGCGGAAACTTAAAGGGATGGTGAGTTTATTTTTATAGCATCGGATATTTTTAAGGTTTGTTAAACACACACCTGTGTCCGAATTAAGTTATTTATTCGTTGAAGATGCGGATTTATCTCAAAATCATTTACTACTTATCAACTAGCTATAAAATTATCAACTGCTCGGTTCCACGGCATGTCCCGCGGTCGATTTCCGGGTCGGGCACATTATTATTGAATGTTCCATTTATAAATTCTCACCACTTTGGTAATGTTAAGCTCTTACACAATTACAAGTCAAAAATACCTTTTTCCTCAGGGAGTACGTTATCTCTCAATAAAATGGCGGAAGCTATCTAAAGCTTCCTTCTTACTTCGATTCCCGGGAGAAAAAACATTTTTATGTTATTGAAATTTGCGGAGCGTTTCGACTATAGAAATGTGCCTTGCAACCGGTAATTACTAATAGAAATGTATGCTTTACTGTCTGTAAACCAAAGTAAACAAATACGCATCACAAATATTTGCCCCTCGTCCAAACATTTGGTCCAAGTGCATGTTTCACGAAATATGTACAGTGTGTGCACATTATCGCGTATCATCGCGGAGTGGTTGCACAACGTTGTCGTAACACGTGGAAGTACAGATTTACTCGCCGCGACTGCTTACAAGCGCAACTAACATTAATTTAGGAAAGCTTTGCATTCACGATGCGATTTGACTGCGACTTTTGTCGAAGTTTTTTTTAATAGGCTAGCAATAGCAAAGAAATAAAGTAGTTTCAAACTTATTAGTGTCCTATACAAACTTTTGTTTCGTCGATAATATAATGACAATGAAAAATGTAAATGAGTGTTCCGCAATTAAAAAACCGAATTTAACTTTGTCTTACTGGGCAAATTTACCCGATACCGGTAAAGCCAATATGTGGCCCAAAAAAGATTTTAAGCAACTTTTAACCCCCAACTTCTTTCTAGAGCTCGACATTTTTTTATAGCTAATCCCTAAGTACCTACAAATAGTAATGACGATCATTGTCATCATCAGCCCATATGCGTCTCAATGCTGGGCATGAGTCTCCTCTACCATTGCGAGTATTTAAACCTTAGTCCACAATGTTGTATCAAATAATCTGGTTCCTATTTCAATAAAAATCATGCTACAATTAATCGCACTATGTAGACGCCAGTGTCCCGCTTTAGATTAATGATCACCGAAGGCCCGAGCACGTCGTTTGCATACTTCCTATTATTTAAGTATAAGTATCCAGGACAATATCGCAAACTCCTCGTCCGAACGTTTATTGAGAAAACTTTCACAATTGTATGTACTGGACATAATATTACTAGTGGGTATGATGCCTCATTTGTTTTTAACCGTGACGAAAGAGTTTTATTACTAAGGTTATTCGAACAGCGAGCTAGGCATAAGTGTCATCATCATCAACCCATATACGTCCATCTGCTGGGCACTGGCCTTCCCTACAACTTAGAGGATTTTAGGGTGAAATCTACAATGCTGGCCTAATGTGGAGGGGTAAACTAGACGCCTAAGAACTTCTAAGATCTATTAATTATTTTAGATCATGTTTTATTAATCTTTAGAACTTGCAAATAATAGAATAATTTAATTAAATGCTTTCCAAGGATCCAGCCCGAAACTTCTCGATCGGCCATCCCATATTAATACCACGAGGCCAACAAACCCTTAGACTATAGGCACTAAAATGTATTTTCCTCGATGTAAAGATTCCGTTACTTGAGAAATACTAACAATCTAATGAAATCAATCATCGCGTTGGCAGCAAATTGTTTAATGTTGCTACCGCGCTTACTTCTGTTTTATGGCTGGCTGGTTGTAGAGCATTTTAGTATGCTAGAATCCATACTCAATTGTGAATTATTTCCTTAAAAGTTAATTAATTATATTATTTATTTATTAAAACTTTATTGTATTATACATATAAGATTACAGTAAAGTACAGTAGGACCTGATGGCGTGTTCTGGAGTGACAACCGCGGCTCGGCAAACGTAGTGTAGGACGCCCTCTGGCTAGGTGGGGTGACGATATCCGAAAGGTGGCTGGCAGCGAAATTCCTTTCTCAGGTCATCTCCTTGCTCAGAGCTGCTAGCTTGGAGACATAAAATGAGCCCGAAATGTGCAATAGCCTCAACCCTTATGATGTAAGACAAAACAAATTAGCGACAACTATAACAGAAATCTACTTTTGTTTACCTCTTCAGGAAGGTTTTTGTGCATAATATCTGTGTATAGCCGGTATTTAGGGGCGTATAATTAGTTTTTTATTTATTTTACTTAGCCCAATCCTCCTTTTTTTAAATCGGTCATAAATAGGCTAAAGGTAATTAATGAAATAAATAAATTAATAATGCACTGTTTTGCAATAGCAGTGTTTAAATGCCAGTCTGCTATTACCATAGTGTGAACTTTGTCGTGTACATTTATGAGATGTTTCGAAGCATCTCCGACGAGTTTAGCAACTGAATCTTGAGAGATGACTCGTCATTCCTTTGAGTAACGTGTTACTTAATGTCCAACAACGCTTGAAAATGTTATGCACTAAGTACATGTTATATTGGTTGCAACTAGGCTCGAACATTAATTTTTTTTTTATATATATTATTCGCGGGACCAAAAGTTCAAACCCCAAGCGCACATCTCTGATTATTCGAAGTTATGTGTAAATTCAAATTGAATTATCACGTATTTTAACGGCATTAGAACTGTGTAGAAAACCTGCACGCACCGAAGTTCTTAGGAATTTCTTAGGTGTATAGTCCACTTTCCCACACTAAGTCAGCAGTAAAGTAGTAAAGGAGGCCTGTGCCCAACAGTGGGAACTGTATGAGTTCATGATGATTATGAATTCTTTTTAAATTTGGTTATCAACAAAACGATATCTATTAATTTATGAATCCGAACAAGGTTATAGGGTGATGAATCTAATCTTGCCAACATATTCCATGGTTTGACATTTGCTAATTAATAGTACTTTTGACACCTTAGGAGTTTTGTTTTACATACAGCTGTTGAAAACATTACTCCCAGGTAAAACTGGGATAGTTCGCTAGTAAATGTACATAGCATAAAGCACAGTAACAAGTCACAAGACTGCGCAAGTTAATATAATAGCGATTAGTACAAAGTATTTGCAATTCTCGTTGCAAAACTATCGACAATTATTTTTGTATCATAAAACCATTTCAACGCAACTCTGGATAACGTAAGGCTCTTGTAGCCTTCAGTTACTTTCCTTAATGTGACTGTAACAGTGAAAATGGAGACAGATATTTGTGTAACATTTCTTTATCTTATTTATTCAATTACACACGAACAGAATTTACAGATAGTAAAAAGAATAAACTTTTAACATATAATGCAATCAATTAGCGTCTCACTAGTGTCTAATATGGTCTTATAGTGTCTAGTATGTAATAGGTGAATGAACAACATACTTAATATACATAATCTTGATATAACTAACATGGCTCATTTCTGCTTGACTCCAAAACACTCTACAAGATTATGCCATTAGATATTAATCATCAGCACATATACGTCCCACTACAGGGCACGGGCCTCCTCGACACGGTAAGACGGTTTAGGCTATAGTCCGCCACGCCGGCCTCGTGCGGGTTGGCGGACTACACAACTAAGATTTTGCTACAAATTTTCAGACATGCAAGTTTCCTTACGATGTTTTTCTTCGCTGTTAAATAAAGTGTTTTATTCATTGTGGATACACTCATAATTTCGAAAAGTCAGAGGTGAGAAACCGCGACTGCGAAAAATATTAATCCAGATGACTGCATTTTAATTTTAAATTAAATCATTAGTCCCATTTCTTATACTTCAGGGTGATTGTTGTTCAGTAGTCTCGTTCCTTTATACTGTGTATAATATACAAGTCAGTATCAGCGGCGGCACTTCCAGTGAAGCCCAAAAGAGTTACGTGTTAATTGTGTAATTTCTTCTTTATAATTGTTTATTTTCGGTCAGGATTTTTACGTGCTAAATTGCTTATTTATATAGGAAATTAAAGCTTAAAAGTTTATTTTTTGGAATATTGTATATATAACAAGCCAGTTTTTGTTGGCTTCTATGAAAGTACCGCCACTGGTCAGAATAAGTTTCTTATTTGGTTCCGAGTACAATGACACGTATTATCTCAGGAATCATTACTTATGTATAAATGAGCCAGGGCAACGTTTTTTCTTTCTTAATGGCACTGCCTATGATTAGATAGTTTCGTAAATTTGAAATGTAATAGATATAAGCAAGTTTAGTTAGTGATCGCACTCCGCATCGGGACAAAGGTTTCCGTAATCGGCGAATGGTTACTGATTTATTGAACAAAAATTTTCAATGATTTTGAAAATTCAGTTTCAAGTTAATTGGTTAGTTAGTTGTTCACAACTAGACGGTCTCGCGATCTCGCGCACTTTTTTCATTAAGGAATTATTATTAGCAGCATGGATTCTAAAAACGAAGTGTGTTCGTCCTATTATAAGACAATAGGTGAAACGTGTGGGCTAAAATGCATCTCTGCCCATCACTTTGGCAATAAAGACGTAACTGTGTATATTATATGAATGTGCAAAACAATCTATTATACCTATAACTAGCGTTCTACATACTATATGCAGTATGCACCGACTATATGTAACTACTCCAAGTTAAGGTAGCTTATTAATTTATATAATGGAACCATAAAACTGATAGACCATCCATTAAAGTATTTGCTAGCTCTTCCAAGGAATTGACTTTCGGAATGCGAGGCAAACCGCTCACTGCATTACAATAATCAGATAATACATAATTGGTGTCTGCTCGAATGCCTGTAGTAAACACATCATGGCTTCATCGCGAAATTTTATATGCCTCCTTATTGTTATGAAAACTTGTACGCATCAATTACCGTACCAAAATTACTGGAAGTATTTAGTGTAAGTAACAGACTCATTTCATTTTATTTCGAAATATGTACAAAAATAACATGAAAAATGGTTCAATCTTGATACGTTTATAGAACAAATGAATGTTATAATTTACTATGCTATTCAGACTGTAAGGTACAGTTGATTAGACTTAGAAAATTCTTTTGCTTTTCCTGAAGAACCAAATTACTTATCTAAAGAAAATGGATTTCGACATTAGATTTGAGTATTTTTACGAATGCTAAATAAAAAGAATAAAGTACCTACTCCATATCCAAATGCGATAAAAAATTTAAAAGGGGTTCTTAAAAAAATAATACTTGACATCAGTAGGAGTTTCGATTTCTGTTGCTCTATTAATACATTAATAAAGAAGAAAAATTAAAAAACTGCACAACTCATAATTTTTATCAAAGTATTCAATTTCTAATTAACCAATGATTTATAGCTACTAATGTCTAAACTGTTGTTCATTTAATTAAAATATAATAAATCATATTAAGTACCCAAAATAAAACAAACACAAACATTTCACACAATTTATTACATCAGCCTCAACTCGAAGCAAATGTACTCCGATAAACACACGATAACAAAGCAGGTAAAAGCTAACAAGTATTAACAGGTCATAACATCTAATACATAAGGACTGGCCGCGTCTCACGGCATACAAACCAGACTCAACCAAAATATGGTAACAGCGAAACATGATCACAACCTTACAAACACGACCGAACGAATTTTTTTACCAAATACACACTAAAATACTAAATGATCACATTTTTGAACTAAGCCTATAAGGTACGGATGTGTTTAGCTAACCGATGCTATTCAGTGCCAGCCGTGGTGGTGGTGATGGTGGTCCTCCTCCTTCTTAATGTACACGGGAACATGGACCTTCACGGGGTACGGGACCTCCTTAACTAAGGGAACTTGGACCTCCTTGTACACGGGGTAAGGCTTGTCGATGGGAACTTTCACTTCATAAGGAACCTTCTTTTCAACGGTGTAAGGCACCTTCCTGATCACCTCATAGGGCTTGGGCACGGGAACCTTGACTGGGACTGGGTAGGGTTTCTCAACCTCGACCTTGTAGGGCTTGTCGACGGGGACCTTGACTTCATAAGGCACTGGCTTGTGCACGGTTACTGGGTAAGGTTTCTCAACAGTGACTGGGTAGGGTTTGGGCACATACACGTGGTATGGTTTGTCGACGGGCACCTTGACTTCATAGGGAACCTTCTTGACGACTTCGTAGGGCTGGGGAACCTTGACTTCGTATTTCACTGGCACTGGCACCTTCTTCTCAACGGTGTAGGGCTGTGGTACTGGCACTTTGACTTCGTAAGGTACTTTCTTCTCGACGGTGTAAGGAGTAGGCACTTTAACTTTGACTTCGTAGGGTTTGTCGACTGGTACTTTGACTTCATAAGGTACCTTCTTCTCGACTGTGTAGGGCTCGGGAACGTATACGGGGTATTTGACGTACTCCTTGACTGTCACTGGGACTTTCTTTTCAACGGTGTAGGGTTGTGGGACGGGGACTTTCACTTCATAAGGGACTTTCTTCTCAACAGTGTAGGGGACGTGTTTCTCCACGGTGTATGGTACTGGAACCTTCTTCACTACTTCGATAGTCTTGATGTGCTCGTGGTGGTGATGGTGGCCGTGATCTTCGGACGCGATGGGTTTCCAGTCGCCGCCGCCGCCGTAGCCTCCGAAGTCACCGCCTCCGTGACCCTCGAAATGGAAGCCTTCGCTGCCGCCGAAATCGTGGCCTCCTTGTCCGCCGAAATCGTGGCCTCCTTGTCCGCCGAAGCTTACTGACTCATGTCCGAAGCTATGTCCCTCGTCGCCGCCACCGCCGCCGCCGCCGAACCCTCCGTGACCTCCGTAGGAGCCGAAGTCATGGATACCTCGTTTCTCTTGTTTCTTCTCGTCAACTGCCTTCGGTGCGCCCTTCTCCTCCTTGGCAAAGGCGACCACGGCCAACGATGCCACTAAAACAACCTGGGAACAAGGAAAGAGTATTTATTAGTTTATTTTTTTTAAACATTTAAAATCAGGAACACTACCTCCTTCATTCACTGTTTAAAAAGAAGAAGGTAGCAAAAAGGTTTTAATTATTATTTTATAGTCTATAGATTTGATTGTAAAAACTTTCTACTGCATCCAATATCGATGACAGCATTAGCGTGAGATGACGAAACTAGGCATTTAATAGACACGACATGACTGCACAACGGTAACAGAATATACAAACGTAAAGTAAAAGTAAGTCTAGTTAATAGATACTCTCGTATCGCCGTGGAATACTAAAGCACTTTCTATCGAACAAGAAGCTTATGCATTGTCTTAATACTACTGTTGTTTACTTCCTGCATCAATAAATGTTGGGATTGACTTTCTGAATCAATTAATTAAATTTAATGTAGTTTAATTGGCGTTATTATGCAATTATCAACTTTGTATAGTACGAGAAGTTACTGACGAAATAGTCATTTGATGAAGGTACCACAGCATTAATTTGACAAGTACTCTTGAGTAATAAAAAAATTGCGCCTAATACAAATGATTGAAAATAATTACTAAAATAAAGACCAAAGTCATATAAAACAACTAATTAGTGATTCCTCATTATGTAAAAATAACAAAATGATAATAATGTGTCCTGACTCCTGATGCTGTGACAAATAATTTAATCATATAATATAGGTACTAAAATATTATTTTTCAGATGCATTATTAAAATTTACTTTAAGTCATTTGTATAATCATTAGTCAGTTTTTATTTAAATTTATGTTAGTTCTGATAGCAAATAATTTATTAGCCATGTCATGTTTGTAGATTCGTAAATGTTAATCTGCGTCTAATATATGCTAATCATTGTTATCATATGCTTAACTTGACCTATGTGTATGTGAAAGTATTCAGCATATTAAAAAAAAATAATCTAGAACTTTTGGCCTACCCTTTATGCCACGACAGAAATGTTCTAATGCTAGTTCATAAACTTCTGTAAGCTTTATTTGAATAATAAAGTGAAACTGTATTGAAAAAGTAAACTTCATTCGATTTAAATCTATATAAAATAGACAAAACAATCCAGATATTTCCAATTCAATGTAAGATTTGCTATACGTTAGCCGATATTTGCCAATCTACACAATCTCGTGCAGTAGACCAATTTGTACATGTCGTTTTAGCGTTATTTTTCTTAATGGAATTGAATTATTAAATTGCAGTTGCAACTAGCAAAAATTCTAGAACCGCACCTAATGTTTCGCAATATTATGAAATGTTAATGCATTTCGAGTCATGCATATGTTTTTGGTACGCGACTGCATAATTAGACGTGTTATGCAATTAATATTTCGTCATAATAAATTATTGAATATATTAAAATTAAATGTGATATCGAATAGGTTATTGACTTTTATAATCAATAGACTTCAAAAAGTGTAAAAAATATAATTGAAGAAATCAAATGTAAGGTATCGGAAGCAAGATATCTCATCTTAATGAAATAAAAATTTGCATTGAAAGTATTTTAATTATTCATTAATTCATATGGGGCATATAACTGTATTAGCTAACTTGTAACATTCTCGACGATAACACAAGAGTTAGGAATATTTACAATAACTCTTCGCGCTTTTGTCATTGATAAGTGCATTTAAAGTTGAAAATAAAACCTGACCTAGAAATAACCCCGGAATTCAGAAACTAAATATAATGAAGAAAAACAATAAAAAAAAGGTCGACCTGATAGTGTATTTGTTGCACATTTATGCAAAAGCATTTTTAATGGTAATCACATGCATAAAACTCTTTAGGTCAAGGCGTTATACTTGGATATTAAAATTAAAATGTTGATTTTCAACAGGTTTTTTGTTTTGGTAACTGGTATTGCATTGAATATTATCTCTTAGTAACAGGATCAAATATGCTAAGTAAAAATTCACCCGAATTAGGAATCTAAACTAAGCATTCTAAAGTACTTATCACAATACTGAAGCCAAATAAATAGACCAACCTTTTCCGTGATAATAACAATAATCATCATCCGATTCCATTCTCAAAATCTTGTTTCTAGACTTACAACTTGAATCGTTAAAAAACAAAAATGTTGGAATAACAGTGCCAGTCGGATTCACTCTCGATGTTCACCACGTGTGATAGACGTATAGTGAAAGTGGTTTGGCGCTAAGTTACCATAGATCACGGAAATACGCATAATAGTAATTCAATTGTATTGTTGATGCTAGGTTTCTGTGACAATTTAAGGTCAATAATACCTAATTTTATTTATTTTTGTATGGTTGGTAGGTCTATTTTAACGTGCACAATAAAATATTTTATCCATGTTCCTATCAATAGATCAAAACTTAAGATATTTTGATAGACGATGAGTAATAATACTATTGGATTGTTCCACTTCATGTGATGTTTCGGTAGGTATTCTTTATTTTTTTTTTAAAGCAAACAAAATTCTTTTTAAGAAATTCTTACTTTGTCCATATATATCTATTATGTGAGTTCTCATGGTTATTACTCGTCTCGATCGGATTTTGTAGTGTCAATGCTCTGAGTAAACGCGTGTTTTGAACTTGAATACTTCCTAAACAACGGAACAAAATCACAGATTTCATTGAGAAATCGCTACAATAAAAATCTTAATAGTACTCAGCATTCGCAATAGTAATCATACTTTACACGGCTCCTAGTAAATTATTGTGAAAACTAAATTAAATTACAAGAAATCTCTCAGACAATGGGTTGTTATAAAGCGATCTGAGTTAATGCGGGTAATTTAATACAATATGTAATAACAGATTCTTTTTGTCTATCCGTTATTGCCTCGCGGGACAATTGTGTCGTACGATTAACAGTTTGATTCCCGGATTGGGCAGTTTTATCGAGTTTTTCTTTTAGGACATTTTCAATAGCAGCATAAAGTATACCCAAAAATCCCCAAAAGACCTCTTTTACAAAGATTTAAAACGCAACTGAAATGTGGGTGTCTCTCATTGAAGAATAAAGGAAACAGGTGTATTAATAATATATATTAATATGTGAGAATAGAAAATAAATACGCACGCTCGAGAGAGCAGGCACCAATTTCGATACGGTAACTTTCTTTCTGGCTGCTTATGTTTCAAAACATCCGACATTATCTGCACTTGCGAAACGGCAAATTCTGATGCATTGAACATTACGTGGCAATACTTAGATATTATCAATGTTTTGTAACGCTGTGATCGAATGAGCTATTGCATTCCATAATTACGTTGATTTGTTCTAGAAAAATTACATTGAAGCTTAGTCAAAATCGTCGGTGGTGTGACCATTTCTACCCAAACTTCTAAAGAGATTCTTCAAATGTAATTCTATATTTTGTACGTATTTACGACAAAATACATTTGAATACGTTCTCCTCGGTATGTTAACCGATTTTTTTAAATTTAATTATTCACGAGCATTATGAAAGTCAAAACGAATAAAAACTAACAATTTTAAATGTTATTGTAAATAATTAATTCTTTAATTAAACTTATACTCGATACAAGTTTCTTAATAAATAGTTTGACGTAAAATTATAGGTACATTATCATTTGTTCTACATTAATCAGTTATACTATTTCTAAAAAATTAATTAAACATTTCTATTGCATTAATAAAAGCTAAACAGTGGTTGATATATATCCGTCTTTAAATGTCCATCGTAATAACAAATTAATTTTGTATACGAGTGTAGCTTTTGGTTCTAAACCTGTAATGGATTCTATTGGTATCATTCCACTATTATGAATTCCGTTAAAAAATGTTAAACCCGACAAAATAAAGAGCAAAAATAAAGTATGATAAAAAGTGTAGTAAAACGAGAATACGTGAAGTAACAACATGCTTCTCAAATTGGTTGTGTTATACAATAATGGATGTTTGGTGTATGATAGTGCAATTTAATGATGCGTTTCAATTAAATTGATGGTTTAAAAAATGGCTTATGTAAAAACGATATACCAGATTAATGAGGCTTCCGCAAACTTTATTTAAAAAAGAATGGTATTTTTTAGTTTGAACTGAAATCAATACGGTCAAAGAAACCTTTACAATGCATTCATAATCTGCTTTTTGTAGATAGGAACTTACTATGAGATAGCTAAATACTGCCCAAAGACACCGATTTCCTGATTTTAACATTTTTGTGTTCGTCGATAGATATCAATTATATTGAAACTCGATAAACAAGCATGAATCATTATCTTAAATTTATAATTTGTTTATTCCAAATGTAAAATACTTCTCATTAAACCTGTGCATCAACTATCAGCAATAAAAAATAAGTTAATTCTTTCTTTCATGATCAATAAACAAACCTTCTATTAGTGCATTTGTGCTCGAAACTACAATCGCTTCCTATCAATTAACATTTCTTTGTATCCTTTTTTTGCAAAGAGAGAAACAAAGGCAAGTATAAAACAAGCTATACTAATGCTAAAAAGAAGGTTAGAGAAATGAAAAGGCGGTTTAAGGCCTCCGGCACATCTCAACCCGTGTTTTGATGCGCATTTCATAACAAGAGTGGGCCAACTAATAATTACAGTTACAATTCACAACGCAATCGGTCACATAACTTTGAATCACTGTTATGTTACGCGCATTCTTTCTGACTGTACTCAAAAATTATTTCGTACGCACTAAGTCGATTAAATCGATGTTGAAGAATCGGCTGTTATCGTGTAATCGATTTTGAATGTTCTTTGAATACATTTTTTAACGCAGGTATCTATAGACAAAAAAATATTTATTTTGTCGTTTTTTAATATTCTTTAGAATAGGTGCTATGATTTTTAAACGTATCTACATACGAATAATAAATATTTTGATTTTTTTATATTATTTAGTATGTGAGCTATAAATACTCATGGATAATATCGTGCGAAATATTTAAGTGAAGATCGATATGTTACAAATTAACGCATTCATTATTGCAACAGAAACAAGTAAGAAAAAATATGTTAATTTTCGCGATCAATTTTTTGCCGTCGTCGTTATTTGTTGAAATATTCTCACACAATTTGCATATGCGAATTTTGTTGCTCATACATATTCAAAAAATAGTTTTTAATACACAATACAAAAAGGATGAAAGCTGCGTAATTCGTAAAAGTGGCTTTGTTTATAACCCTCGAAAACTATGAAATGACTCATATATTTGCCAATTTTTCTTATACGAAGCTTAAAGAGTCCGAATATTAACAAAAACCATTAGCGATATTTCTGCCGCAATATTAATCAAGAGACATTAATATTTCATTCTCGTCACTTTAACAATCACGCAAATAAAATGTATTGGTTTTATATCGACTTAGTCATAATTAAAGTTATATAGTAAACAATTAGTTTCACATAACAAGCACCTAAAGCATTTTAACTCTTTCAGTCTAGGTAGTTAGTTTTCAAACCACCTGTTTGAAGTTGATAAAAATTTATTTCCACAACATTTATCGGAGATGTGCTGAACTTTTATAATTTATTATATAGTTGTTTATCATTTGATACCATTATTTGACGCAAAACCGCGGTGGTTATTTTTATTCGAATTTTTAAGAAAGGCGTGCAGTGCTGTTTTTAGAATAGGACATTTTAAAATTCCACAATTAATTTAAGAATATTTACTATATTATAATTTCAGTATTTATCGGTTATTTAATATTTAATGAGTACATATATGATATAAAATAAAGTTTGCGGTTTATATTTTTTTATAAAAAACGTAAATAGTAAGGTGGTTAGTTTACTGACCACCGTGACTATAGTAGGTTTTGTATTATTAATTTTGTGTAAGTATTTTAATAAAAAACACCAGAATAGGATCAATTAGACACGAAAGACTTTCGTAGAAGTGTGTTTCAAAGAATCTTAGCACCAGTTCAAGCAAAGAGACGCAACTTGAGTTCTTGACGTTCTCTCAATGGCTCTGATTCGTCTTCTCCTTTGCTAACATTCATAGGTCAACAGTTTCGATAAAGTTGCGGATGGAAAGCAATACACATCAGCCAAAGCGATCTACTTCACGAAAATATGCTAAATGCAGCACCAAAAGGGGCAAGAACGTATTGACTGGCAATGCAGGACTTGTAGAGTCCCCCTTTGTATCCGGAAAGATTTTTATAAGAAATAAGCTACATTTAAATCTAAATATCATAAAGGACACATAACATACAAATATACATATTTGCACCGTAAATATATAAATAACTTATTTCTAACTTAAGTTCTGATAGTCTTTTGTTTTCATTATTTTTTTGCCGTCCGTCACGGTGGTTAGCAAACTAACCACGATATTCCACGAAAGCCTTATGTGAAATAAGCGTGAAATAAGCCTAATATTTTGGCAAAATATTTTTTTTCTTTGTAAATAAACCCCAATTACACTAAATACGTCTTTGTTTGATTTATAAAATCAATAAATAAAAAGTGTGACTGAAAGAGTTAAAAGGTGACAGTAATAAAATCCTAAGAAATTCTTAAGTGCGGAAATAACATTCCGCTCTTTTCTCCATAAACGTTGGAAAGTGAAAAGCTATAACTCGTTGGAGGAAGAAAATTACGGTACAAATAGAGTTATTATGGTTAATTAGCAATTAGCGCGATGTTTATGCAAATATGCATTGAGAATGCAATCGATACAGGTTTGAGATCGGACTGAGATTTTTTAAATTATTCTGGTGTCTTTCGCAACATAAATATTTAAAACGGCAAAATATTTTACATTTAGGATTGAAAATAGGATTCAGAATATGTATGAGAAGTTTACCATTGCTTCTCAAAGATAAGGAATTACATATAAAACATCAAATTAAAAATAATGTAATATTTGATAAATAATAATTGACAGCCCAGTGGCGCAGTTGGCAAGATACCAGCTAGCGCAACAAGAGTCCGCGGGTTCGAACCTCGCACCAAGAAAATAATTGTTTATGTGATCTACAAATATTTGTTTCGGGATTGGTTGGTTCAGAAGATCGAAGTCACTCGTAGTTTCTGATATCCACGGCACACGACTTATATTCTAGTGTGAGATGTATTTATAAAAAAGATTAATAATAAACCGAACAGATAGAGATTTTTAAAAGCTCTTTTGCTCCTTATAAACGTTATTATACTGTTACAAAGAAGTCTTACAATTAGTCTTTCAAAATGGCTTTTAATTATTACACATGCCAAATAGCAGTTGAAAATTAACGTATGTCCAAATTTCGAGCGCAATTGTGTATAACGCAATACTGTAGCGCGAAAATTTGAATATTGCCAAATTTTACTCGATAAAAATATTTCATTTGCAACAAATTGCTCGTTTTTGTATTATTGAAAGCGTTTACGACCTTCTCTGTATGTTTTTTTCCTTTATTAATGTAGGATTAGAAGAATGGATTGGTTTTGCAATTATTTGTTTCAGTAATAAGTTTATTTTCTTTAATGAATTAGTTCTGAGATAAAGTAGTTGTTCGTTTTGGACTTAAGTCGTCTTAAACTTGTTAAAATTGACATGTCACGATTAAGTAATTACGCTAATTCTATTTACCTTAATGTTTTAATTAAAAATCATTTGTTACAATTACAAGGTACCAGTCAAAAAACTGTTTATCGGGATATATCTGTCTAATTTTTGAAAATAACTAGAATAAAAGGAAGTTTAAAGTTGAGTATTATAAAAACCAAAGAAATTGAACTTTTTTATTTATTTTAAACTTACTTTTATTTATTTTAAGTTACTTACTTAATAATCAATCATTACTTTTTATCATGGTAATTTATAACAAACGACTGTCTATTAAAACCGAGGAAGTAAGAATTGTAAGTAACGAATGCTATAGAGGTTTTATTCGAATAAAAGAAAATTTAATGATCTCATTGTCTCAACGATTATAAGTGATTGTTCATTCGCGGCCAATTAAAATTTTGGTTCCCATATTAATTTAAATGCCCTTTCATAATTTTGATTATATAATCGTAAAAAATAGAGTTGTGTTTAATTATGTGAATTTTTATATCAATGAGAGTGAAATTAAATGTGTGTTTTTTTTAAGGGATTTTGCTCTTTTATAAAGCGAATGTCTAAAATGCACTACATTTTGTTTTTAATAATCTTATGTCTTTTCACATATGCTAATAGCAGTAAATTTAAATTGTATCTTTTTTTTATTTTTCTGGACAAAAAATTAGATAAAATTATTCGTAATCACTGTCTCTTCAAACAATTATAATATTAACAAAGTAAAAATACCTAAAATAATATTTATCGTTTTAAATTAAACTAACCAAAAAACCATTAATTATACCGAATCCCAAAAGGGCGTTATTTTGAAAATTAATACAATTATTTTGAAAACGCGGGAAAAAATCCTAATCGATTACCCAAAAATAATCGATAAAGCACTCGATTAAAAAAATCACTTGAACACACCACGGACACTTCACTCACCGTGAACTTCATTGTTGTATGTCTTCGTCCGTTGCCGAAGACTGGTTGTATGGCCGACGAAGCCGCGATCATGTTATATACTGTCCCTCCCACTAAACGTTCACTGCAATACACATTCAAGAAGGGTGTATAGCAGCCGGATAATGACATGTGTTTATGTACCTTGCACTCATTTGCTGTTCTAAATTTGAACAATGCGTAACAATTTTTTTTTTAATTAATTTCAATAACATCGATTAGTAATAATCGATCGATTGTATCTTTAAGCTTCGTCTGTTTTAGCTTATTTCACTACGATCATAGACATAGGGTCGATTATAACATTTATTAATGAATTATGTGTATGAGAGGAGAGTTCATATTAATGGTACTCATCACGTCTTATTGACCCTATTACTATCATACTATTGGTTTGGGGACTACATTATTACTTACATTAAAAACTTTTTGCTCAGAACTCTGATATGTCTTCCTCACACTATTGTCCTTAACTCTTGATAGTTCTGATGACGAAATGTAATAATTCTTCAGAATTATTATTCTTGGATCTTTTTCATTGACCTTTGTAATGTGTACAATAATGCTTCATTTGAATACTTCGCAGTTTCCGCGAAACTCCTAATCACTATAGGTCAATGTTATTTAATAGAATAAGCGACTAAAACAGATATCTGTCAGACACTATTTCTCTGATTGGAAAAATGATTTTTTGCGTCAATAATGTAAGCTATTTCTTGATTGGAAAAAGCAACATTGGACTCTCTTGCCCGTTTTTCTCTAGTGATAACTGTCATAAGAACAGGATGTTAAACTAAACTAAAAAATTACTCAATATAAGCAATGTATTTGACATTCTATATATTCCATAAATACCATTTAATTTCATTTTAACATAAAATGCACATTACAGCCGTGGAATCTCGTTTCGCAGCCGTCTTTTGATGCATGAGACTTTATAGTCCAACCTTAATATTCCAACCTTTATAGGTTGTCTGGTTAAATAAGAAAAGTTGTTACGAATGCTTCAAACCACATGATGATTGATCATTATCACCATAAAAGAACAGGATCAATCTTTAATACGTTAAGGATCAAAGCCCAAGTATGAGCAAAGTGATTTAGATGTCCCGAGATCGATTTCCGGGTGGAGCAAATTTATAAACAAAAAAACAACGGCAATAGGCTCTCCCCCAATTCCTCTGACTAATACATAAAGGGAGAAGTGTGGGTGGACAGGTGGGTGTGTGGTAGATGGTTAGAACAAATTCCCGGAGTTCGCAAGTTCAATCCCAAAGCACTCCATACTTTTCGAAACTACAAATATTATCATCACCAGCACGTATAAGTCCTAAAGAATGGCTTGGGCCTCGTCTACCTTTGAGAGGGATTATATAAATATACATATCGAGAATATATTGATATCAGTGGCGTGCTTAGGGTGTCAAACTAAGGCAAGCCCAGATGTTTATTTAGTAGCAGCATATTTTTTTTGGTACGTAGAACTAATAAATACCTACCGGTAAGTACTCACATTCACGTTTATAGCGTTATTTTATAAATAAACAATCGTTAAGTTCGTTATTCGGAACTATGTAAGGCAAGTCGGGCTTTCGGGCTTCTATGGAAGTACCGCCACTGATTGATATGTATATAGATAAATCGAAATAATAGATCGAAATATATAGATAAATCCACCGCGCTGGTCTAGAGCGGGTAAGCGGAAAACACACCTAAGAAATTCCAAAGAATTTTTAGTTGTGTGCAGATTTCATCACGATGTTTTCCTTCACCGTTAAAGCAAGTGATAATATAATCACAGTGAATACACACATAGCTTGGAAAATTCAGAGATGTGGCACTGGGATTTGAGCCCGCAACTGCCTAGATTTTCGACCGCACTTCCACAGCTCGAGGCCATCACTGATAGTTTAAATAAAGTTATATTAAAAAAGTTTTATTTTTATTCAAATACATTTCATTACACTGAACCTACGTACTAAGCTAGCGTAGTGGACTAAACCCTCTTAGATGTAGAAGGGGCCTGTATCATGAACGGGACGTATGAATATAAGCCAATAACAACATTGGGTCTAGCATCTACATTTCATCTCATAGCTCATCTTAACACATAAAAACCATTACAAATCCACATCATATGCAAAACAAGTTGTTGATTCGTAACGTAGCTTACGTAACCAAATTTTGAATGATTTTCGCGTCAAAAGATACTTGTTCCTCTACGCAACCAGTTCATCTCGAAAGTATTGTTACTACATACACTTGTTTTATTAAAATTAGTTCGGAATTCGCCGAGGAATCTCGGCGGTCGCGGATTCAAATCCAAAGCGCATACTTTTGACTTTTCGAAAGTGACACTATGAATCGTGACGTACTTTAACGGTGAAGGAAAACAAAAGAAAACAGTTAAGATATATATCGTCGGTTGTTCCGCGATGTATGTTCGTGATCCGTGCCATCAAAAGTTCCCGGATTCAATTCCTGAGTCCAGATTTTTTTTAATGGATTTTTTCAGTTTTTGAGCTCATTGTCGTAGTGAATTAACATCTAAGGTTGATGCCCGGCCCTGTTTTTGCATCCAAATCGCTTGACACGAAAACAATCAAACCTCTGTAGGCTTATTGAAGCAAGCGAACACACTTTATCGCATGTTAGAATATGTTATACTATATCTCGTTTTATAATAATTAATTCCTTGTAAAAGATGTTCTGTGTTAGCTAAGCAATGTTTTGTTCTGTTCTGGTAACACAAATTTAGTCATAACTCAAATAAAGACGAGCGGAAAGGGTTTCAAAATTAAAGTATTATTACTTAATAATGTACTGTCGGAAATAATTTATTTATAAAACCAAATTTTAGGTCCTTTTCAACACGAATTTACAATTGCATGACCTTCTAACAACTGTCTGGTTGTTTATCGATGCATGAACCAAATTGGTTTTCTTTTAAAGCTTAAACAAAATCTCCGGATTACGTATTCAAATCAAAACGCATTAGTAACACTTGCTTCAACGAGAAAGCGTATTCTGTTCAAATATTTAACTCGAGCAAGATTTTAGTTATAAGTCTTTGTGATTGGAATAGTTTATTTGTGGTGCAACCGTCACTTCCTCGCGTTAGATTGTAAGGATAAAATCACGTGGTTTTATACGTGACACTTTGATTTAATAGATTCTATCCCTCTTTAAGAGTAATAATTATGCTGTATTTGCCATTTTTCTGGGATTTTAGTGAAAATATATCAGGCGGGTTCGGTACCTGCTCCGAGATAAATTGTTTCTTTCGAGGCTAGGTTTATATGAGATCGAAAAATCACGACGCAAGACTTGTAAGTGGGACAGAACTACTTATGCGACACGGTCGTGTTTATAAGTATATTACTACATAGGTTAGCTTAGGCTAAAGGTTTGATCCCTTATCTACAATAAGCAATCTGGACAATCAAGAAAGTATTAAACCACGTCATATATCAAATAAACTTTTTTAAATTCATTCTGAAAGAATTTTTCCAATAGCTATCAATGATTTGATATTTGAGACTAAATGACAATATGTTTGGCTCCCATTCGAACTTAAAATATAGCCTAGTGAGTAAAAATACAATTCTGCCTACATTTTCTGAGGTACAGGCGTGAGTGTAAGTGTATTTGACCAAACTGTTACGTTAGATATAAATCTACCAGACAGCTGAATAAAACAAAACAAGCAATCAAACAAATCATAAATCAAACATCATCAAACATAAAAGTATGACCCAGTTTAAAGTATGCTAATACGTTCTTCTTTTTAATTTACATAATCAACTTTTATCGTGTTTTTGACTTAGTAACAGTTAACATCCGTCCTACCCTAACATAATATCCTCTTTGTGACTTTTAACATGAACATTGGCGACATCATCATCTTCAGCCCATATATTTATTTGTTCCACAACTAGGCACGGGCTTCGTCTACTGTAAGGGTTTAGAACTTAGGCCATCACGATACTTTAGCGGATTACATATCTAAGAAAATCCAAAGAATTTATATATTTTTCCCTCGCAATATTGTGAATACACACATAACTTATAGTTACCCATAAAGTGAAGTTATTCGATTTTTAAGAAAATATTCTTAGTGTAGTCGACATGTCCTACTCGACATATGTCCTACAGGTTTTACGGCCGGGCCGGGTCCAAATCTTGGGTCCTAACCAGGCGCTGGCTTTCCGACTAAAAGCTTTAGGTGGCCGTGCATAGTAGTTGTTATGAAAGATAGATAAATACACTCAACCTTCTACTTCTAGTACTCGTGATTGGATACTTTGTTAAGAACTGCATTTAGTATTGATGTGATTTCCGAATATATAAAGAACATTTTCATTTAAAAACATCTTATCCATCTATCTATATATGTCTTAGTAATCAGAATTCATTGACATAGAAGCATTAAAATTGACAATGAATATTTTACTATCATTCGCATTAATGAATTGTGAAATACGAAAGATGTTATGCAGTTTTATGGAAATTTCTGAATAGACCCGGAACAAATGTATTGAATTTGAATACAATAAAATTATTTAAAATTTTGTCCCGCACTAAAATATTATCTCGTGTATAGCAATTAGCATAGATAGTTTAATGATTAACATCATAATGTAATACGAGTATATAAGTCAACTTCATGGTTATTAGAAATTAAACCTTCCTCATTTATTTATAAAATATCTTTTTAATTTAATTGGCTAGACATTAAATGCGAAACGAGAGGCCGCAGATTCAATCCTCGTACCGAGACAACTATATGTGTGACCAATAACAATACGATTCGGTTTTACTAAATCGTAATTTCTTTACACCCATTTATAACTTATATATTTATAAAGCTATGTTTCTTAACCTTAATAATCAAATGACAATATTCTAGTGAAAATAAGTAAAAAAAGCGTTTTATCTTCACACGGTGTTCGATTATGCACACTTTCGGTCGGAACTGCGTTGTTATTCCGAACGAGTAAAGGATACATATTAACTTGTCTATTTGGGTATGTGCATAGACAATGTGATTAGAGCGATCTTCTTTCCGCATTGTACAGAATATTAGATTAAGTAACCACGCCCTGTAATTAAACACGCTTTTTATTCTCGTAAGAAAAACGGATGAAAATTATACTGTACAGAAACAATGAGAGATTTTTCGAGGTCGCAAATTCGAGGGCCCGAAATAAATATTTATGTATCACACAAACATTTGTCTCTAAGGATCAAACCCGCAGCCTTTCATTTTATAAACTGGTGTTTAGCCAACTGTTCCAAGAGCCTGTAGATACAATCCTACCATCAGAAAATATCACAACCGATTCTCTCAGCAACAGGGCCTAAAAAGTAGTGATACTGCCCCAGTCAGTCCATTTATACAGCAGACATACCTAAACACGCTGCTCTACCACTTATAAACAGTCATACAAATAAAAACAATTTCGAAACTTCGCACGCATGCGCAAACCGAAGCAGTCTATCTCAGCCATCTGTCATAGATGGTCTTCCAACGGACACCGATTGATCCATTAAAGTAAAATAGGCTGTAATTTACAGCACATCATCTGCCTTACATAATAGTTAGGTAATAAGAAAGTCTTTATTCCGGCAGCGATGCCTCGTTTAAACCGATCCACTTAAAATGCGTGGGTTGTCATCAAAGCAGCATTATCTAGATATTGTTCAAGAATTCATGTCAGTTCTACATATTTGACCGTAAATAAGGCCATTAGAGAAATATTGAACAACAAACATTTTAATAATACAAAAACCGCAAGAACAAAAACATTTTAATATGCACAAAAAAATATGAAAAATAATAATTGCGTATTCTTGTATTAATTAGTACTCAACGTCCTTTTTCTCTTTATAAATATGCAGATACGATCGTTGTTTCTACCACGCACTGTATCATATAATGTATAATGTAGTTAAAATTATTGATATTTTTACTGTCGGTGTGTTACGTTAAGTGACTCAAATATCCGGATAGTTTGTAATAATTCGGCCGACTATCGTTAGTTTGCTCCTAAAAATTGAAGAGTTCCGTAACATAATCACGGATCCCATAAATAAGCAGAAACTAACCAAACTCTCGGCAAGTAATCCTTGAAGTATGTCATATCCAAAAATAATCGGTTAGCATTATATTGAAATATTCGCCGATTTTTCACGCAAATTGGTCCAAATTAAATACTTATATAAGCGTCAAATCAAAACTATGTGTGTTTAATGAGGCTGATGTGTGTAATGTGTATTTTTATGTTTGCTCTCTATTTAAATAAAATATTATTTCATAAAAAAAGCAGTGATGGCCTCGAGGTTTGGGCGCGCGGTCGAGAATCTCGACGGTCGCGGGTTCGAACCCCAGGCACACACCTCTGACTTTTCGAAGTTATGTGTGTATTCACATTGAATTATCACTTGCTTTAACGGTGAAGGAAAACATCGTGATAAAACCTGCACACCTGAGAGTTCTTAGGAATTTCTTAGGTGTGTAGTCCGCCAAACCGCACTAGGCCAGCGTGGTGGACTATGGCCTAAACCCTCTCAATGGTAGAGGAGACCCGTGCTCAGCAGTGGGCGTATATGGGTTGATGAAGATGGTATAATGTGCTATGGCTTAATGAGTATATTTAACCCTTGACATAGTCGGCATCAAGTATTACTTCCTGAAATATTATTGAAGTATTATTAAACGCATCTTACATGGGGCCTAAAACCGTCTTACGTTTTCATTACTCCTTCAACATAAACATTTGGTTACAACTGCCTTGTGGTCCTGCCACATAAGATGCGATTTAGATGTCCCGAAAATGATTCTCGGGTCTAGTGAAATATCAATGAATTCTTATTATAAAATTCTCAGTAGCATCAAGGAGTCTAGAAATATGTTTATAAACCGGCAATCGGCTGGCAAAAGTACCTCTGCTTAGCAGTGACGGTACCTCCATGACAGCCCAAAATCATGACAATTGTAGTTTCAAACAAACGAAACAAGTGTGTTTCGTTTGTAATTGTTGATTATGGCGTCAGGATATTCTCATTGATATGATACATTGTTTATGTTTTAAAAAAGAATGTAAGCCTAAAGATTTATTTAAAATATCGCAGGTATAGCAAGCTGGACTTTTAGGCTTTTGGCCTGCATTCGGGAAATTCAAGATACCGGTTAGTAGCTAGCATCCTAGCCCTTATCACCCGAGCGGAATATTATAAATAACTCTATCAACGCGTATAACTTATCATAAGATACATTAGTATAGCATTTCTAGTGTTTTAAAATTAATAGTTGTAAGCTCAACGTTCACACTCTTTGGCATAGTAATTGATTTATTGCACATTATTAATATACAAAAGCCTTCAATCTTTTTATAAGACGCTTGCGAAGCTCAAAATACTTTCAATTTCGAATTAGATGCGTGTATATTTTGGGTTCGTCTGATCCAATGTCGATTGCGAAAACGATTTCGTCATTACAATTTTGGACACTAATCATTATCTCGTGGCATTTATCTCCGAAACCTAAGGTATGTTTATTCCAGTTTATATCCTGAGCTGACAACTGGTAGTAATATTTAAAATTAATTTCATATTTCTTCTGTTAGTTATCTTAAGAATTTTTGAAAGTGGTTGGGAAAGAATTTTTTAGATTTAGATTTAGAACTCTATTAATTCGCCCTCGCAATTTTAAGCGAAAAGGACGCCCGCTTTTATTTTTGAAAATATATTTTATTCACAATTCGCTTCATCTGGATGTAATTTTATTTAAAATGATCGTATTAAATGTCATACCGAAAATCATTCAAGTAGGACCCGTAATCTTTAAATTATTCATTACATTAATGGACATAAAACGTTTTAAAATTACTAGCATAATAATTAATAGCTTTTGTTTTGTTTCCTGTTTATATACATAGATGCTTCTACTAATATCAGAAATTCCTCACTTCATTTCAGGTACACATAACTCCAAAATTTCTTAAGCACCTGTCCGAGATATGAACCCACAATTGTCCAAATAATTCCTTAACATACCACACATTCTGTAACAAAACCAGTTGCCTCTCGTTTCTCAGTCCCTTCACCGCAGAGCCGTGTGGATGTCATTATTCATCGGCATCTAGGTCTGCTATGTTACTGTAAGCACAACCTACTTTTAATTCCGTACAGTTTCCTCGTAATAACGCAACTGTGTACCAGCATTTTGTCAATACACGTATCAATCTACCACCTCAGTAGGTAAACCACGCTTCTTAATGTTCGATTCCTAGGAAAATATATCCTCTGTTCTAATTGAATGCTGTGAGTTACGTCTGTCGTAAGAACTTTTTTATCATCAACATTATTATCAGTTGATATATCTGCGTAATTGACTGCTTTTATGAGCAAGCTACGGCTGTCGTAAGATTCTGTAATATTAAAATCATCATGAGCCCATAGAAGTTGCGTTGCGAGGAACTGATCTCCTCTGCAACTGATTCCTTAAACTGATTCCTTAGTCCACCAAACTGACCACTTGCAGGTTAAGGGACTAAACCCATAAGAAATTTTTAGGACTATAAAGTGTGTAGGTTTCCTCGGGATGATTTCCTTCACCGTTAAAGTAAGTGATGATTCATTGTAAATATATGATTGTGCTTCTAAACCCCGAAGCTATGACTACATAACTTTGTTATCCATATGAATCCTCAAAACACAATCAAAATAACAAGAAAGAATGCAGTATAAAACAGCATTACTAAGTTATTCATTATATAAAGACCTTGACTTTTCCATGTTGAGCGGATATGCAATAAATTTGAATACTATTATTAATTATTCATCCTCAGGTTGCATAAGATGCAATAATACGACTGTCTATGAACGATGACGGTAATTATTAAAAACATTTTGAACATCAATGTTATTTAAATAATTGTGTGGTCTCGTTTTCTCTCGGTTAGTCGAACGGTGGAGCAGACAAGTATTGGAATCGAGACCGCGCTTAGGCAGACGTAGTGTGGGACGTCCTGCAGTACGATGGTTCGACGACTTGAGAAAGGTAGCGGGTAACGAATGGATGAGGGTTGCCTGGTGTTGAGCATAATTGGGGAGGCCTATGATCAGCAGTCGACGGCGATAGGCTGAGTAACTCATTAATATTTTCTCTTTATTTATAAGTGGAAACTGTTTGATTTGTACATATGTGTTTAATTTTAAACTTAATATATAACAATAATTGTATTGTATACTTCCCAAGAAAAAAAAAACGAATGTAATTGTAAGTGACGTGTGCAAGTGTTTCCAGCTTAAGACTGCCATAATTCACTAGCGAAATAATCTATGTAACAATTGACATAATGCTACAAGACATCTTATCATCTAATCATTATCCACAGTTGAAATGTAAACCTTGATTAGTGTCGATATCCGTCGATGATATTTAAATAGTTGGCGGTATGACACCGGTCCGTCCACTCAGAACTACTTTCAACGTCCTCGAACCGTGAATCTTCTTGACATTTCAGGGATTTGTTTGTCCTATCCAGTGTATGTAATTTACCAAGTTGAATTTCATGCCTCGTGGTCTCGCAAGACAAGGACGTGTCGGGCGAACTAGAGGATCTCTGTCGAACACAGCGCTATTGAGTATTTCCATTATGGAATTCTTAGTAGCATCACGGAGTCTGAAAATCTGGCCAAAACGACAATAGGCTCGGCCACTATTATGTGAGCACACACCTCTTTTACGGGAGGAAAGCGCTTTAAGCTCTCCCGTTCGGTACTTCGGGGTAGGCCGTAAGATGATACACATAATAATGAAGATGATACGTAAGAAACTTCTTGGAGTATGCACATATGTACAAAGTGTTAAAACGTGTCCGAAAATATAGGTCATTTCCTATTACATCGGAGCTAAAAACTGTTGGCGTAATACAGGTGTAAAATTACATTACTTTCATATTCTAGCACTAGTATACCCATGTTCTAACAAGACTGCTTAATTAATTGGACTGATTAGCAAAAGTCATAATTTAAACGACACCTGAATCTGTATATAGCACTGCATTTATATAATTATTAAAAACTCACACTTACGTAGTATCAACCTCGGTCTAAGGCAAATCTTATTCCATAGGTATCACTTTGTATGTACATATGTGACTGTTAGTTGTATTTATTTATACAATAAATTTGAAACGTAGTTCTTAGTTTAAAAAAAATATTTAGACTTTGAAAAAAAATCACTAGAAAAAAAATCCGAATTACTAAAACATTTGCCTCGTGATCGAACCCGCAGCCTTCTTTCTGTGTCAATCGCCACAGTAGCCATTGAAACTTTCTGATCCTATCGTTTAAAATATAACCTCCGTTTGTGTAGAAAGATAAAACAAAATACAATAACCTCTATATCTGTTTCTACTACAAATATTCTGCTTCCATACATATTATAAACACGTCTATATTCTTTTAAGAGGTAGGCAAAGGAGCATTTCTGCATAGACATTTAGCCGACTATGATTTCGATTATAGTGTGCAAAACTATTACCGTATTTCAGGCACCTTTCCACACTTGACTACTTAAAATATCCTATTACAATACTAACTAAATTCCTCTGCCTCTCCCGATACTCGAACCTAAATAATCCCTCGACACATCACAAGACAGGCACATATTTAATAAATACACGTAACGTAAAACAGGTTGTGAAGCTCTCGTCTGCAATCATAACGTGCGTGATAGAACCGCGTGGTGCGAGAACACACCAACAATAACCAGTTAATTAACCACTCCCTTTCACTGTACTATTTGCTTTTTTATCTAACTACTGGTGTTGTGTGCGATTGAGAAGACTTGAGTTCGATCCCGGGTTCGGTATATAAAACCGGCTTTTAATTTAGCCAATTGTGATTCTTCCATAGTAACCCAAACAATTCCCATTATTAGTCACCACATGACTACCGTGCTCGGATCTCCTGAACGAGTGAGAAGGTCCATCCACTGCCCTTGTGCAGGTTGCCGGACTACAAATTCTCAAATGTGGAAATGTTTATACGGCTTATTCCTGCGGGATCAAGAACTTAAAAGACGAGTAAGTTAAAGGCCTGAATGAGCGTATTACCAGCCCACATAGCTCCCACTGCTAGCCGCTGGCCTTCTCTACAACTGAGAAGGCTTAGCCCATATTCCCGTTCACTCGTCTAAAGCGAATTCACTAATCACATATCAAAGAAATTTTAGGTGTGTAGGAAACAAGTATAAAAAAGTAAAAAAACAAACTGCTTCACTGTTACACAACATCGTAATTAACTATCACAATTATATGCACGGACGAAAGACTCCAAAGATGTACTATAGTAGTTATCATGAAGTTATGAAATAACTGGTTAATTATGCAAATGCAACAGTTTTTTGTGGTTATCCGTATCCCACGCTCGCAGGGGATTAAAACTGTGTTTTTTTAATAACTAGTTTTTTAAGCCAACTCTAGCTGGGATAATATAATAATGTATATATATGTCCAAAACAATACATTGTAGTCAATATCGTGCGATTTACTGTCCCAGTTTCAATTAAAGGGTCGTGTAACATGTGACATTTGCACTATGAAAGAACTGAATATGGAAATGGACCTGTAAAGCGACAAAAATATGATGTATCTAAATGTACGACCAGAAATATAAATCGGCCTACTTCTTTTGAAAAGACAACCTTGAATACATATGTCAAAGTAAAAGTAAACCTGGGTAATCACTAATTACATAATTAATACTTATTGATTTGCCACTCTTCTTTTTGCGATCTTTAAATATACAAATCGCCAACATAATTTTCTAATTAAGGTATCACCACACTCTACCGGGACACGTTGATGATGTTGCTAAACATAGTAATAATGTATTACATCCTTAACAGCTGGCTTGTAATCATGCTGTAATGATATTCTTGTAACATCCTTATGTAATAGTAATTCTATCGACACATATTAAATGAACTGAAAAAAGTGGTCTGGCTGTCGCAGATATTAAAATATGATAGGTGAATATTTATTTGTGACGCGAAGTAATCTTTTTCTCTGTATTTAAATGCCAACAAGCTACTTAATATCATTATTATTATCAAGCCATATTCGTCCCACGGCTGGTCACGGGCCTCGTCTATAGCTGATAGATTAGGCCTTAGTCGATCAATCTGATATGATAATACTAAACGACGTAGAAGAAATGGCATGATAATTAAATGGTTTTACCAATGAAGTCAAATTCTCTTGTTGATTATTGGATTTTTTGTACAGACATACAATTTCCCTCAAATTGATAGCCGATTTTTTATCAAAATCTATAGTTAATGTATTATAGTATATATAAATAAAAACCCACATTAAGATACGAGTCTTGTGTCGTGTATATCAGAAACTACGAGAAACTTTTCAGTCTCCCAAAAAGCCAAACCTAAAACAAATAGTGCGGATATCGAACCCGCGGCCTCTCATTTCGCAAGTTGATGTCTAGCCAATTGCGCCACGGGGGTGTCAATATAAAATATAATATGTGTGTACTCGATATACATATATTTCGTAAAGAAAGATGTCCCAGTAATATGAGATAGGAAATAGATTGTTTGAGCCGTACAACTACCATGTAATAAATTATTATGCAACAAAGCCCGTTTACAGTGTATCAGCTGACAGACCAGTTTTGAATTCTTTTTAAACTTCTTTTATTTGCATTGAATAACTCTTTTTAAACATGTCTGTGATTACATCCTCAAAGGATTTGTCTGGTATATGTATCACGTTACTAGTAGAAATGGCCTCGAGGTTTCCTCACGATGTGTTCCTTCACCGTTAGAGTACGTTTTGATTCATTGTGAATACAAACATTACTTTGAAATGTCAGTGGCGTGTGTGTGCCTGGGGTTTGAGCCTGCGACCGCCGAGGTTCTCAATAGCATGCCTAAGTGTCTTGGGAACTTTTTAGGTGTGTAGTCTGTAAACCTGAACTAGACCAGCTTGGTGGACTAAGGCCAAAAAACTCTCACAATTGCAGAGGATTCCCATGCCCAGCAGAGGGACTTACTCGTATAAATAATGTGATATCAATCTAAAATAAGAGTTCCGTGGTTATCAATAATTTCGAAAGGCTTCTCGGGAATTAAACCCGCAGCCTTTTGTTTCACAGTGACTAGCCAACTACACCACGAGAGATCAATATAAAGTGACAATATATCTCATATAAATGGCTGTATAGCCAGCGGTCCTTAGCCAAGCTTACGACATAACACTCGCGATTATAACACTGCACTCATTACTCAAACGCGTTCACACTTCCTTCTCCACTTTATTTGTTTTATTTATTGATTGACTTTCATTTGTTTCGCCGCCCTCGTTATTTAATCACACTTTCGTTTCATGTTTTTGAAAAAAGAATTTCTTTTTTTAATAATTCTTAAGACAAGATATTATCCAACTAAATTAAAATATGAATCCCTAAAATGTCACATACATTACTTAGATCTTATAGTGCCTTACGCATAACTAAGAAATAGTCTATCTAATTTGGTCTTATCTATTTTATCTAATAAAGAAGACAAACACAATAACAAAATTATGTAAAAGCCATTTTGCAAAGTTACACATTTCTTAAAATACTCTGCACTTCATTTCCCACTGATGAAAGATGGATAGAAGTTGTGACAGCCTCGTTGTTCAGACACGCGATCGAGAACCTCGACGGTCGCGGGTTCACACCTCAGGAACACACCATTGACTTTCTGCAGTTACGTGCTTATTCTCAATGAATTATCACATACGTTAACGATGAAGGAAAACCTTTTGTTAGAAAGTGGCGAAACATTTTTTTCGTTCTTAAACATTTTTTACGCATGTAATCAACCAATCCGCACTAGGCCAGCGTGGTGGACTAAGGCCTAAACGCCCTCAGTTGTAAGGGAGGCCCGTGCCCAGCAATAGGACGTATATGGACTAATGATGATGAAACGAGGATTAAGAAAAACACTTCTCCCTACATCTGTGCATGTATGGCTGTATCTATTAGTATATGAAAGATTCTGAGTAACAAGGAATGTAGCATGCCTTTGTGTAAACGCTTTTGGCGTCATTATTCTTGCCCTAAATAAGGGGCGATTTGTCCTTCACGTCACTAGTACGTCACTTTTACTGCAATCTCTTTATATCGAGTTACATATAGAGAAAAGTGGGCCAATAACTTGCTACAGTTTCGCAACGTGGCCAAAATCTCGCCACGCCGCCATAATTTACAGTAATTGTTATGTAAGTACATATAAATATCCTGAGAAATTCTCACCGGTCGGACTTGACTAAAAATACGACACTTTAGTACCGAATAGCGTAATTACAAGCTGTATGCGTGTATGCGGATGTGTTTTGCGATCTAGAGATCCCGGATTTGATACCCAAAGTCCAGACTAGACAGTTTTATCGGTTTTTTTCAATAAAAAAATGATACTCGCAAAAAAGGTTTGTCCCACAAAAAGTCTAAAAAATGTGGTGATATATGGTTGCAGAAAAAGACCTCCTAATACCCTTTTGGGTAATAGTTGGTGATATATTTTGTTTTATGACAGTTAGATACATTTTTATGCTATTCAGCCCACAGTGCTCAAAACAATATTCTAATCTTAGACCTCGTAAATTAAAGTAGATGGTTTAAACGATATAACTTTTTATATTGGAGTAAATATATATGAATGGAAATAATTAAAGTTCAAGTACATATATAAATTACTCAGTTCCTTCAATTGGCCTCATTTATAAGTAGTTATCCTTAATCGATAAAGCTCGTATTAATTATGAACACAAAAATAATTTCGTACGTACTTATAAATTGTATATACTCAGCGGTTGGATGAGGAGGGTCGAGGATCGAGCCCAGTGGCGTGCCATAGGAGAGGCCTATGTCCAACAGTGGACGCGGGAAGGGCTGTTGATGGTGATGATGGTGATAGAGTGATAGTGAAAAAGTCGTATTCCAAACTGCTTTGACCAATTCATTATTTTCCTACCCTATTCCCAAATTTTATTTGAGGTCGGCGCAATATCTTTTATCCTTCCACACAGTCATCAGCCGTCATGTCTCCTCTCACCCCTTTCTCTTTCATTTTCAGTCACGCACTCCATCCATATTTTCTTTTCTTTGACTTTTGCCCATCCATCTACTTTAATATTCATCACAAGCTGCTGTGATGAATGTTAGCCATATCACTCGTACGAGTAAGTTATTAAATACGTCCGAGTGCTTCTAAGATAATTTACAAGGCATACTGGCAATGCTTTTCCAGTAGAGTAGAGTAAAGTAAGCTGGGTTTCTACCCAGCCTGTGTATAACGTAAATCTACGACCTAGGTTAGAAGCCCGAAGACACCAACAGATCTCTCGCTGGACTGAAAGTTAGATAAAACGCTCCTTTATCCGCCATCTTAAAACATAAATAATAAATCAAAATACGAGAACAACGCCCAATTAGTTAATAAATGAACGTAACACATTATGGAAAGTGAATGTTTAAAACAAATTTAACACTTTAGTTAAATTACACGTTAACGCGGCTAGCAGTTGCGAAGCACGTCGGAACATAAATTGTAAGGAAATTATTATGTGTGTATGCACGCTAATTATTTTTATATTACAATTAGGTCTTTATTGGTACGTTAATTGATAACTTGGATCTGGGTGTGAGTATGGTAATCACAGAACAGCTGAATAAGATTAGAAGGCAAATAGACATTATTGTGTATGGGAACAAGTGTTACCGCTTGTCTGTCACATCCTACTACGATTTTACGACCACTAATAAAACTTTCAAACATACATAAAATGGAAGCCATTGGTTGGCTCACGTTTATAAAGGTGCACTACACACCACATGTAAATGGTGGTATATTACACGCCACCCGAATAACTAAGATCCGGCCGTGTCACACATATGATAGTCTAATCGTAGGTTCGACACGCTCGGCATGCTGAAATTTTTTCTACTCATATTTTATTATAATGACCAGAGGCTTACTTCTATTGTGAATCTACACTCGTGATATTTATTGAGATTAAATAATTAGATATGTAGACAAGTCAAAACTGTAATATGCATATTATTTAACCATTTCCCTAATACACTTACCCTTGAATCCCCGAAAAGGTTGATGGTATTTACGACTACATTTCTCCATGAAAAAGTAGGTGAGCCGATAGCTGTTTTGAAAATCTCGTTGTTATTAATTTCAAGATTGCAATTGTTAATTTTAATTCCTCTCAGTTGTAAAGAAGAGCTGTGCCCAGCATTGTAACGCATAGGATCTGATTTAGGTAGATCAGAATTTCTTCAACTGATGTTAGGTTGATACCGGAAAGGCACATACATATCTGTATAAGCCAATATTGCATAAGCTCTCGATATTTGTCGAACAAATGCAAAAGTCGTCGCCAACACAATGTGTCGAAAATACGCACGCATTGCGTAGACATGACATTGCTCTAATTAATTCGAATATTTCGAATACCTACTACTTTCAACCTGCCATTTGTTCGTTTTGTAGCAATTCCGTTTAATTTAGCAATCTTTATGCCTTTGTTAAAATAAAAAATGCTTCCAATGTTTTATTATTTAATCACATACATGTTACAATACCATCTGTGTGGTCGACCAATGCGAAGTCTTCCACAAAAACCAATTAATATGCCTCTGAATCAAACCTGACATATACGGAGATACGACAAACCAGTCTTATCAAGCTTTATTTATTATCAAAGCATAACTCAGACCGACTTCTAATTATAATCGAGTTTACATAATCTATTTTCGTAGTTTTATTGTGTATTTTCGAATAACCTTAATTACTGCATGATTACTGCTATCATTTCACGCCCCACTAGGCACTGCGATACTGCGAGCTAAGCTTTGAAAAATACCATATAAAATTTTTGCGGCTTTTAAATTGCATGCAAAAGAAAGAAACAATTATCAATCTTCATATTTTTTTTCTACAAGTAGGTACTATTACTACACCATTTGAACCATCACATTTATATTAACGATGAAGATAATAATCGTGAGAAAATACTCAGAAATTGAGGCGAACTTTGTGAACTAAGACCCTAACATCTCTCAGTTGTAGAGGAAGTGCTCAGAATCATGCCGCTTATAGGCAGATGATAATGAGCCAAAAACATTTTCCCATTTATTTACTGTCTCACTAGTAAACAGTACTACATTGTCAGTTGCGGTAATATCATACCAATCTATTACCAGTCACCACAAATATGTCGGTCACTGCAACTTCCCCCTTTTAAATTTCGATCGCAATGCATATAAAGATATTCTAGTGATAGCTTCGCTCCACAGTACAACGCTCACTCATTAGGGCATTATATAACGGCTTATGTGTATGAAATTATATCGGTATGAACGAATTAGATTTAATTTTCTGCTCTCTTTGTTATGATTGCAAATAAATTGCCGTTGCTGGGCTGTGACGCACTTTCCAACGACTAATATAGTTTTAATTAAAGGGCGTCATAATTAAACGGTTATTGTACTAAAAAAAAAGCAGTGGTCAAGTAGCGTTCGAGATTTTCGGCAGCTGCAGGTTTAAGCTCCGGATATCTTTCTCTAGCTTTTTGGTCTAGGGAACTCAAAAGGAATTATCACGAACCTTAACAAGAAAAGGAAACCTGCAAAATATAGTCCGCCAATACGCACTAGCCAAGCGTGGTAGATTAAGGCCTTAACCCCCATGGTTGTAGAGAAGTCTCGTGTCCATTAGTGAGACGTGTGTAGTATGTAAGCACACTACGAAAAATCTCAGCACTCGCACGTTCAAGAGCAACTAACGCCTGTCTCGTATTCGGGTGGATCGATTTCCATTCACATTTTTAACAACTTTTTAGGTGTCAAATTGACATCGAACATGGTCTTATATTGTATGTATTTTACTTCCATGCCTAATAGTAGGTTATAAAAACTTCTCGTATCAAGCAGCATTCTTAACTCAAAATTATAACATGAGCCCTTTCATTTACAATCGACTGCGTCATGACCATCATCATTATCATCAGTTGCAATTGCAATCCACTGTTCCATTCCTCGGCCGAGAAATAGTTAATAGTTAAAAGTGTTTTACCAAGAATGTGCGTAGACATAAACAAACAATAAACATATATTTCGCCACAGATCATTAACTTTCCCAGCTCGCACGCATCTCCGCGTTTACATAACATATTTGAATACATCAAGCAATTAATTTAGACGTAACGACGGGCGCACGCGCGGCAGATACGACATTAGTTATTGAAAACAAAACAGACTTTATCTCAAAGCGTGTATTTAAAAGTCGGTCTTGTAAAAATAAATTAAAAAATTATAACAGCCTTTATTATTACTATCGAACGTTTAAAATAGATCTTATTAAAGTAATCTATAATCTAAAGTAACTCTTGTTTATTATTGTTTATTTTTCAAGTCTAATGATCAGTAGCAGTCGCCTTTACGAGTTAGGGCTCCGCGAGCCTTACTCATCCAGTCTGGTCCACACATCTCCAAAAATATCACGCTATCTCTTCTTTGATCTTCCTTATTTTCCATTCCGTTACATGTCTTGTATAGGCTAATAAAAACACGTGTGCTTTCTCAGACGTCAAAATTGTGTCATAAATAATACTCTGCAAACCTCTCCATCATTAGTTATGATACACTTAATGTGATATATATTATAATTATACTATTTGTATATTGTTCATAACGGAAGCTTCCGCATTCAACAGAATGATTCCACTAATTAATTGAGAAACATTCTCTGGCTCATTATGAACGCAGCATTTCTTCTTTAAAATCAAAATCCAAATACTGTACAAGACTTTTACAAATTTTTTTGAATCGTTATTTTTAAAATATTGGCGCTACAACTCCCTCCAAAGAACTCCTTCAGCAACTCGAAATGTCATCATTTTAATTCTTTATAAATTAGCAATATATTTACATTGTTTTTAATATTTATATTTAAATTGTACATTTATATCATAAGGATTCAAATTGTCGCAACAAACTAAAACTCTATTCATACTTCAAGGGCTTATTATAAGATATTCTAGTATAATTTGCTTCTTTGTATTATCTTTATTTTGAGCTGTTTACTTTTCCATAACATCATTCGTATAGTCGTATTATAGAGCGGGTTCATACCAACAAATCATCATCATTCTCCTGCCTTGTTCCCAATTTTTATTTGGGGTCGGTGCAACATGTTTTGTCCTTCCACACAGGAAGAAAGGACAAAACATGCTGCATAAGAGTTTTGGCAGATGTTTTACGGCCGGCCGCCTGCCTGACGCCAACCCTCCTTGGGACTTTCATTGTTTTAGGAATGGGGTAGTGATAGCGTGTGTTTGGGTACAGGATATTACAGAAAAGGATATTTGGCCTGATGGTAAGGAAGCTACAGTCCCGGATAAGAAAGTAGTAGGAGACTGCAACAGCTCGGGGGCCGAGGACGCGTACTCGTAGAACTGTTCCATGACTGGCTAGATCAATGGAAAAGGCATCCCCTGACCATACCAACAAATGTCGGTAGTAATAAGGATATGAATTCCACAGCCATTGTACCAACATATTTAATCTGCATAAAACCGCCTGTATTGTTTACGAAACCAATAATTGGAGGCGTTTGTAAAAGCGATTGGTTCTCATTGCATATATATTGCTTAACGTTATAAAACAATTTTCACACAACTGTAGGAAGGTCCTTGACATAGAACAGTTTTATTGGTCTCCTTTAGGTACTAAATATTTTTCAATTCTAGTATGGATGGTTAAAGTTTCTTATACATTGATCCATCTTTTTTCTTCTTGCTTATTGGTGTTGTAGCATACGCAACCAGCGATTAAAATATCCCTTTTTCAGTCCCAGGTCGAGTGAAATCAACGTATTTTTCTGTAAATAACTGTCTGCCGACGATTAACTTCAGATTATTTACTTTGTAATCCAGAAACACAAGAAACCAAAAGGATTAAAGTAATACTTAAAAAGATTAATTAATGGAAAAATTTTAATTTTTACAAGCTTTTATTTAACTTCACTTTTTATCAGTATATTTTATGAATTTATATTGTATATAATCAAATCAGTTTACAACACATATTTCAACAACAAATCAGCAATTATCGAATGCCTGCGTAATCTGAACAATTAACTATTTTAAGGATATGGTAAAACAGGAAGAGGCGAACAAGGGTTCAAATTAGAGGTAATTACCTACTATGTACTGTAAATAAAAAGAGCACATACAATTATATAGATAACTAACTTCTGTCCTCGACTTCGCGTATATCAAAAACAGCTTTGTATAGGTGAAAAAAATCTACGTGGATAAAGGTTCTTGTCAAAATATATGTCTCCGATAACTCTTTAAGCACGGACCTCCTCTACAACAGAGAGGGTTTAGACCATATTCCACCACGATGGCAAAATGTGGGTTGACGGAACAGTCCCACGTAATATGGGACGAACCTATTGCCGTTTCTCGGGTAAATTTCCAGACTCTGTGGTGCTACTGAAAATTTCCTTACCGATCCGGGAATCATAACCAGGACTTCTACATCGTACGGGACATACTTTAGGCGTGTGACCACGAGGCAATCTTTCGAAACTTGGATACTAAAATACAGTTCTACTCCTTCGAAAGTACAGCGTAACTGTGTATATAGGTCATTAAAATATAAACAAATTGAACAGCGATTGCGCATAGTTCAGTTGTTTTCTTTAATTACATTACGTCGGGCCCGTAATTGTTAATCGGCTGCGTTTTTACAACACTGTTTACGGCTTTTTGCATACAACACTTACCTAACTCATAATTAACATGCTACTTAAATGTAGCGTATTTTATACCGTTGCTATTTATATCAAACTAGCTGTGGGGCTGAAATTCGTACGTGATTTTATGTATGGAGTCTGTGTTCTAGGGTGACTAAAGACATGTCGACTGAAATCGGCCACTAATAAAAATTTGGAATGGGGCAGGCAGTTTCGACTTTTCAAAATTATGAATAATCACATATATTAACGGTGAAGGAGAACAACAAGAATAAGATCATCCCGACCCCATATTAAAATTTAACTAGACATAACGCTATCAATGTGCAACGTGTTTGAGCTTCTATAAAAGTAGCGCCACTACATTATACTTCTCTATTTATCATGTGTCCAGTAATGTACTCGCACGCGTTACAGGCGCCAGTAATGGACTAATGCCCGAGCAACTCAAAAACATTATGTAGGGCACTAAAGATTGTTATCTTTATAACTGATTCGAATAACGCCCATACAAATGTGACGGTTAAAATATCCGACTTTCACCCGTCTGCGTTTACGCCTATGTATAAAACAATTACTAATGATGCAATAAGTTTCACAAGACATAAAGTTATTACAGTTTTATGTGGTTTTAATGGAACCGTTAATAACTACAGACATATTGAAAAGTAATGATTGGTATAATCTCGCTAAATAAAATTCTGACGCCAATTCGAGCTACATTCGGCAACATGAATTGAGTTGCAATACTTCTAGATAGAATGGGCAGCAACAAAACTGTATATAAGCTTAAAACTTTGTCGAGCGGATAACATTTATAAGCTGGGTTAGTAAAACATGCACAAGCACACATTTGATAGATTTCTCTGATATAAGTAGGCGATATACGGCCTAAAGATCCCGAGGCGACTTGAATATTTATTTTATAGGTATTCATTGTGGACCACATAAATTTTGTATTAGTGCGGGGATCGAACCCCGACCACGAGCCGATCCACGAGCTGGTTTCTGGCCAACTGCGCAACGTGGCTCTCCCACTTTCAACGTGATTACAGTCAAAAGTCCTAATAAAGGTCGCAGAAGAATATCAACATGTAAAAAACAACAGAATTAGCATCAAATAAGAAACTCATTAACTAAATCTATTAGACCATAATTTTTAACGATATGACATCTAACTTAATTAACACGTTTCTAGAAGCTCGAACCGACATCACTGATTGTATTAAAAATAGCTTTGTATACTAAATAGAGGAATGTTTTAATTGAAAAATACATTTGCAGCTTACGAAAACGGAAAAAAACGGAATCCAAATTATACCTTCTCTGTATTATATTATTATTTAATAACTATTCCGGTAATAAAGAACATGTTTTGGATTCGACCAGAAAACAATGATTTACTATAGTAGTGGCTTTTAGTAAATGCTTCGTTTAGTTGCTGTTCCGGCATACTTTTTTGAATTGTATATTAGCATACCTAGAGCTTATGTTTGAAATATCGGTATATTTCTGCTTATTCCTTCCCGTAAAAACATCTACATTTCATTATTTTTCTAAATTCACAATGTTGATAACATCAAGACACTAACTTACAATATCACCCGTCTATTTCGTCACAACAAATTCTATTGCACACACACTATAATCAATCAACAGAAAACGAGTTTACGCGTAAAAGGAGAATTTAAATCAAACACATTACAATAATGATAGCGCTGCTCAGATTATCGAATTACGAGAGCTAAGTTTCGTAATTTGTTATCTAATTGCAACCATGCATTAAGTGATGTTCGCTTTGATTCACAATATAATTGGCAGAGACGGCGGACGCATCGGAGCGTATGGTTGGTTGCGCTCAGAAAACTCTAATGGGCGTTGGACGTAACCAAAATTGCAAAATTCGTAGAAAAACTAGATGCTCTAGTGGTTAATCAATCACAATCAATTATTATTTGTGTTCTACATGCAATATTTTGAAGTAGTGATAGCCTCGAGTACCTTGACAGTTGACGGTCGCGGGTCTAAATCCTAGGCACACTGTATGTGTGAATTCGTTTTGAATTATCACATATTTTAAAGGTGAAGAATAAAATCGTGAGGAAACTTACACACCTAAAAGTTCTTAAAGATTTGTTAAGTGTGTAGTCCGTCAACCCGCACTAGGCCAGCGTGGTAGACTAAGGCCTAAACCGTTTCAACTCTAGAGGAGGCCATTTCCCAGAAAGAACAGAAGAACTTGAAAATCAAACCCGAGACTTATCGCATGTGTACCGCACACTTACACCGGGCAGTACTTAGGGCAGATGTAAAATATCGACAAGAAGAGAACTATTGATACGTACGTTAAATAGAGGCAATCTTTAACCCAGAAATTAGTTTTAATGGTTCACTAAAGTAGGCAACACTTACTACTCATCTAAAGCTTCATCTATTAATATAAACATAAAACGATGAAATATAACATCGTCTTTACTACACTTCGGCAAATATCTGTTGCGCATTACATTTTTGAGGCCCAAATTACACAGAGTAGTTATTATAGCGTACAATGTTCATAATACCACATACACGCAATACAAAATGTTTCTTTTGTCTTCCCAACTTCCGGACCAGTTTGCAACAAAAGTGGAACTTAGTGAGATGCCATCGCAACCTTACATTATAAAAAAAAATCATTTTTTTAAATCAGCCTGTCGTCTTCAATTTTAGTTTTTAATTTTTAGACCATAGAGTCCAAAATAGTGAGGTAGTCCTTAAGAAAATTACGCTCGCAATTTACGAAAGAGATTCTTCGTCACACACTATGGTCGCGACGGGTGCGTAGTCGCTTAAAATAAAAAGTTAATTAATAAAATTGTTTCGCCTCCTTGGCATAGTTTTTACAATGTACTGCAATAGTTGTAGGTTGTTAGCAATGTCCGTTTAATTTCATTATAATAAAACCATATTTATGCAAATTTTTATTATGCTAAGTTGGAATTAAAATTATATTTATACATATGCTATTTTTGGCGTGAAGTGTGATGTGTTCTTTTTTCGTTTTTTATGAACTTTATCATCAGCAATATTCCATAATATCAATTTAAGAAACTAAAACTATTATTTTTCTGGTATCGAGTGATAGAACAAGTTATTTTATGCTTACGTGATTCTAACGAAACCTGTTGTCCGAGTTTAACAGTTGCATAAAATAATATTTAATAGCCATGTAGACAAATTGATGTTGATATCTGTATATGATTAATGCACCTGCTTTGGTGAGCCGAGAGAAGAATAATAACAAATGATTTCTTACCTTTATTAAAAGGCCACAAATTACCTTTCTAAAAATGATACTCCTACTAGAATTATATTCAGAAAAACCTTGATGATGGCAAAAAGAACGAGAACGAACGAAAAATAGAACGAAGTATTTTCGTAGAAACCTGACATACATACATGAAAGTGTAATCATCAGACATAATATTAGATTTAAGACGTACAAAATAATAAAAAACTTATAATTTGTTCGCATTTACACGACCTTTATCATAAGTTTAAAATTTTTTAAATTAAACCTCCTTGCTGAATATTAAAAAAAAAAACAAGATTCCAATTTTAAACAGCCATACTTGAGCTATGCTCTTAACAGCGAACTAGCAGGCACATAACAGCTCCATTCATCTACGTCCAACAATTGATCCCGAAATACATATCGCAGTTCGGTGGAGCGGAGGTCGGGAACAATGTCTTTGGGGCCGGCGGGCGAAGCGCCAATCACAGCGGCGCAGGGGTGTGCGGAAACTTTGCGAGGAAATTCAATTAAACTTGAGCGCTCCCGCCCTTATCTGATAACTCCGTGGAGGGATGCTACGTAACGAGATGCTTAGGGCTGCCTCTTGCGCTCAATTAAGAAAGTCATGCCCTTTTAGAATTTTCATTATTTCGATAAAATCAAATTATCTTCTGATACACGGAATGTTTGGTTTGATATGCTACTTAATATCTTAATCATCAGCCCATATACATCCCATTGGAGACTAACTGGGGACGGGCCGACTCTACATGGTTATGGTCGATCAGCTTAATCGCAAAGAACATTCTCAAATAAGATATTTAATAACAGATTAGATTTATTTTACAATTGACCAGTGATTCTTATACAGAGTATAAGTACCTACCTATTACAAAACATATTTTTTTGTTTGATACTAATACCAATCTACGTAGCAATACTGGAGCCATAACTATTCATGCAAATACACATATTGCTAAAGGGGTCGACAGTAGTAAATTTTTGCAATTTCGTCACTTGACTTTTCATTACTAGAACTTCCAAAACTTTTCAGGCGGATTTCGAGCCTTCTTGCTGCTTTAAGCTTATAGTCTGTGTCAATGACATTCCTATACACGCAAAATTAAAGCCAACTGACACTAGTGAAAGCAACCCTAATTCTTAAGCCAATATCATCTAAATCCCCATCCCCCCGAAAGCGAAGCGTCAAGCGAGACTCCTCTCGTGACCGCTAAGCCTTCCTGTGACGTTATCGCCTCTCACTTAAGGTTCACTTACCTACCTACATTAAGGCTGTAGCCTCCTGACAGTATATCTACAAAGGTATAGCGTGTTACTTCTTAGGCTAAGATTCCTTCTTATGTAAGTATGTACCGGCAGGTTTTTTTTTTTTTTTATTATTTTTCATTCGCTGTCTCTTAAGTTATAATGGCAGCTAGTACAATATTTTCGGTATTTATTAAATGAATTGCTATTATTATCAACTATTATTTCTTCTGGATAATACTCAAGAAAAAACTACCTTCCGACCCTCGTACTCATGTTAATTGAGATATGCCTGTATCTTCATCAACCCATTTTCGCCCACTGCTGAGCACGGGTCTCCTCTACCATTGAGAGGGTTTAGGCCATAGTCCACCACGCTGGCCTAGTGCTGGTTGGCGGACTACACACCTAAGAAATTCCTAAGAACTCTTAGGTGTGCAGGTTTCATCACGATGTTTTCCTTCACCGTTAAAGCAAGTGATGATTCAATGTGAATACACACATAACTTCGAAAAGTCAGAGGTGTGTACCTGGGGTTCGAACCCGCGACCGTCGAGATTCTCGACCGCGCGCCCAAACCTCGAGGCCATCACTGCTTTTATCGAATGCCTGTATCGAAGTGATGTATTTCGCAATCCAGAAGAAAGTTTAGGGTCAATAAATACGATTTTCTGTTTGACTTACAAAGTTTCGGGTTTGGATGTTTGTTCGACTAAAATATACATAAAGAATATTTTTATAGTTTCCGATAGAACTTCAAAAATTTCAAGCAATAGTTACGAAAAGACAATGAATGAAGATTACAAAACACGAGCCGATAAAACTTTTAACACTTTAATCGCAGTGGAAGCATCTTGAAATCCCCCGGGAGAGGTGTGTAGTGCCCAATCCTGTGACGTAGTTATCTCAGGGACGCACTCCCAGCGCCTTACGACGGGCAGCCTCGTGACAGCCAGGAACACTGGATGAAAAGGATTCTGGCGTTTCAGCACCCAGTATCTTGGATTTCTATAACTCTACTTTGGTACGAGTTGCTTTTTGTATAATATGTCCTACTTGTGACTTGCAAGATTTGACGTGTGCAAGACCTGGCTTAGCTGACTAGATACCATTTTGCGAAACGAGAGGCCGTGAGATTGATTTCAGTATCGAGACAAATTTTTGTGTGATCTACAAATATTTGATCGAAAAGTTCTGTTACCCTCGATACAGGACTTGTATCCTAATATGGGATTTTCTCATCCCATAATTTTGTGTGTATGTAACTGTAGTGTGCATTTGATTATTACTGGAAAGTTTTCAAAATATCGCTTTCTAGAGCGAAGCTTTTACCGTTTTACAAACATATCGCCTATCTCATAAAAGAACTCTGAACGTATCACAGTATTTTCGTCACCTGTTATGAGGGACTTAAGAAATAGCTATTTAACATAGTCAACAAACGTGAGGTTTTCAATTATAAAAACTTGACTATTACTTTTTCCCTAGAAATATTGCGGCTGTACAAAAACATGTCTTAATTATTACGTCTAGAAACCAACCTTATTCCAGCTGAAGCAATGACTATTACTTTTTACCTAGAAATCTATGCATTACGGCTGTATGAAGTATGTCTTTTAATTATTACATCTAGAACTCTACTTCATTACAGCTTAAGCAATCTTTGACAAGATTAAAGCGACTGGTCTGTGCAAGAGAATGTTATATAACATAGTAAATAATTTTCGAAAGATTTTAACAAATAAATCATTGCCCACGAAGTGACTACATCTTTACCATTTTTGATAATAAACGCTATGAAAACGTGTAAAATACGATGATTAAATAATACATGAAGCGCAGTCGGTATCACGACATTCGCTATCTAAAATTATCACATTAACACACAAACCGCACGCGCAATATTATGTTAAATAAAACCGATATTAAATTCACGTGTCAATTTTCACAAAAGGGAATTTCATTTGAAAAACCGCATCGCTAAGCCGCGAACGGATCGGAATGGTGTAAGTGAGTGGGTGGTGTTATTGGATTTATTATTGAATTTATTACTGGGTTCAAAAAGGTATGGTCCATTTTCGCTTGGGGGTTTTTGTAAGGGATTAAAATAGGGGTGTGAGGGAAAAATGGGAAAACGGTGACAGGGCTGAGAGCCGTGATAGCAACGAGAGCGTGGTGAGTGTGCGATAGGGTTGCCGTCCGAAGTTTTCTTTTTTTACTGTCACAACTCCGCTCAATTTATTCGAAGAATTAACAATAGTCGCAAAAGTGCACTGAGTTTATTTATGCGTCATTTTGTCTTAAGATTTACCGAGTGCTTTTCCTAGAATGTTTTTCGAAATTATTTTTATATCAAGCAAATTAAAAACTAAAAACATCGCCCGATAATCTACATAGGTAATTTTAAATTAATGAAAAGTATTTTTATGGATTTGAATTTCAAGCAACACTCATTCAACGCCGGTGACTTGCCTATAGCATGTGCGAATGCGTTACCAAATCTTTCGCCTGAAAACTATCACTCAAGAATTCTCCCTACTGAGACGCATTATTCCCCACCCTTCACCATCATATACGTCCCACTGCTGGATACAGGCCTTTTCTACAACTGAGAGCCAAAACTAGAGACTTAGTTCAGCACCCTAGCCTCGTGCGATTTGGCAGACTAAGAAATTCCGAAGAATTTTACATGCGCAGGTTTCCACCCAATATTTTCCTTTATTCATGAAAATGGAGGATAATTCGTTTCAACCGTCAACCCTACGAAGGCTCAAAGCGCAGCGGTTCAGTGGAAAAGTTAAAAAAAAACTGAAAAGCGAGCGATATTGGCCCCGCAAGTTCAATTAACGCGGGCGGGCTGGATTGTGGCCGCCATTGTGACAGGGCCCATTCATTCGGATTATTCTGCATATTCGTTTCACACATCGATAATTCGCTTTATTGTTTCCGAGTAAATTATCATTTTAAATACGTTGTTATGAATTTGTTGAGACTTTTCGATAAGTATATGATGCTCACTTGTTTTGCCTTTGGTATATGTATTCCTATCATATAAGGAAACTACACAGTCAGTTGTTGCAGTTTTTCGGGCACATTTCCAGATTGCTGCTCGTGAGAATTTTCTAGAATAAAAACCCAATATTACCTTGACCGACCGGGCATTAATCTCAGATCTCTAGATTGCACGATACATAAAAGTGAACCGAAACTACAAGACAAACATTCGCTACAGACTACAGTAAATTCAATAAGTACCTAGGTAGTTATTTATTTGAAATCGCGAAATTTACCTTCATAAAACGTTTGGACAAGACATTTTATTTCACTAGATAATTGGCTTATAGGAACAATAACTTCTCGTTCAGCAATCACTACACGTTCAATTAAATTGAATATTCGAATAATTTTAAAACATTCATTTTACAGCTTCCGCGGAATAGTTTGTTTTAAAAAAGGAATGAGAGGCCGTCGACTCGATGTTCGCACATAGGTAAAATTATAATGATTAATCGTTAATTAATTGGTCTTAGTATAATATTTACGTCACTAAGTCTTTTAAACGTACCTACTTTCCAACGGTCATAAACTAAAGCTATATTGTTAAGCGGAATCAAGATTATTAAATCAGCTTTTCGGTACAATATTTCATATATTTTTTTATTTACCTATATCATAACTACCTCACGACTAGACACCATCATAGATTTTTATGCTCATACCACGGAAACACCTTTGGGTTAAAAAATAACTATGAGTTAATCCAGAATATCAACTATTTCTACACTAAATTTAATTTAAAACTATTGACAGTTTTTGCATGAAAGAAATTTAATTTTCGTGGTATGATTTGCGTACATTGTAACAACAGGCGCAAGTAAAAAATCATGAAAATTATTGCGTCCGATGCATTGCATGATTCATACTGTAAGAACCTGGAGTGCTACTAGTGCTCTTATTTATAGTTAATAATTAATTATCATTTTTGAGTCTGCATTATATTATTTTCTACATAAAAAACCTTTTCATTACAGGTTCAATCCAGTGAATTTCGCTGGATAGTTCTAGGTTTTACTTATAACCGCTAGAGTTTGAATGCTACTATCCTATCTGCCACATATAATCGTTACAAGAAACAAAAATTATATTGATAAAATTTCGATGCTATTTTTATTCCCGCCGAAAGCTAAGACGTGTCAGTAATGTCGACCGTCTTGTTTCATACGCTCTTGTAAATTATTATTAGTATTTTTAACATAAAATAGATACTATCTCTCTTTAATCAAGACGGAAGGTCAGTACAATTTACAAACAAACTTTATCTGTCAATTTTGATAGATATTGTCAATTCGTTTCGGGAATTTGATTTGGAACGAAAGAAATTTGTAATGTTACTGAGCGGCCGTGGTAAAACTTGTTGTTGACAAACCGTTTGGCTCTCATTTAATTCCGTTATCCATAAAGATAACAGAGATCGCAAATTTAACCTTAAAGTAATACCGGCACTTGAACCTGTTGATAATCATTGACAATTCAATTTAAGATCGGCTAGCACAGTTCATACTTGAAAAATGTCTAATAAAGCGAATAAAAAACCGGCTATGAAAAATGAAAAAAGCTCTAAAGGTGGCAGTTGTTATTTAACGGTAAGTCTTTCCATTCAAACTATTTTAAGTTCTAAGAGTATTTTAATTTGTCTGTTATTATTAAATTAATCATTAATATAAATTAAACTTTTAAATTAGACGATACTAACTGATTGTATCGGTAATTAGAATCCTATTCCAATATTCGGTGTTTATAAGTTCACTGTTTTTCCCTATATAGGTACTTAGAAAAGTTTCTAAGTAGAAAAGTAAACAAGTAAGTTTAGTAAAAAAAGTCTAATCTATAAATCTATATAGTTATTTTACAGTTAAAGTTACAAGGTGTTCCAAATATTTTTGCAATAGGAACTTTTGTATGTCTGCAAATAAAAACCAAAAAAATATTTACATAGCCAGTAAATTGAAAAGATAAATGTTTACAATGTTATTATCTCAAAATGTATTTATAAATTGTAACTATCAACAAAAATTATCTTAATGCATTTTGATTCAAAACATTTTTATTCAATGTAACATGATTTTCTTATTTTTTACTTTTTTAGATGGGAAAATTTCTCCTAGTATCTGTTGTTGTTGGAGGTCTATTAGCTTGGTATATTAACAAGCGCTTTACAGCCATACCAGAAATGCCACATCTAAACCCCAATGAGTGGTGGGGACCATACCCTATGGATATGGATGTTGATGAATCACTACGGCCTTACAAGATTGAATTCTCTGATGTAGTAAGTATAATCTATATCAATTTATATTCATCGCACTAATGCACTAATCCCACTACTTACTAATAATAATGTAGCATGGTAACTACAACATATTATATAATAACATTTTTTTTAGAAATCACTACAAATTATAGGTAAACATAGTATTCAGGAAAGTTTCTTAATTGTGGGGGCTGTATCATGTAAAGTAATGTTACTTAAACTGGGAAATTATTTAGATAATGCTTAGTAATTTAATTTTTTCTAAAGTAAATGTAACATATGTAGATTACTTATTTTACTTTTAAGATTTTCTGTGCCAAATTATAAAAAATGAATGTATGGTCACTACCAATTAAAAGTTATTCATTTTCAGATGGTAAATGATCTTAGGGAACGTCTTCTTCACCACAGACCATTCACACCACCTCTGGAAAATGCTGGTTTTACATATGGATTCAATTCAAAGTTCCTCACACAAATACTTCACTACTGGAAGAACAACTACAACTTTAAGGAGCGAGAGGACCATTTGAATAGATATAATCATTTCATGACAAATATACAAGGATTGAACATTCATTATATGCATGTGAAACCTGAGGATGCGTCTGATGTTGAGGTATGATAACAGATTGTGTATTGTGCCGATATTTAACATAGACAGCATCCTTTTTCAATGATATTGTATAATGTACTTAAAAGTATATAAAGAAATTAATTATGTAGTAAAGATTTTTCTATGTATTAACAATGAATTATCACATACTATAACAGTCAAAGAAATCATTACGGAGAAATTTTGCACACCGAAAATTTCTTAGTCATCTTAGATGTGTAGTCCGCATATGCACAAAGCCAAATTTGTAGACTGAGGCCTATTCCCTCTCAGTTGAGAGGAAACCAGTCTCCAGCTGTGGGACATATATAAGTTGATGATGGTGACAATTTTTTGTAGGTTGTGCCGTTACTAATGATGCATGGATGGCCAGGGTCCATCTGCGAATTCTATGACATCATTCCAAAGCTGACTACGCCGCGTCCTGGATACAAATTCGTCTTTGAGCTCATTATACCCAGTCTACCTGGTTTTGGGTTCTCACAGGTACGTAATTGATACAGATATGTGGAGAAAAAGAAATATTAAGCACATACAGATATGTATCAACACTCATAAAATAAAATGAATGTGTTTTGGATATTGTTATTCTTGATAAATGTCTCACTCGTGAAATAATGTTCTCTTCTGGAAATACACGCGTGATTACGTATGTATGTACAGATGTATGCAAAAATTTTAAAAATTTCAGTATCACAAAGTCCATGGATAGATCCGATAACCTTCAATATGCCAGTCTCCGTACATAAGACATAATTAATGAATCGTTACTGTAGAAATACTCCTTACCAATTTCAATAATTAATTTATTAGTGTTTATACTATAAGATCCTTTTTCTTATATCCCCAGGGTGCAGTGCGATCAGGTCTGGGCGCTCCACAAATAGCAGTAATAATGAACAACCTGATGAAGCGAATTGGCCGCGAGAAGTACTACGTCCAAGGCGGGGATTTGGGCCATATCGTGGCCTCAGTCATGGCCACGGTCTACCCCAACAACGTTATGGGCTTCCACACCAACCTGCCTGCTGTAGTCTTCAATCCTTATACTTCCATGATGATTATGCTGGGTTAGTAGACTATGTCAGTTTGTCATATAGCCTCAAGATGAAGTAAGTTAGATATTAGTTGCGAAATGAGAAGTTGAGAGATCGATCCAAGTGAGAGCAATGAGACAAATGTTTGTATGATACACATATTTATTTCGGGTTTGGGTGTTTGTGTGACTCAAAATACTTGCGTAGTTTTTTATAACAATTTATTAATTTCCACAACGAGACAAACGTTTGTGTGATACACAAATATTTGTTTCCGATATGGGTGCTTGTAAGACCGAAAAGTCTTCTGTAGTTTCTGATACACATGACACAATCACTCGCATCTTAACATGGGATCAGAACTGTGTGATTTAGGTATATTTTTTATAAATAATCGATAGCCAGTGGTTTATAACGTCGTAATTCATCGGTATTATTCCAGGTTCAATATGGCCGAGTCTGACAGTCGAGGCAGAGGAAGAAAGTCGTATGTACCCGATCATGGACCACTTGTCGCGACTGATCGAAGAATCTGGATACATGCACATACAGGCAACCAAACCGGATACAGTGGGTACGTTGTTGGGAAACGTAAGGGTGTGGGTTCGAACCTTGGGTTAGGACATATGTGAGCTCGCTTTGATAGGTTCTAGATCGATTCCGGGACTGTTTTAGAGTAGAATAGAAATTTTATTAGTAACATGGCGGAGTAAGGTAATATGCCTGACATCATGGCTTTATTAAAATGATTTGAACAAGTGAACACAAGTATGCTGACCAAATAGAGCACTAAGTCTCTATATTATACCTATAATGTTGTCGCGTTTCTATCTAAATCCGTAATAGTTCATTAGGCAACAAGAAGATGGCGCTGTTTTTTTGAAAAGCATATACATATTATGTCTTTTTGTCTATGTAATATATGTTTAATAAAAATTAGCTTTATTTCCCTTTAGGTATCGGTCTATCAGACTCCCCAGCTGGGCTGGCAGCATACATCCTAGAAAAGTTCTCAACCTGGACCAACCCGGAGTCCAAAAACTCTGGCGATGGGAAACTGTTGGACAAATTTCCTTTGACCCACCTTCTGGATAACGTGATGATGTACTGGGCATCGAACTCCATCACTACCAGCATGAGAGTGTATGCCGAAACACTGAGCTCTAAAGACACCACTGTTTATGATATGTGAGTTGAATACATTCAGGTTTACTACATCTTTGGAGCAATCGAATGTTCCTCGGTTCTATTCTATTATATATCAATAGTCATCCGTAAATTATGTCACACGAAAATCGTGATTTTTTTACCCCTCCCCCGTCCTTGTCACAGCTGGTCACATTTGTACGACTTCCCCCGCCTTTGAGTGACGTAACATATTTAACAATTTTACATCTAGAAATTATTGTATAAAAACAGCAGTGATGAAACCTGCACACCTTAAAGTTCTTAAGATTTTCTAAGGTGTGTTGTCCGCCAACCCGCACCAGGTTAGCCTAAACCCTCTCAATGGAAGAGGAGACCCGTGCCCAGCAGTAGGACGTACATATGTAGGCTGATGATGATTATTTCCAGGAACCCAACAGAAGTGCCGACATGGGGTATAAAGTTCAAGCACGAGTTGATCTACCAACCAGACTACGCTTTGAAGATGAAGTACAAGAACTATTTGCATACAACGCTGGTCGAAGATGGCGGCCATTTTGCGGCCATGGAGAATCCTGATATACTCGCCGATGATATATTCTACGCCGTCACTACATTTATCGACTTCCATAGACAAACGTATGAGTTTTTTTTATAGTTGTTTTGTTGTAAATATTTTAACTAAGTCATAATATAGATGATATTCGACTTCCATTGTATCAACGTTTTTATCAGAAATGTTAGGCTAGGTTAGCAGATTTCTTTTTTATTTTTTTTTGTCACCATAAATAGCCACGATAATCATAATACATTGGCTCTCAGGATATAAGAAATTGTATCAATTAATAATTTTTTTTTATTAAATTTCATCTATTGCACTTTTTATAATGTACCTACATAAGATTTCGATATTTATTTATCTAAAATAAAAATAATATTTTCTTATAGCCAACAAGCAGACCAACATCCCAACGAAGAGAAATCACCTCAAACAGTCTACGAATTCACCGTAAAAGACCTAAACGGGCGCGACGTAAAACTAGAGAAATACCGAGGCTACGTCCTTCTCATAGTGAATGTGGCCTCTCAATGCGGACTCACAGATACAAACTACCACCAACTTAACGAACTATACGAAAAGTACCAAGACAGAGGACTGAGAATATTGGCATTCCCCTGTAACCAATTCGGCGGCCAAGAGCCAGGGGACGCCAGGGAAATATACTCTTTCACCCAAAAAAGGGCGGTTAAATTTGACATATTCAAGAAAGTCGACGTCAACGGGGATAGTGCGCATCCATTGTGGAAATTTTTGAAAAATGCCCAAGGAGGGACTTTAGGAGACTTCATCAAATGGAACTTCTCTAAATTCATCGTCGATAGAAACGGAATTCCTGTGGAAAGGTTGGCGCCAAACGTCAATCCTTTGGATTTGGAACCGTATTTGGCAAAATATTGGTAATTTGGACGTGATTTCATCAAATTATATTGGTGTCTGAATGTAGAACATCGTTAAGTATAATATTTTTGAGGTCTTAATATCTTTATACAATTTTTAAGGTGAGGTCGATGCCAAATATCTGTAGTAGAAACAATATATAGCAATGTATTCATAACTTTACTACTCGTGTAACGATTAGATAAGTCTTACATTTCATAATTTTACATACAAACTTCGTAATTTTAACGGACCCAATGTTTGTATGTATGTCAAAAAAGAAATATTTATACAGCATATTACCTTAAATTAAGCTCCGTCCTTCATAATATTGTTTACTTTTCCTTTCTTCCCCTATGGAAGCTTATGTTCTCAAATGTACAACTACCCTCAACTTCACACCAAAAATTTGTAATGGCTCATTCAGTTAAAAGACAAGCTTGTAGAATAAGTAATTTTTAAGCATTCATATTTACTATCTAAGGTCAAATGATAATATTGATAAGAGAAAAAAGTCACTGCCTTAAGTTCTCAATATTACGAAATATTTAACATATTATGTAGGTACATTCACTACGTTAAGTTACCAATTTTAATTTACGTTCCATAAATTAAATAGACAATAATGAAAAATATAGTGTACTGTTCGTTAAGTACATATTCACACGTAAAAGTAGCAGTCTTTCCGTTACTGCCAAATTTCAGAGTCACTGTAAGTCCATTAAAAATCTTGATAAAACAGCTTACTTCTTCATAATATCGTACAGGTACTTAAAATTTAATTGTAAGTTTATTTTTGATGTACCTATATCTAAAATATTAATATATATTTTCCTATTCCACTTATATTTGTGATCTAAAAATCTAGTTATATAAGTTTTATACGGTTTGATATAATTTTATATTCCATTTAGTTTTAATGAGTTACGTTCGTTAGATTTACGTGATGAGAAAATAAATGACATGATGATGGTTTATGTGCAAATAACTACCTTTTTTTTTACTCTGAATTAATACATGATATAAAATAACCAGTGTTTTGTTGGTTTATTAATTACAAAGTTCTCAGTATCAGCACGGACTCTGGAAATATTCTCGGTTAAAGGTATTTTTTTATAAAGAAAATTAAAATTGAATATAAAAAAAGGCAAAGCTATTTCGCGTTATTTATATCTCTGCTTGCCATCGAGGGAACTGTAAATTTCTCCAAGGCCGTTTAAAAAAATATTATTTACCAAATAAATTTAAGAACAAATCATTTATTATCTATGGTGGACTATTATCGAAATTTAAATTAAACAGTTTGCTCGTTATGACGGTCAAGTCGAAGCTTGGATAGATCTTGTATAGTGTTTCTAGAACTTGTCTCGCTCCATTGCAGTTCTGGTATAGCCGCTATCATCTGTTGACAATCGTATTTTATTATCGTACCGTCCTTTTCCTTACTTTGCAGATTCCCTCGAAATGATTATTGAAATAGGAACTGTAGAATATTATTATATTTACCCCTCTTATAAATAAATAAACTGACGCAACAGTTAGATACATATTTCTGATCCCGAACTAGGCTGCAAGTCGTTTGTCGTGGGTATCAGCAACTGCGAGACTTTTCGATCTCACAATCACCCAGACCCGAAACAAATATTTATGGATGACATAATCATTTGTTTAGGTGCGAGAATCGAACCCACACTTCTATTTCGCAAGCACGTGTCTAGCCAACTGCGTCGCGGAGCTAACGTATTCCTTTCTAGTTAGGTTTTTCCCTTCTTTGTTTCATAAGCGTAGCGTAAAGAAATATCTACCTCACTCCTCGGTGTTTTCTCCCCGAGTTCTATCCCCAGGTTTTCCAATAGGAAAAGAAGAAAGAGTAAATAGGAAGAAAGAGTAATAAATATTGCATTATTCAGAGAAACATTAAGATAGAGCTAGCAAATGGAAATGGGGTTACATGGGACTTCTAATTATAACTGTATGTCAGTTATTTGGGTACAGAAAAATACTGCCTTCCCCTTTGGGTATTCTGAGCAAAGTTTTTTTCTTATATCTCTGTAAGTTATTACAATAGAAACCAGTCAGAAAACGGCAATCGCCCGTATTATTTGATTATAAGTTATATAAAACAATCTACTTACTTTACACTCTAGTATAATATCTAACTATAAACTAAGACATGGGTGAAAAAATAATACACATTAATTACAAATGATGTATTTTAATAAACGGTTTACTTAATTTAAGATCAATATGTAAGCCGCATTGGACATACCGCAAGTAAAGTTTAAAGAATAAAATGCTTGTTAATTAAATTGATTGATTAATAAACGCACTGGTACAACCATGTGGTGCAAAACCATTATTTAGTTCTCATCCAAACAAATGTACCGAACTCAATGAATGTACACAAAATGATTTCACATTATTTTGACAAATTTAAGTCGGATTTTTTTGCGAAATTATTGTTTTTTCATAGTTTTTTAATACCATCACATCAAAGTAGTCAATTAGATACTTTAAATGTAATCTACCTTCATTAAGGATGGCCCAACAACACATACACACAACTCTATGATGTCACATAATAGTTACAATACTTTACATGATCTGGAATAATGTACCACATAATCTAATATATACTTCCAATAAAGATGACCAAATAACAATTTATTATTTAAACAATACTCGACAATAATGTACACTACAGCTACTTGTTGTATTGGGTTTATAACATTTGAGAAAAACAATAAAATACAAAATACATTACTCTCACCTAGACACATCAAACAATATTTAAATGCAGAGGATATTTAAAGGTTCTCATTATTGTATTATTTTTTGCATAATTTTAAAACAATTTCTGATTTATTTAATAAGTATAGGTATGATGAATGTTTTGTGCATAAAAAAAATTACCCCAACACACATCACAGCACAATTAAAATGACATAAAATATAAACTTTTTCTTCAATTTTCAATTTTGTTCTGCAATTTTTTATCAACAAATGTTACAAACCCTACAACGCCCAATCCTCTACCTACAACTGCTTAAGGTATATCTTTGATGACCTCTGCTAGTTGTTCCCTTGTGAACATGTGGAACATGGACCCTGGCGTCATAGTGACCACTTCCACATTGTTCTCGGATAGTTTCTCCTCCATAACTTGCTTAAGGATGGTCAGAGCAGACTTGATTGCCTCCTTAAGTGTCATTGACTTGTGGTACACTTCCTGTAAGTATGAATTTAGTCAGAAATTAGTTCAGGTGTATTCAAATTTAATTGTCATATTCTTTCTTAATAATTTCGTGCCTTACCCTGATGAGTAGAATGATTACTTTACCAGACATGACATTGATGACAAAAATTCATAGGAGTATACATAAAATATAAAGTTAGTCTAAATCTGAAAGAGATTTTTTGTGCACTCAGGTGAAAAAAATAGGAAATTAGAAACAAAAAATCTGATTTGATGTCATAGTAAGTGACACACATCATTTGGCAATTTTCAGAGTTCAATCATTGTCCATTTTCATTTAGTACAGTCAACTGGCACTCAGGTAATGGGGAAATAGGGTGTTCTTTCTATAATAAATAGAGGATGCAATACACAGCATTAAAATATATATAGGCTGATGATTTCTATTCAATTTAATACATTACCTTAAGACTCTGCTGTGCACCTTCGCTTCCAGAGCCAATAGCTTTAGCATCATACTGGACAAATGTGCCACTTGGATCCATATGGAACAGTTGGGGACCTTTTTCATCAATACCTGAAAATTTTATCAATGAGTATTAAAGAATTTAACCCCAATCTAAAAATATATGAAGCAGTTGCTTATTTTAAACTGGCTCACAAAAGGCAGTATCAATATTTTTGAGAAATAATAAAATTATACAGGCAATGCTGTTTATGTCCTAATTACAATTTTCTTAAATTGCAATTTTTAGACAGAAGTATGATTTTGCCAATTACAGTTTACATAATTTTATACCTCACAGAATTTTCCAAAGCTATAATTTTGCTCAAACCATATAAATCTAAAGTAAAATGTGAAATTCACATATAATGCAGCCTACAAGAATAATTTAACATATTACCTGCAAACATAACAGCTACACCGAATGGCCGAGACATAGCAGTGCCACTGTCATCATCACTGTCACCAAACTGAATGGCCAGGTTGGACACTGCCTGAGCGCAAGATTCCACGCTCATACGCTCATTATAGACAAACCAGTGGTTCTGGCACTCCACACGGGCGCGTTCCACCAATGTACTAAAGTAATAAACACAACTAACTGTCAAAACCATGATAATCGAAAAAGAAACTTGTAAATTTTTGAAAACTTACCGGGAATCAGCCATCAAGCCGGACACAGCACAAGCGATGTGGCGATCCACTTCTACGATCTTTTCAATGGTAGTAGGTTCCATGAGAGGCGACGTAATTCTTTTCTCCACAGCCAACACAACTCCTTCCGAAGTACAAATACCGATCGCGGTAGATCCCAATTTTATCGCTTCAATAGCGTATTCCACCTGGAAAAGCCGTCCTTCCGGGCTGAAGGTGTTGACGCCGCGGTCGTATTCAGAACGGGTTAGAAACATCTGAAAAATATATGATTTCGTTCAACCCCGGCTTTAGGTTATACACCATGACAAGGCGAATTGGCTTTCAATTTCTTAAGTATGGATTGTAAGTTTTTACCCAATCTTACCTTGAATCTTCCGTGAGATTATAAAACCTTCTTAAATACAATACCAATTCTTAGTGAACTCGTAATGAGTAATCACAAATTTGACTTTAATGAAAGCTGTAAAATCAAGAACCCCAAACAATTTGGAGACGTCAAACTAATTCAAAATGTTGTAGTAATGTGTACTTGATTAGGTAACGCCATCTATTACTATATTTTTAAAATTGTTTTATTCTTCGGTCTTTCAGATATACCTCGATATATAGATAAGATTATCGCAATAACAATAATTAAAAATTTAATGTTAACTGGTTTAATTATTTATAAATTTAATCTACTATAATAAGAAAATATGTTTTTATTTTTTTTTTATGTACGTTACGTTTACGTTATTGCTGATTACCAATAACACAAAACTTCGATTGAAGTTCATCGAGATGTTGATAACTTTGGTAGCATGGATATTTTTATTTTACAGGCTAAGTTTTTTACGGCAGTGTCGCCTTACTTAATCGACTCTCTCGTTTAGACGACAACTTAATATTCACTTATTTAGGGACTACCATCGTATGTTATTAAAAATTTTTTATAGGCTTGTGTTTATCAATGATGCAATAATGATTGTCAGAGTTTTAAGTTTAAACGTATAGACTCGCGGCACACTAACACCCATTGTTGTAATAAATATATTTATCCTGGTAAAGTATCGTATTATTTTCAAGAAATAAGATGAAATTTAAGATAGAATAAACACATAGGAATGATACTGTAACGTTCTTTTCCTTTTTATAAAACCTATAAAAAATAACTGTCAAGACTAATTACTATCACATTTGAAAATATTTATGGCGCTCAAAAATAAACTTTCTGCTCTTTACAAAAGCCTCATATTATTTTAACATTTACATTATCAAATAAAACAAAGATATTTCGGTTTACTAACAAATAACATCAATACTCTATACGAAGATATTTAAATTGTCAGCAAACATGTAGTGATAATAGTATATTTGCATTAATACACAAATAAGCAACAATATTCTTTTGTGTACAATGAGGACGTAAGATATAAATGCAGTATAAATTTCAGTATTGTAACTCACTCCGTTAGTTATTAACGCGGCTTTATGGGAAGCCGGTGTTTTACAAATTTTGTCATGTAAGTATGTAACTAATATTTTATTTTAAGTCGCGTTTAATTTTATTGTGTGCTTGAATCTATGTTTGATAATGTACTTATATTATCTTCATGTCCACGTACACAAATACGCCCCTAAAATAATTGACAACGCTTATCGAAAATCTTGGTACTGATACACTAATAGAAGCATTGAGATAATAGAAGTTACTTATTTTATGTTTAATTATTAAATTGATGTCAACAAAAGTTTAAAGGGTTGCATTGAGTAAAAAGATATGAGATAAAAATATACAGGAATGATAGGATTTTTTTTCTTATTAATAAATAGAAAAATAAAAGTCCTGTCTAGTTTTAGTATAATGTCACTTTAATTTTGAAAATGCATATGATGTTTAAAATAAATTGTTTATTAAAGTTATATTATCTTAACATTTACATTTTCTAATAAAACAAATGTACACTAATTTAAAAAAAATATGTTATTACAACTATATCCTATTAATTTAATAATCCACCCTATTAGTAAGACTGATAGGAAATATCTTCCTTAAAAAAATGAAAAAAATTCAAGAATGCCTCTTTATGTTACAGCACAATATCTAAATGTCTATAATGTCTTTCTTTTAATCCTTGGTATGGGCAAATGTTATTGAAAAATTCTTATTAGTAATACAAAGTCTGGAAATGTATTTGGGAAATGGCAACAGGGTCAACCTCTATTATATGAGTCAAATACATAATTGGAATAGTGTGGATACACAATTACATCTCTGCCTACCCATTTCATTTGATTATCTACTGTTGCAGCAAATTACCTAGGACACTTAAGTATGTGAATGAATATTAGCATTACTCTTCTTCTTCTTCATCATCAACCCATCTACGCCCACTGCTGAGCACGGGTCACCTTTGAGAGGGTTTAGGCCATAGTCCACCACGCTGGCCTAGTGCGGGTTGGCGGACTACACATCTAAGAAATTCCTAAGAACTCTTAGGTGTGCAGGTTTTATCACGATGTTTTCCTTCACCGTTAAAGCAAGTGATAATTCAATGTGAATACACACATAACTTCGAAAAGTCAGAGGTGTGTGTCTGGGGTTCGAACCCGCGACCGCTGAGATTCTCGACCGCGCGACCAAACCTCGAGGCCATCACTGCTTCATTCATAGCATTACTCTATCCATCATTAATTTTAAAGATTCCTAAAAAAAATAAAATAATGTTTAGTAATAAAAAATGTGTTTTAGTATTGTTTCAAGTGTTTTGAATTTCAAGTTCACCTTGCATAAAGGTGTATTGTTTTAGATCTGAGTACTATAGGTAGTTCCAACCAAGTGTACCAAGCGTAGCATGGAGTAATATGCCTTTTTGATAATATTAAATTTGCTTAAATTGTTTTTTATTTATTACAGTATTTTATTCAACAAAGGTGTATCCTTATAATTGTTGTTAAGTTTACTAAATGTTGATAAATCTATGGCTAGCCACCTTCAATACCTAAACACTGTGATGATTTTTAATGTACATACAAACATTGTTCATGATAATAAAGATTAGCAGACATAATCATTTTTACATTGTTTAAATAAAGACAATGTAAGAATAGTAACAGTACAATAATGCTTTACGCTTCACATATTATGTGCGGTTTTGCTATAACGCAAGGATCTAAATTCGCTTTAAATAACAAACAGAAATATATGCATGAAAGAAATGATTCATACAGTTTATGTTGTAAACTCTGATATACTTTATCATCATCCCAGCCAATGTATGTCCCTCTTTCGGGCACGGAACTTTAGGCCTTAGGTATAATTATGTCAATTTAATTTAACACTATTGGAAATCTGGAACTGATACATCAATTTTAATAAAACTGCACATAGTGTACATTTTAATCAAACTTGATAGTTTATATCTCAATTTATAGACGCAATATTTTAATAGAAATTGAAGTAAAATGGAGAAAAGCTTTGCGCCTATGTAAAATTAGGATGAGCCACTAGTTTGTTGATATATTATGTAATATTTGAAGACAACTGCCAAAACTACAACTTGTCATTAGATCACAACATGTTTATAGCACATTTCCAGACTGCTTCTAAGAAAACTTTTCCGAGTTGTAGTTAAGAATCACTTTGCTCAAACCTGGAATCGAACCTAAAACCAGGGGACATTAATTTTTTTAGTTGACTAACTATCGAGTGTAATAAATATTTGTTTTCTTTCAGATGCTGTATCTTGTATTGACAACTAAGTATAACAACAACAAAATATTTAGAAAAAAACTGCAATTATGGCGGAAATTGTTGAAGAGAAAACATTAGGAAGTATAAAGTCTGTTAAAAAATTTGACATAGACTACATAGTGAAATATAGTACGGGGGAATTAGCTAAGCTAAGCATCCTTAATAGTCATGTATTCAGATATTACATGTCTCCAACAGGAGAGTTCTTAGACTATCCTGTTCCAAATAATGTTGACGATATTGCAAAAATCAACAGTAAGAAAGTAAGCGATTACGATAAAAAAGTGTTTGATGAATCTACTGTTGAAGAAGATAAATCATATTACACCATTAAAACTGATAAGATTAAAATACAATTTGATAAAGAGAAAGCAGTGATGATGGTGTATGATATGAGAACAGAAAAGGTTGTTCTAGCTGAAAAATCACCAATTTCATATAGTACCAGTAAAGTGACCCAAAAATTAAAACAAAATGACGATGAATATTTCTATGGAGGTGGGATGCAAAATGGAAGATTCAGTCACAAAGGAGAATCAATAAAAATAGTTAATACAAATAAATGGGACGATGGAGGGGTCACATCTCCATGCCCGTTTTATTGGTCTACATATGGTTACGGAATTTTAAGGAATACTTGGCAACCGGGTGCCTACGACTTCGGAACGAAAGACCTAAACATTATTCAAACAGAACATTCAGATACTTACTATGATGCATTTTATTTCATTAATTCTCAGCCTAAAGATATTTTGAATGATTATTACGAACTCACTGGACAACCAATTTTTATGCCAGAGTTCGCTTTTTACGAGGCCCATTTGAATGCATTTAATAGAGATTATTGGGTTAAAGTTGCACCCGGGACGCCAGGGTCAATACTGTTTGAGGATAACAAGTATTATAAGAAATACCAACCGAATCAAATAGGAGACAAAAAAGGGGTCTTAGAATCTCTAAACGGAGAAAAAAACAATTATCAATTTTCAGCCAGAGCAATGATTGATAAATACAAAAAACACGATATGCCAATAGGCTGGTTCATTCCGAATGACGGCTATGGCTGCGGTTATGGACAAACGGATTCCCTAGAAGGCGATGTAAAAAACCTAGAGCAATTCGCTGATTATGCCAGAAAGAATGGTGTAGAAGTCGCATTGTGGACTGAATCTAATTTAGAACCAGTAAACCCTGAAAATCCGAAAAAGGGTGACAGGGATCTCGCTAAAGAAGTAGGAATTGCGGGCGTTCTCGCATTAAAATGTGATGTTGCGTGGATAGGATATGGTTATTCTTTTGCTTTAAATGCAGTGGAAAATGCAACTAATATATTTGTGAAAAATGCCAAAGAGGCAAGACCCCTAATTATAATGGTAGATGGTTGGGCTGGCACTCAAAGACACGCCGGTATTTGGAGTGGAGATCAATATGGAGGCCAATGGGAATATATAAGATTCCATATACCGACGTATATTGGAACAGGACTGTCTGGACAACCAATAATAGGCTCTGATATGGATGGCATATATGGAGGAAAAAATAAAGAAGTAAATATCCGGGACTATCAATGGAAAACCTTCACGGCATTGCAATTGAATATGGATGGATGGGGACAAACACAAAAATGTCCTTTCAGTTTTGATGTCGAAGCAACAAATATAAACAGAGCCTATTTAAAATTGAAATCGATGTTGATGCCTTATAACTATACAATTGCTTATGAATCAACTCACGGTTTGCCTATGGTGAGAGCAATGTTCTTAGAATTTCCAAAAGAAATCCCAGGTCATGTAAAAGATTCGCAGTATCAATACATGTGGGGACCAAATCTTTTAGTGGCACCTATTTATAATGATTTAAATTGTTCGTACAATACTTCAGTACGGAACGGTATATACTTACCAGATGCCAACCAAGTTTGGATAGATTTCTTCACTGGAGATAAATATCGGGGTGGTAAAATATACAACAATATAATAACACCATTGTGGAAAATACCAGTTTTCATTAAAGACGGGGCTATTATTCCTATGACTGAACCGAATAATAATCCGTATGAGATAAAAAGAGATAGAAGAATATTCTGCCTCCATCCAAATGGTTCCACTAACTTTGAAGTGTATGAAGATGATGGTAAATCTGTTGAATATTTGAAGAATCATTTTGCAAAAACGAAAATTACTGTAAACGGACCTTTAACAAATGAAAGCGGAGATCTTCACGTGCATATACAAAAAACCGTAGGTTTTTACGAAAAAATCATAAAAGAAAGATCAACTTTAATTCAAATAAAAGTATCTCAAAATATTGAACATATAAAGGCTGCAATTAATGATAACGCTATAGCAATTAATTCGACACACTCAGAAGAAGAATTTGATAGTAAAGACAACATTTATTTCTTTAAAGAAAACTTCATGGTGAATCCTTTTCTTAAAAACTGCGGGGAGGATATTCCATCTCAAAAATATTTATTGATTAAAATAGAAAAATTTGATGTGACGCAACATGATCTTCATTTAAAAATCAAAGGTTATAGTAACATTGGTCCTATATTTGGCGACGTCACAAACTTGGATAAAACATTACCAATGCCGGCAGGATTTACGGTCGTAGAAGACCAAGTTACTTCTACTACCATACCTTTAGAATGGAAGCAAGTGGACAAAGCCAATTACTATGAAATCGAGAGAGATGGCACAATATTTACCAATATTCTTGGAACAACATTAATTTTTAAAGATTTTCGATTTAATTCTGAACACTCGTTTCGAATAAGATCGGTTGGAGGCGAAGGATACTCAAAATGGAGTTATTATATCATAGCACAAACTGATGAAGATCCCTTAAAGAATACTGTGAAAGGCGTAAAAGTTACTTGCAGCGTTCCTTGCCAATGTGACCAGGAGGTTCATTATTTAACCGATGGCGATGACAATACAATGTGGCATACACATTGGGATAGACCAGGGGAAGCTGATCATGTAAAAGGCAAAACGATCGAGCTTCATTTCGACCTGGGTGATGTTTATGAAATTGACAAAATTGTTTATACACCGCGAGAAGACGCAGGAAATGGTACTTTGTTAAAGACGCGATACAAATATTCTGTTGATGGTGAAGATTGGATCTCTACCACAGACTTTACGAACTGGGGTGAAGACAACATAAGTAAAAGAATAATTTTGAACGGTGCGAAAATGAGGTTCATGGACTTCGAAATTTTGAACTCTGTGGGTGGATTCGGATCGGGTACACACATGTTATTTTATAAAAAAGTCTAATAAAACTAAGGAAGTATTACTTTTCTATATGTATAATGCAAGTTAGTTTTTTAAATATATTTTATAAAAAAGTTTTATGTAAACTGTAGAACTGGGTGTTTCTTAGACCGAAAAATCTCTCGTAGATTTTGATATTACTAAACAAGAATTTTGTATGTGGCTTTTGAGTGTATTTATTATTGGATTTAATTTAGTAATAATTATTTTGTTAAATACATTAATATTCGTATTATAATATCAAATTAAATTGTACCTCTAATTAAATAATTTCATATTCACATGGAGCAGAATGTTTAGTTTTCTTCGACAATTATGGTAGCCTTTTATGTTATCAACTTAATAATTTTATTTTTGATAAATTATACATACACGTTATTCATCATAAATGTTTATTTTCAATAAATTATTATTGCTAAAACTGTGTTTTACGTGCGTTGCAATTCTTCAGCGCTTCTCACTGCTATAATTGTGCATACGCAAGTGTTAGCGTCAAATATACAGCTTATGGACAAATCTTCTAGCACGCAACTATATTCGTGGTCGGGGTATCTGTTGCGAACGTAATTCGACCTTGGATCTTCGGAGAGCAGGCATTCTATATTGCTTTTGAAGGCTTCAGCCCTCTCTCCGATGAGTTCGTTGAGCTTTTCAAGAGCGTCATCAGCGAATCTCACTTCATACGATTGAGAAGGAGGGTTTGATATCCATGGGGCTACTCTGATCCCATCATGCCTCATGTTGACGAAATGGGCTGATTGTGGAGGCGTGAATCTCTCTTGCCCATCGGGGGCACCTCGTTCCATGTCAGGCCTTCGGGCCGGCGACCGAGCCCTGTAGGTGCCATCGACCAGGTCCGCGCTGGATGGAGAGTCTGAGATGGGCGATGTAGGCGTCGCTAGGTGGCACTGTCGTATCTCTCTGTCCGGTAAATCTTCGAATGGCGACCGTGAGCGCGGACTCTCCGTCTCGATTCCAATCGGATTTGATGTTCGCGGACTAGAACTGAAAAAACAATATCAATATATGTAGTTATTTTTGTGTTCTTGAATATTGCCTATTATCAAACAACATATAGTATATTAAAAGCATTAGATTTGAATTTCTAATACCCATGTTTTGCTATGTGTTCTTTTAGTTAGTGTTAGCTGAAGTTTTTTGGTCACATTTTTAGATTCTTAACCAACAATAAGAAATTAATATTGGGACAATAGGCACTGCACTAGGGCTTGTCGATCACAGGTCACTTCTGCTAGATTCTATAGTATACAGAAAAAGAAACCATGAAATTACCTGCCACCATAGTCATCATCAGTGATGCTCAAATTTGTGATGTCTGCTATATCACTGATCCCTTCAGTTGGTGGTCGTGCAGTAGTCGGTCGGACGGTTGCATCCGAGAATGATATGGGATAGTCATACTGAGGGATGTAAGGTTTCACATCCAACACTGGAGTTCCATTCACCATATCCACTCCAAAGAAATGGATTTTATTATCTAGAAACAATACCACAGGTGGTTGTTTTAGAGAAGATATAGTTAAAAACAAAACCAGCTATTTGATTAAACTAAATAATTTCGCAGTCACTGGCTGCAGGCGGCGTCCGACCGATCCCGGTGGAGGTCATTGGGGGAGGCCTATGACCTGCAGTGGACCGTAATTGACTGATGACGATGAAGTAATTTTACAACCCAATCTATTCTCCTCCTCCTCGCATCATTCACCCCATTGCTGAGGGTCGTGATCCCCTGCACTAACAGCAGTAGTTCTTTTGACTATGCTGCACCACCTGTTCCTATCTATTAAGTATAACTATAACCCAATCTATTAAGTTATATTAATTTATTTGTAAATACCATATTATGTGTAATGTTGGATGATTTGTGATCAAAATATAACTGCAATTGGGTTGATTGTTTATCCCACCCACTATAATATGTTTCAGTGCTATGGGCATAAACATCCATGTTAAATCTATTATTTGTACCTTAATATATTTTTATAACTCCAAACAATTATAAATATTTGTTACAGACTTAAATGATTGCTCATGAAAATAAACTATTAAGTATCTAATTTACCTTCAATGCTATGAATTTTGACTAGGGAAAGTCCAATAGGGCAGGCTCTGTGCGGAGACCTTGTGGAAAACACACCGCGTCTCTCTCCCCCAAGTCTAGGTGGCGCCACTTTTGATGGAACATTAGTACTCTCCGTTTCATGAAAATGGAAAATTATCCTGAAAGATATTGTAAGATTAAAAAACTTTATTCTATATTCATTAATTGTTGCTGAATGTGCTGTCTATATACTGGTGTATAAAGGCTATGCTTGAAAACTAAGGCAGGTAAGAGGTATGGTGTTAAAAAGTTCATTGGCCTAAAAAAAAAATCATGGCAAAAACTAAAAATATTTGATTTTCCTAACAACCATTGTTATTAAATGTATGTGGTTGTTAGAATGACTGTAATTTTATTTTTGTTTTTTTTTACACCATTGAATATGTAATTGCCATAGATTTAACCTGTGTTAGTTTTTGATACCTGTTGTTAAAAACTCTAAAGGCCATTACATACCACATATGAGAGAACTCTTCCAAACCACTCAATGCATGCTCCGGGTTGTTGAACACATCTGTATTAATGACAACAGTCCCCCTGCTATTGGCCATAACAGTGGGCTGTCGAGGTACACCTCTTTTGTTCTGAAATGGTGTCTCAATAATCCCAATAGGGCGGTATAATATGACATCAGCGTCATTGACCACAGATTGCTCTTCATTTTGATTATAAGCGACTGTTGTTGCTAAAATAAATTATATTTTTATTATATATAAGGAAAACAACAATTTAAATATCACATTGTTGTTGGTTATTTTGAGAATTATACATAAATAACACCCATTATTCTAATCATAATGTAAATTAACAATGTAAATGCTGCCTCTTGATAAATGAAAAAATTAAAAATATAACATAACCTTTATGTTAAATGTAACGTACATTACTTCGAAAGTATTAATATCCATATTTTGTGGTGCCCAAACTAAATTACCTTGAGATTTGAAATTAGGAACTTACCTTCATCGCCACAACTCGCACACCGAAGATCATTCAGAGCCGATTTAATCAATTTTATTTCCTTGTGGTGCTCATATTTCAGCGCAATTAGCTGCTGTCTGTAATAATTAATGATTATTCAACTACAAAACATCGATCAACAGTAGATGCTAAGAGATGTACCTTAAATTTTTTATCTCCGTACGGGCTAAGGCGATTTGACTTATATAATTTTCTATAAGATCACCCATTATAGACGATATTTTCTCTTATAATAATTGAAGAGAAATTACTAACATTTTCCACAAATGAACAAATGCATTATTTTACTAATGTCAATCGACAAATGTCATTTTTTTTTCTTTTCATTATAAATACGCCAATTCGTTTTGAAATCTGAATCATAAAAGAAACAACAAAGGTCGAATCCACCACAAAGCACAAGTAATAAATCAAAATAATCGTTTTTTGTTAGATTTATTAATATTTCAAAGTGTTATCCAATTTTTAAAATTAATGAGAACAATTTTATTATTTCAATGTAATATTGTTAACTTAAGCTTTATGAAAGCATTGTAGACATTACAAATGTGCATAAATTAAAGAAAAAATAGAAATCAAACAAAAGACTACTACAATGATTATTTCTGAACGGGTTTATTCCTTTCATATTTATTTTTATCAGGTTGCTAGTGATTGCCAGCATATAGTTAATCGATTACATGTGTTCTAAATAAATCAATTATAAAAAAAATAATTATAGAGATTATTTCGTACTATTCAATGCGATCGGAATATAAAAATGTATCGTATAATATACTCTTGCAATAAGTACATATTTGCAGAATTATTGTAGTATAACATGCAGTTGATTACAACTCCTACAATCGATAAACTTGAATACAACAATAACTGAGGAACACACTATTGCGGTTTGCCAATTGCCGCACACGTGCCGAGATTTTGTGATATTTTTACTAAATTATTTTACTTTGCAGTATTCGCAGAGCGTCGCGAAGCGTCTTCATTACACGAATATTGTTTATCAACATCTACATCATCAGTTTTGTAGCGTGAGTTGATTTGAAATTATTTTGACGTTCAGGGGTGGGGCAAAATGTCTCTCGAAAAAGTTCGCCACGTGTCCTATATCTTAGAATTTCCTTATTTTCTTTATATTTCAAGATAGTACAAATAAATGTCTATAATTATCATCGAAGTTAACATCAAAGCGTGTCTTTTGAAACTCAGTAGGCCGCCAAGTTCCGATGCCGCAACGCAAATAATTAGTTTGTTTTCCCTGGATCGATTACCTTTCTGTGCCTGTTTTTAATATATCTGGTAAAATTGCGCGTTAGTTGTAGTGTAATTTCCGAACTATATGCGTAAATAATGACTTGCAAAATATGTGTTGGCTATTCTATAATTACTTTCAATCTTAGAGATAACTACGTTCACTAACCTATTTGTAGGTAGTCACCGCGCGAACGTGATGTCTTAATAATAACTACATAGTTTTCTTACCTAAAGATTATTTTAATAATACAATACAATCATTATATATTTATATTATTAGCTAGAAACTAAAATTAAAAAAAATATATTTATAAATATTGACTTTTTTCTAGTATTTCTTCAAGTTTAGAATATGTTACCAGTGTCATATCATACACAATAATCTGTGCGTATAAAATAAATTGAAAAATAAAATGTAAAGATGAATCAATTAATTTTAACACATTATGTTTTACATAAATTGTGGGTAGTTTAAAATGGCTTCATAGAACTTTAAAAGTTATTTATATATGCTTATGTTTGATAATTGATCACTGTAAACATGTATAATAATAATTAATCCAGCAATTATAAATTTAATAATTTGTTTATGCTATTTTATAAACAAAATACAAATATTTATTATTAATTAATAAAATATCATTATTTTTAAATTTAAAACAAATACTAGCAATCAAATAAGTATAAGGCAGGTAGTTTTGAATCAAACCTCCTTTCAATTTTTTCATTGTATTTTTTTATATCTTTTTGAATAAGCTGATGATTCAAGTACATACAGGTTTCTGTCACAGGTGTTCATACCATTCAATTTTGTCTCAGCATTCCAAGAGGGTGAGATCCCATTCAAGACTGGTTTTGGACAGGTGTCTGTTATTATATCAGGTTGTTTTTTGTCCCATATCACCCTTACTTACAAACATGAACAACATCTTTGTATTTATGTAGGGTTGTTTATCATTGCTATGCTACATTTTCTATTGTTTGACATAGACAATTTCTGTATTACTTTCTGTTGTAGTTCTTATATTAAAAAATATATGCATATCATTAGTTAGTAGAATATTTAGAGGAATTTGTGTGAGTTAAATCATGTAAAGAGAAAGACTTTAATATGGTTACAAAAGTAGCCCACCAATATATTTATATGCAATAGGGTAAAATCAAATGGATACTTACAAAATTTAAGATTAGTAGTAATAATTCACAAGTTGAGTTTAAAAGATGTTAAATATCATTTTACCATTCAACACTTGATTAAGTATTGGTTTTAGACAATAGATCTTATCTTATCTCTCTAGGACAGGTTTATAAATAATGCAACTGTAATTTGCACATTGTTAAATGCAATTATAGAATAGCTACTGATACCATACAAACTTAACATGAATGGTAAAGCATTGATTTGTTTTATTCTCTTCATTATTTGAAATGAATATTTTATATATCTCTTAATCTAAAAATATTGAACTTTATGGGAGCTGTATCTTTTATAATTTATAACATTAGATTGTAGGTGGATTACAAAATCATAATTAAGAAATATAGTATTAAATTTGGGCAAAAATGACTGCTTAAATATTAAATGAAATATGCAGCTTTATGTTTTTTTATAGCCTTTTGCCCATAAATGTAAACTTTGTATTGACCATGCTCTGACATTATTTATGCCTGAATTACTACAACTTACAAAAACATTCCATACTGAATTGTTATGTTTTTAATAAAGCTGTAGTACATTTACATTATCATTCATGTCCTAATGACAATTTTGTCATAACATGCTTCACAGTTGTTTAATATAAACATGAGGCACTTCATGCTACAAAACTATTTCCTTGTCCATATCCACATTCTAGTTTTATCATTTTAAGTACCACTCTTATTGTAAATTGCCTATTAACATTATTATTAATCTGAGGTTAGCATATGGTTGGTCCTGTATTTTTATTAAATTAGTATGGATATATCATTATTTTTAGGTATTGGCCACGGACAATTCTTTAATACTGTTATTAGACAGCCCTTGTTCTATTATTTAAACACTATGATTGCAGTCCTAAACCTATGATAGAAACCAAGAAAATATGTCGTGTAACAGTTAAGCAGCTTTGTAGCACATTTTTTTTACTTATTGTAATGAGGTTAAAAAAAAGCATAATCATCATCATCATCATCATCAACAGCCTTTAATTCGTCCACTGCTGGACATAGGCCTCTCTATTATTATTATTTTTTGTTTATTGTAATTATTCTCCCGTAAAGGGGTAATAAATCATAGTACCGGGCTTTTGACCAAAGTACTATGAAACATTATTTTTCTGACGAAATAACTATTCAAGCGAAAGGAATTTTCTGACAATTCTACAGGTGTTGAGGATTACTGCTTTCTGTAATAATGTGTATGTAAGTGGATGGATTTTTAGGGCTTTAAGGCTAGCATGGAGTGTTTTGGGTACAACTCCTGTGGTGGAAATGATGATCGGAACTGTTTTTACTGTCTGTACCCTCCACTGAGTTTTAATTTCTATGCTTAGGTCGGTGTATTTTGATAGTTTATTAGTATGTGTGGTCGTAAGATTGTGTGTGTTAGGGACGGGGCGATATCTACAAGGTATACAACTTTATTATGTTTATCGTGGAGTGTGATGTCAGGTCTGTTATGGTGTACTGTCTTGTCTGTCAGTATAGTACGGTCCCAATACAGTTTGTAGTCTTGTGATTCTAGTACTACTTGTGGTGTATATTTATAATAGGCTATTTTCTCGGTGATAAGGTTGTGTTTCAGGGCTAATGTTTGGTGTATGATAGCAGCTACCTGATCATGCCTATGTTTGTAATCCGTTTGTGTTATGAATGAACATGCTCCTGTTATATGCTGAATTGTTTCCGGCTGTTTATGACAATGGCGGCAATGATCACTGTTCAAGGTGCTATCACGAATAATGTACTTCCTATAGTTTTTGGTATCTATGACTTGATCCTGGATTGCCAACATAAATCCTTCAGTCTCGGGATATAGCTCGCCTCGTTTTAACCACGCGTTTGACGCTATCTTGTCAACAATAGGATTTATCAAATCGAGGCGATGCCGACCATGAAGTGATTTTTGGGTCCAGGTATCAATTTTTTGTTGGTTAGTTTCTATTTTCAGTTGTTTATTTTGGTCTGCAAGATTTAAAGGCGTATAACTATCTGCTTTAACTATGGCTCTGTGCAGTAGTGATTGGTTAGCATGGGTATGGAAGAATGTTCTGAGTGTTATGATCTGATTATTGTGCAAATTTGTTACGTCAATGAGCCCTCTACCGCCCTCATCGTTAGGCAGGGTTAATCTTTGGATGCACGCGCGCGGATGGTGTTTTCTGTGTTTAGTTAATGTCGTGTTAATGACTCTTTGTAAATTCTTTAGGTCTGTCTGTGTCCAACGAATAATGCCAAATGAATATGTTAGTACGGGGATCGCAAAAGTATTAATAGCTTTAATGGTGTTTCGGGAATTTAGATGAGTATGCAATATTTTATGAATCCTGCTTTTAAAGTTTTGTTGCAATTTATTTTTCATGTCTTTATGGTGAATCTGTCGCGACTGATGAAATCCAAGATATTTATACCCATTTATTGGGTCCAAAGGATCTATGACATCACCCTGGTTTGCTAATCTGTATGATGTCGGTTCTACTACACCCTGATTAACAGATAGTATTGCGCATTTATCTATTCCAAATTGCATTTTTATATCGGATGAGAAAGTTTGAGTAATTTCAGCAAGGGCATTTATATGGTCTATTGTATCGCCAAAAAGTTTAATATCGTCCATGTACATAAGATGGGAAAGTGTGATATCCTGAAAATCATTTTTAATTGTAAAGCCAATGTTTTCTTTATTAAGCATGTAGGAGAGTGGATTGAGAGCTAAGCAGAACCATAAGGGACTCAAAGCGTCTCCTTGAAAGATACCTCGCTTAATTGAGATAAGTTCAGTCTCAGTGGTTTTATTACTATTGCATATTCTTAATTTGGTATTCCAATGTAACATTGCGCTATGTAAAAAAGAAGTGATGACGGGATGAATTTTATAATGTTCTAATATGTATACTAGCCATGAGTGGGGTACTGAATCGAACGCCTTCTTATAATCTATGTACATGGTGTAGATGTTTCGTTTTTGGTAAACTGCTTGATTTGAGGCTACGGCATCAATTGTCAGCTGTTCCTTACAGCCTTGACTACCTTTGCGGCATCCTTTTTGTTCCTCAGCAAAAATATGATTTATGTTAATATGTTGATAAATGGATTCACTCAAACATGATGTAATGATTTTATATATATTTTGTAAGCAAGTTATGGGCCGGTAGTTAGCCGGATTAATCGTATCTGTAGGATCTTTCGGTATCATGTATGTGATTCCCTGTGTGATATACTGTGGCATTGTGTTTGGTGATTTAATGAATGTGTTAATATGTCGGTTTAATAATGTGTGTGTGCAACTAAATTTCTTGTACCAGAAATTATGTATATTATCCGATCCGGGAGCTTTCCAGTTATGTGTTTTAGATATAACAGTTTTTAATAAATCTATATGAATGGCTTCAAATTCCATTTGTGGTATATTTTTTAAATTATCTTTGTCTTCCTCTACCCATTGATTTATATTGTGTTGAACAGGTTTTGACCAAATGTCCGACCAGAATGAATGTAATGCTTCAGGAGAAGGTAGAGGTGAGTTTTCTGATGGTGTATTATGCTGCACTGAAAGTTTTCTGTAAAAAAGTTTTTCATTGTTAAAAAATAATTTATTTTGTGTTTTTCTATTAGTGGTTTCTTTGTATCTTCTTAATCTGCTAGCAAATGTATTCAACTTCTGTTTTAAAGTATCTAAGTAGTGTGTTATATCGGTGTTTTCGGTTTCGTGTTGTGAATGAGTTTTGTATTTCTGTTTTATTTTATTTATATGTTTTTCTAACTTTTGCGATCTAACACCTCTAGCGTATTCAGTAACTCTCCCTATGTCGATTCTGAGACTATTTATTCTGGCTTCTAAGCGTTTTTGCCATCTGGGTACTCGCAAAGTTCTGTTATTGGGGGTAATTTTATCTAGAATTCTACCACCATTAAATTTAACTGCAGTATAGGCCCCACAATAGATAATGGCTTGGGTGGTATTGTAGTCAGTATCAGCAGACAGGAATTTCGGGAGTACATCAGAATTAAGATGGTTTACGATCATAGCGAACTTTTTCGATGGTTTTTGTTTTGGCAAGTTAGGTCGGGATGTTGGTTCGGTGTTTTGGTATTTATTAAAAATCTCTGAGAACATTACTTCTAAATCTTTCTGTAAATGTGTAGGTAGTTTTGATGTGGTATTGTGCTCAGGTGAAGTGTTATATTGACAAGTTTCTATTTGTAACGGATCTGAGTTGATAGGTGGTGGCGGATGCGCTGTAATACCTGCATCCGTTGTACTATCTGTAAAGTGAGTATTTAACTCAGTTCGCACTTCTTCTAAAATTTTATTTATATGCTCAGGCGATAGGAGTTGGTTATTGATTATGGCTCTACGTTGGTCAGATATTCTTTGTGCTGTGAGATGTGAAAGGGAAGGGTATTTAGAGATGATGTGTTGGTGTAACAGTGGTCTATACGATGTTAAGTCAGTTTCTAATTTAGTTATTTTGTAATAAGTTCTTAATATGGCTTCGTTTAATTCGGTCGACCATCTCATTCGGGACTGTTTAGATTCTGTATGTGTGTTAAAATCGATAGGTGATTGGTTACGGAGTAAATTTTTAACATCTTCTTTTATATCATCTATCTCTTTTTTGGAAAGGAATTTATTTTGAACAATAGCTCGGCGTTGGTCTCCGACCCTTTGCTTACCCACTTGCATTTCAGGATATTGTGCAGAAAATCTTTCGTGTAAAGGCGTGAGATACTGTTTTGTATTGGATTCAAGGTTGGTGAGAATGAAGTAGTGGCGCATTATGAAAATATTCATATCTTTCGTCCATTTTTTGCGCCGTCCGTTTTTGGCGGGTGCAGTAACTTTGGCTGAAATAGCCTCCTGCACAACATCCTCAACGGAATGAGATGATAATGAAAGTGATGACGGAGATGATGATTCTCGGACTCTATCCAGATATGATGGTGGTGATGATGGAATTGATGAGAACAATGATGATGTTGGTGAAGAGCATGGTCTCGGTTGCTCATGTTGATCTGCAACAGCCTGGGAAGACTGGGCAGATTGGTGCGACACGGTGCCCTCCCCAGAATACGTAGGGCAGCCCGGGCTGTGAGGCCCGGGGCGGGATTCTCCGTCGCAGTCAGCTTCGGTACCCGCCTGGGGTATTGTCCTGTTTCTTAGTCGCATCGCATTTAGGTTATTACTATTGCTTCGTTGGTCATTGGTGAGTGTGTAGCTAAGAGCTGCCAATGTCCGCCCCTCACGTGGCAACAGATGGTCGTGCCGGACGTGAAGTTAGTTTTCTGAGGGGCTTATTATTATTATTATTATTTTTAAAAAAGCATAATATAAATAAAAAATAATAATTACGAACTATATCAAATTTGCACTGGAGTTAATACCCCTGAATATTACATCAGTAAGTTGCTTTAACATTTTGTCTCAAGCTAAAGTACATTGCATCAAATATTTATTCAGATTTTATGTTTGTAATAATGTAGTCAATTTTAATGATTTTGCAAGCAGGAAATGATAATAATGCAGTATGAAAATATGACTTGGGCTTATTTATAGATTGTAGCTGGTACTTCAGTAAAAATGTTCATTAACAGTACCTGATTCGGGCATCAAATTTAACTTGTGTTGTGTTGTTTGAGGTCCTACATCCTTGTTGTCATAGCTTTGAGAAACACTTTCTATGTCTGTGGTTCTTTTGCTAAGGATATTTAAAACAGCAAACTATACTATATTTAGGTATGCGTATCACGCATGTGATACCGATTGAAAACATGATTCGGGACTTTCCCGAAAGTCAAAAAAGAGCGCCGGTTTTTCCCCGAGTTTACTATTAGTACTATTTATAGCATTCATAGGTTATTAAAATGTATTCTGAGTTTTTAATTTTTATCATTTTAACTTCCCTTTAGATTATTAATTAAAATAAATAATACAAATCACTACATAGTATAAAACAAAGTCGCTTTCTCTGTCCCTATGTCCCTTTGTATGCTTAAATCTTTGAAACTACGCAACGGATTTTGATGCGCTTTTTTTTAATAGATAGAGTGATTCAAGAGGAAGGTTTATATGTATAATAACATCCATTAAATATCAGCATTGCACCCGTGCGAAGCCGGGGCGGGTCGCTAGTAAATTTATAAAGTTTGTGACATCTGACAGGTTTGGCCGATCGCGAATCGTGAATTCAAAGGAATCCTTTGATGTTAACACCAACATTTAGTAATTTAAGTACAATTATTTCCATCTTCACGCGCCCTTTTGTATCCCGCGTCTTTCCTAATGATGCGGGGCTGATAAATCGACATCTTCTATTAGTATGCCTTACTCACGAGCGCTCGCCCACGCACCGTTTCGTCATTTAGGTATTTTGACACGATTTCTACACTCAACACGCGAGTGTTAATTAGCGTAAATTATTTTACTTAAATTTGATTGCAAGTTGTTTTCAGCTTGAAAATATTTATTATTTCGTACGGTGTGCCACTTGATTTTTGGCCACTAGATAGCTCTCACTGCACTCGAGGTGAAAAGTTTTAGCGACCCAAGAATTTGCAACTCGTATGCGAATTAAAACTACTAATTTTAGATAATTTAAATAGTTTTTCGCGACAGTCATTTTTTTCTTTACCTCGCATTTAATCTCGATAATGAAACTTATGTAATTAATAAGTATCTAATAAACTTTTAGCATGATAAATAGCCAACAACTATGTGTCTTACATTACCGGTAAAGGTTTTATTTATGCTTTGTCTTTTGATAAATCTGCATTCTTATCAGATCTATATGAAATTATAGAGGCGGTAGTAGGTATAGATATATATCCACTAAATATTGAATGATAGTACTTTGTGTAAGCTAAATAGATCATAATCTTTTCCTTCACAAAAGCAAAGTAATCCAGGGATTCGTACATAACATTAGTTATCCACGTGGCTTTCGGATGAGATCATCAGGGTTATCATCAATATTGATTGTCAAATCCGTTGAAATTCCAAACTGGATAGTAAATTCCCGCCTATGTAGAACTGGGATAATAGTTTCAGAGGATGTGTTATTAATATTTGTTGCCTAGGTTTTTACAAGCTTTTATTTAACTTCACTTCTGTATGTATGTATGTATGTATGTATGTATGTATGTATGTATGTATGTATGTATGTATGTATGTATGTTTGTATGTTTACAAATCTTGCAATGAAGATTTGAACCACTTCCAATCGACCGATTGTGCTGAAACTTGGTATACCTACGTAACTTGGATGACAATACAATAATATGGTACCATGGAGCTGGTCTGATGATGAGGTTGGAAGATGACCATAGAAACATCGGTTCTTGTGGACCAATTGAGCTGAAATTTGGTATGTCTTTGTAACTTCGACAACAATACACAAATATGGTATCATGGTGCTGATCTGTCGAAGAGTTGGAAGATGCCCATAGGAACTTCGATTTCTGTGGTCCAATTGAGCTGAAATTTGGTATGTCTTCGTAGCTTCGGTAACAATACAAAAATATGATGTTATGGAGCTGATCTGATGAGGAGTTGGAGGATGGCCATAGGAACTCCGATTCCTATGGTCGAATTGAGCTGAAATTTTGTATCTCTTCGTAACTTCAGTAACAATACAAAAATATGGTATCATGGAGCTGATCTGAAGAGGAGTTGGAGGATGCTCATAAGAACTCCGATTCCTTTGGACCGATTGAGCTGAAATTTGGTATAACTATGTAATTTCGGTGACAATATAATAACAAGGTATCATAGAGCTGATCTGACGAAGAATTGGAAGATGCCCATAGGAACACTAGTTTCCATGGACCGATTGAGTTGAATTTCGGTATGACTACGAAATGGATAACTTAGAAATATTTCCAACTAAAAAGTTAAAAATAAATTAACGGTGAAAAACATATTTTAAAATCAAGCTTTTATTATGCACGAAAAATTAAAAAAATAAACTAAGAAAACATTCATAAAATTCGTAGTTTTTTAAACTTTACAAGTAACAATTTACAAAAGTGTTCGGTTTATTAGTAGAAGTATGATACATAAACATATATTATCTATAACTAGTATATTAATATTCTTAAGTGATCTAAAAGCTTGTCGCGCAATTTCGTTAATGCAAAGACCTCGGCCGCGACGAGCTTTTAGATCACTTAAGAATATTAATATACTAGTTATAGATAATATATGTTTATGTATCATACTTCTACTAATAAACCGAACACTTTTGTAAATTGTTACTTGTAAAGTTTAAAAAACTACGAATTTTATGAATGTTTTCTTAGTTTATTTATCCGTCTGTTTGTTAGTGGATAATTAATAGTAAGTCCACCACGTTAGATCAGACATGTAGTATAAGTGCTAGCTTCTATGATTGCATGATATGAAATTAGTATTAATTCTTCTTCTTAATCTTCTTCATCAACCCATATACGCCCACTGCTGAGCACGGGTCTCCTCTACCATTGAGAGGGATTAAGCCATAGTCTACCATGCTGGCCTAATGCAGGTTGGCGGACTACACAACTAAGAAATTCCTAAGAACTCTTAGGTGTACAGGTTTCATCACGATGTTTTCCTTCACCGTTATAGCAAGTGATAATTCAATGTGAATACACACATAACTTCGAAAAGTCAGAGGTGTGTGCCTGAGGTTCGAACCCGCGACCGCCGATGTTCTCGACCATGCGTCCAAACCTCGAGGCCATCACTGCTTAATATTAATTATAATACCCTGATTAGCAAATCGCTCTGTAAAGCTATAACACATCCCACACTAAGAATATACAAGTCTTGTATCGTGAGTGAGGCTACAAAAGATTTTTGTCTCAAACACCTAGACCAGAAACAATTATTTAAGAATCACACAAAGATTTGTCTCGGTGCGGAGAACGAACCCGCGACCTCACTTTTCGCAAGCTTGTGTCTAGCTAACTACACCACGAGGGTGTCACACTATGCCTCCATTTTTCGCCAATTGTGTTTCTAGTCCCACATAACAGGATTATTTCCAATTTTCGGGTTCATATATAAACTTTGTGACACTACTGATACTAATGAATTTAAAATCCCAATAACACTGCACGATTCGGCACTTAAATCCATGACCTGTTGACAAATTCTAGTTCGGTAACAAAGCGACGTATTCTACGTTTTTAAAACCACGAGGCACTCTAACTATATTTCTTTTCTTATTCCCCAGGTAATAGAATTTAATGGCCATGGTATCGGAAGCGAAGGTGAACGGCGGCGAGATGGAGTCGAATAACGAGTTGCCGCCAGCCCTGGCTGAGAAGCCGGCAGGGTTGCCGCCCGGCAAGTACTCGCTAGTCGGCTGGGACATGGACACCACCGGCAGGCGACTTATTGACGAGGTAACTATTAGTGTTGGAGTGGAGACCGCGCTTAGGCAGACGTAGTGTTGAGCTCCCCTTAAGGCGCTTTCCTCGCGTGAAAAAATAGGCAGACGTACTGTAGGACGTCCTGCAACACGATGGTCCGACCACTTGAGAAAGGTGGCGGGTAACGGATGAGGGCTGCTCAAGACCGGGATGGTTGGCGTTATCACAGGGAGGCTTACGTTCAGCAGTGGACGGCGATAGGCTGAGTATATAGTTATTACATACACACATAAATACTTACATGGATACCTAACGTCTGTGTTTCTTGAAGGGGTAGTTTTAAATATGCAAGTTATAATGTTGTCCTTTACCGTAAAACACGCAATAATGTGAATATACACATAACTTCCAAGTCAGGGGTGTCTGCCTGGCGTTTGAACCCGTGTCCGCAGAGATTCTCCAACGCGTGCCTTAACCACAGTCCATCATAAGTCCCACTTAAAATAATGCGGATTATTTAATCATTAAAATCGTATGTCATGCATAAAATATGCATGTAACGTTTTGATGATAAAGCCATAAATGATGTCATATTCCAAGATTTATTATCAACTGGTAATCCCCGCAAAACTAGTTTTTATTCTCCTCAAGAGCATACTTATTATTAGTCTATGTACGCCCCACTGCTGGGCACAGGCCTCGTCTACTATTGAGAGGGTTAAGGCCTTAGTGCTCCACAATGGCTTAAAGCGGGTTAGCGGACTCCACATCTAAGAAATTCCTAGAAACTTACATGTGTGCAGGTTTTATTACGATGTTTTCTCCACCGTTAAAGCAAGTGGTAATTCATTACCAATACACACATAACTTTGAAGAGACAGGGGTGTTTACTTGCGGTATGAAACCTCGAAAGAAATTACTATAACTATTTTTCGCCAGCTTAAAACTAATTCATTGTTGTTTTTTACCACATTGGTGATAGTAACACATAACAAGTGAACAAGGCAATTTCTCGTCACATTCACGCTTGTATATTCGAAAGGGAAGGGCATCTATGTTTTAAACATTTAAATAAATTATCACCAAGGATAATAAACATGAATTTAACGACAAAAGATAAACTGCATCATAAGAAAAACTGCATAATTAGAAGTTTTTCCAATGAATTTCTTACGCATACAAAGTCAACCAATCCTCTGAAAAGTGTATAAAGCCCGTACCCAGGTGTGGCAGACATAAGAGCCAAACATAGATATATTTTTTACAAAATATTTATGATATAAACAAGCATATAATTTCCAGATCTGCCAGATAGCCGCGTACACGCCGAAGAAGTCGTACTCGCAGTACATAATGCCGTACGGGGACCTGAACCCGAGCGCGCGCCGCCGACACAACGTGCGCGTCGTCACCGTGGGCCGGTACCGCATGCTCAAGGACACTAACACTCATAAGGTAACTATCATCATCATCATCAATGGTTTTAAAGTTCCCATAAAATATTGAAAGAAAACAAATATCTTCTAGGCTTAAACAAAAAAGTAGAATTTTCCCTTTAAGTAGGACCTTTTGCTTCATCATCATCATCAGCCCGAATACGTCCCACTGCTAGGCACGGGCCTCCTCTACTATTAGAGTTTAAGCCTTAGTCCACCACGCTGGTCTAGTGGGGGTTGGCGCACTACTCATTTGAGAAATTCCTAAGAACTTTTAGGCAGGTTTCATCAACATGTTTTCCTTCACACATCATTTTTAGAAGTCAGAGGTAGACAATAAACGGACTTTTCAATAAATTCGATGTGAATATAATCTATAGTGTGTAAAAGCATATAGTAACTATGGTTAATCCTCACAGTCGATAATACTTTGCCAGTTTGAAACTGGCGGAATAGAAATGTTTAGAATTGTATTAATACCAGCTACGAAAGCCAGCTCCTACCAAATGGTATTTAAATTTAAATTAAGGCCCTTTTCCCTAGATCCTGTCAATCTCTTTGAAACAGTACAGCAGTTTATCCTTAAAAGTGTAACTGAAAGACAAGACTTTTTACTTTCACATTTAAATTATTAAGATTCTGAAATATAATATAATTGGTCATCATTTCAGATACTGAAAACGAAGTCTGAGATATCGGCGCTGACCGACTTCCTGGACTGGCTGGAGAAGGAGAAAGGCGACGGCAGCGTCATACTCATCTACCACGAGCCCAAGCGGTTCAGCCCCACCATGCTGCTAGAGGCACTTACCAGGTAACAGTCGTGTGGCAAGCTTATAAATGTTTCATTTGATCATCATTGAGATTCATTTCCTTATCATGTACGCGATGTTTTCATGCTGTGTCGGGTATAAATAACATGACACATTAACACAATTTTAACAGTTACTTATAAGGCAATAAATTTTAATTATGTCTAATTACTTGTGACCGTTTCCTTGCCATTATAGTCCTCGTTCAAATGATGCTTATCAACACACCAAAAATTTTCAGACCAATCAAACAAAACTACTGAAATTTCTAATTAGAGAAAGTGGCTAAAACAGAAAACCAGACTTCGTGTTATTTGTCTAAAAAGGCTTTTGTACTTTCTACCGCAAAGAATCTTGGCCTACGTCAATAAAATTCTTAATTTCGCCATTTCCCACCGATCTTCAACTTGGTGACAACTTGGTTCTTGGGTTGTCTAACCGTGCAATCCTCATCTATTATTATATCTTATGTATTATTTTCCAGATACAAGTTGCTGGAGCGGTTCAAGTCGATAGTCTCCGGGTTCGCGGACAGCTACGCGCTGGCGGCCGACAAGTGCAAGGCGACGGTGAAGTCGGTCTCGCTGCGGGTGCTGGCGCGCGTGCTGCTCGACGCCGACTCGCTGGCCGTCGACAGCGCGCTGGAGAGAGCTGCCGCTGCGTACAGGATTGTAGAGCATCTGGCGCAGGGTGGGTAGTTGTTTGTTGTTGTTGTTATTGATAGCATCATTATAATTATCAATATCATAGTGAAAATCATAGTAATTATCAATATCATCATCATCATCTGCAAGTGTACCTTTGAATAGTTTGACAAATAAAAAGGTTGAGGTCTTAGTTTGCTTGGCTAACCTAGTGTGGTTCGGTGAACTACATGGGTAATAAATGTCTAAGATCATTTAGGTGTGCAAGTTATATCCTACATAGCCTGTTATTGTTATTAGACTCATTTAAAGAGTCCATACTGCAGTAGATTTTTTTTTAAATTCAATAACATATAATATAATGAATTAATAAATATTTGCCCCATTCAGGAACCAAGGCTACTACTACTCGGAACATGACACTATAATCAATGTTCCAAATAATTCAAAGTTATACGGACTCAACATTCTGTAAACGTCAAGTTTTTGCTGTTAGATGAGAAGTATAAATCCATTATTTTTCGTCTCTAAAAAGAACGCAAACGATTCTCGCGGCCTATCAATTTTTCCCTCGATTTCTCATCATCACCAATCTATACAAAAATGTACTAACATAACATCGTTTTAATCATTCCAGGTGAACAGCAAGAAGTGGGCGCCGGGGGCGAAGGCGCTGCGGCGAGTAAAGACATGTTGGAGACGGCCCGGGTGTGGGCGCGGCCCGTGCACACGGAACTGGAGGCGCTGGCCAACCTTAAGAAAATACTCGAAAGGTAAATAATGTCCTTATTTGTGGGTAATGAATACTCATAGTAAATGTATTTCTAGTCAAATGTTCCAGATTATGTTAGTTGATAGAATATTTAATAGACTTGACACAAACAACGTGGCAGTGCGCTATGTGTAAACTCGACCATACCATTTTACCATACCAAACTATATTAATATAATAAAATAATGTAAAATGGTGTGGTAAAATGGTATGGTAAAATGGTGTGGTAAAGTGGTCTGGTAAAATGGTCTGGTAAAATGGTATGGTAAAATGGTTATGAGGACACGCGAATCGGGCAATGATCGCACGTGAACTGGTTGGTAAAATTATTATATTTTGCGTGTGGCGTAAAGCGCTGACACAGCGCAGTGCGATGTACGGCGCTAGCACCGTACAATATGAAAAAGTGCGCAAATACCACAATTTCGCAGCGCAGCCCACTGTTACACATGTCTGAATATCCTCACACCTGTATTTCCCAAAGGGGTCGGTATTCGTACATTTCTGCACCTAAACTTCGCCAGGTATGTATAAGTGTAATAAGAGGCGATTCTATTCTTGTTCTTTGGGTCATTTCTAGGCTCTGTGTTGCTAGTGAGAGTTGCCTAATGAAAAAGCAAAATAACACTACCTGACCAGAGAATTGAACTTACAGTGAAGTTTTAATGGCGTCACAATATTAAAAAAAAAAGAATAGTCAAGCTTGAAACAATTTTTGATGACAAATATTTGATTTGATGATAAATATCTGTTATAGTATGTATGTTACATATACGCATGTTAGCATGTAACGCAAATTTAGACAAACTTATCAAGTACCAATGACAAAATTTATATATGTAGTTGGAGTCTGTTTTTATTTTATGTTTATGTTTTATTTACTGTATTATAAATTATTTTCAACTGGTGTGACTGTAGTTTGTAGTAACGATGGTATATTTATGTTCCCAGACAGAACACGTTCCGGCCGGTGTTCGCGCCGCTGCTGCGGTCGGCGCGGCCGGAGCGCAAGCGCGTGACGGCGCTGCGCCGCCTGCTCGCCGACGCGGGCCTGCTCTACGAACAGCTGCGGGACGCCTGGCAGGAACACAAGCTCACAGGTACATTGGATATGTCCTTCATCTTCTAGTATTATAAACCAGTGGCCTCCTTAGAAACTCTTTCTGGCTATGCTTTCATCTTACTTCTAAGTATAAACTTAGGGGTAATTCTATAGAAACCTAAAAGTATTACAATATGTTTAATGTATTGTTGTTAATTGTTGGGTCATATACTTATTTATATCATATTTTTTACTTTTGCTCCAATGCCAAATAAACTTTGTTTATTTTGTTTCAAAATTTGATATAGCAATTTTACAAAAGAATCATAAATTATCTATAAGCATGTTCAAAATGTTATCTTGGTGTTAGTTATTTAACACTAAATAAATAGAAAATTCAATGCAAAATATTTGCTTCCAGGTCTTGAGAAACAGTTGGGCGCGTTGTCCGTGTCCGCGAAAGAGGAAGACATAAAGGAGCTTATTGAGATATTTGACTGTCATTTTGACCCCACCAAAGAGTCGAAAGGACCGAGACCTAGAACGCCACGAGTGCACAGGGTTAGTACCTACTGAGTATTGTTAAAAATCCTTAACACTTAAGACATCTAAAAACCCACTTAAGTTTCTTAGACATAGCTTAGTGTTAGAAATTAACCTTGACATAATTATGAAATTACTTAAAAATTTTACTAATTCACATATCCGAATAGCAAACAATGTTTAAAAATAAAACCAATATAATAAATTATTTATGAATAAATATTTCATAAAAATATGTGAATGAAGATTTATGAAAGTTTATACATTTATCTTGTGTCAGCTCTTGTTAAGTTAAAGTGTCATTTTAAGAAAATATATGTTTTTTTACTTACAGCCACGGTCATCTGCTAACGAGACTGGTGAAGCGGAAGGCAGCACTAGCGAGTCGCAAAACAGTTCAACGCAAAACTCACCCAACAAGACTAATGGTAAGGAACTCGAATGTTCAAATACTTTAATAATTGTTATAAACACATTTTGCAATGATCTGTCGAACAATGTATTAATGCAATCTTAATTCGGTGAAAAAAAATATCTACCAAAATGACAATAATTAGAGAGCAGTTCTTTACTTGGCTAGTAAATTAATTAAGTGTTGTTCACTAACTACATTTAATGTGTGCAGTTAGTGAGTTCCAAATATTTTGGTTTAGTATGTACAAAGCATGTAATGTACATTTATGTGGTTCCAGATGTGTCGGCGGGAGATACTAGTCAAACAGTGCCTGCTCCCGAGCCGGTGGCGGCCAACTAACGTTCACAAAGCTTAGACTTTTCTACCACATAACTATCGTTTAGTTACAGAGCCATAGGGATGTGAAACATACATTTATTCGTATTATAAAAATCTAGGTTAAGTCTCCTTTGGAATTGAAAAATTGTTTTGCATGCATCTGTGGACGAGTTGATAAGTTTTGTGTTAACGTTACATGTTGACGGCCTTTGTTCATCGTTTCATTTTGCTTAACGCATTTTATACATAGTGGATAAATGTAGATGAGTGCCTTAGCAACTCAGTGTAATAAGATAAACATTTTTGTATTGTCATAATATTTGAGTGGAGGATGTACGACGACTTATTTGTTGTCGCTGCAATATTTATATGTCCGCGTTTAAGCGGCGTTTGCAATTATGTTGTTTACAAAATGTACGTTAGTTGTTAGTCGCGGTTGCGATTGGATTTTTTAATTTACAAAGTGCTTAAAAGGGAGCAATATTTATTTATGGCGTTGCGCGGCATCGCCATTTTTATTTATGTTATTTATTAGAAAGTGTGCAATCACAGAAACGGATGGACTGATATTTGCATCCGATATTTTAAAAAGAATATATTTATTTTTTATCTTGTTCCACTTGTGTTGTCATTTTTATGCTACGTTTCGCGCTATAACATTTTGCTGACTGTATTTTTTTTTTCTACCATAGAGAATATTTCATTTTTATTTTTACCATAAATAAGCTATGTAATAAAACAGTGTGTACCTTTTAACATACCTCTAATTTAGTTAGTTTTTAACATAGACTGTACATATAATTTAATTTCTTATTTTGTTCAGATCTCTAATAAATATGTAAGTCTATATTTTCTTTGTATTATTTCGCGTGTATATGTTATTTTTCCCTTCTCACCTACATTTTCATTTTTATAAAGGGTATTTAAGAATTCATAACAAAGGTATTATTATTTTTTTGTTCAACGAAATATTAAAAATCGCAATAAATGAAAAAAAAAACAAGAGTAAAAAATAATGACGGGCCCTTTATTTTATATAGTTACCACATCTTGTTTAGTCCAGCCTCCTGCTAAATGTTCACGTACCGCTTTGTCTAATATCACCTGAAATCAATTTGATTATTACATTATAAGACTCAGAACAGTATCAGAATCTAGCTATGAAAATAAAAAACACTCCACAAAGATTTTTAAATGGCCATCTTGGCCATACTAACTGCCAGCACATAAGTGCTCTCTTTTTCAACATCCCCGGACCATTTAGCGTAGCGTATATAAGTATAATCTCAGCACGAGTATGTCTGTGCCGAGAAATAAGTCTCTTATCCCTTGTTGGAGTATTAAACTGCTCTACCAGCAAGTTCTAGCAAGTTTCATAATCTCGTTTATACTACGAAAAAAAAATACCTCAATATCTCTGCAACCCTGCATAGCCCTGGTCAATACGACGTCGAAATAGTCCATGTGCAGGCGATGTGACATTTCTAATAGAGCTATGCTTCCTGAAATTAAACCAATTAGATTTTTAGTAGAAAACATTTGGCTGCCTTGTGGTCCCTGGTTGGGCAGTGTTATTCTATAAGGAAAATTTGAAGTATATAATAGGAATCTGGAAGTATTCCCGATTAGTGGCCATAGACTTGGCCTCTATAACATGAGACGTAGGCGTAGTAGACGCGGTGTATTGATGTATTTTTAACCGACTTCAAAAAAGGGGGAGACTATCAATTCGTCTGTATTTTTTTTTATTTTATACAAATTATGTTGGCACAAGTTTGAAATTGCATAATTTCTTAAACACTAGCAAAGATATACTGAGTTAACTCGATACACTCAAGAAGTATATCTTTTGTCGGGATTTCTTTTAATTCCGTAATGACCTTATCTATTACCTGGCTTAGTTTCCGATCATGGTCTGAATATACCTATATAAATTGTATTACATCCTACTCACCCGTACTAGGCAAGCTGGCTACAGTCAAGCACACGCCCCCAGCGGCTTCTTCCACGTGGCTGACGTCGACCAGCGGCTCCGGGTCGCCTGTCTTCCAAGCCATAGACGAAGAGCATGCACATGTGTATGCACGGAGCGGGATACCGGCGTCGATGAGAGCCAGGGTCGCCACATTCACGCATGCGCAGTAAGCACTGCCATCTGCCTGGAATTTAAAAATATATATATTGAACTAGCAACACAATGCATCAAGACCACTATCAGCTTTGATATGTCTTCAACCTTGAGTCAGAGTGAGTGCAGAACATATAAACTAGCAGAAAATGATTACAATTACCACTTAATAAGATAGCTAAATAGAGACAACTGTTCTTTCACATTTTGTTTTCAAATTATATAAGCAAATTTACTGGTATTTTATTGTAATAAAGGCATATTTCTAAAAACCATCTGTGATTTACATACACAAAAACCACTATCATTGATTCAAAAACATACCTGCAATACTTCAACATAAATATCTATCTGTGACCGAGGATACAGTTCTGTTTTGATAGCTGCTGTGAGGGCCTGACGTAAATGCAATGACATCTCTTGAGACTTACGGTCCCCTCTTGGTCTATTCTTCCTTTCACCTGTAAAAGCAAAAGCGTAAGTAATGTATTTCATAGTAAAGTTTAGACTCTACATTGTCAGAAGCATTTATAATTAAAAAAAACTTGTACCATTCAAAATATCACCAAACATCAAAATTGAGATAGTACTAGTGTGTGATTCAAATACTTACAAATCTTTTGTGCAAATTTATAATATTGTCAACTCAAATATTCTCAATAATTTGTTTGTAATGTTAAAGTGAATATACCTACACAAATAGGGTAAAACAAAATATAAGCAGTACAACTTTCTTACAATGAGCACTGTACAGTGGTTTGTGTATCACAGAACACACCACAGTTTTTGATATTTTAATAATGTAATAATACCTGTAGAGAATGTGGCCATACTGTACTGGCAATTAACTACAACACCTTCTGATGAACTTTTTGATTTTGATGCCTGAAATTTAAATTATTTCTGTGTTAAATTCATGTTATTTATAATTTTATTTTACTGTCTTTTGGTCTATGTGCCACCAGTATGTGCCTTACAATCTACTTTGATTTTGAATATGGGGTAAGAAAGTAATGTAATTACACTATGACGCCCTATAGAATTGTTATTTTTCTTGCGACGCATAGCCCAAATCATCAAAATTACCTACTTTACTGGAAATAAAAACAGCAGTAGTCAGCGTAATATGAGATTATCAGAAAAATACGGACAGCGAATGTTTGCCGATCGCCTCGCGACGCCCCAGGGCGTCGCGACGCACAGTTTGGGAAGCCCCGACATAGCCCATAATCACTGTATAGGTTTTTTTGGGATTTAGAAGATCAGATCGTGTTTTGTATTAAAATTCTCTTTTAACCCATTCTTGACCGCCGTGCCAATTTGGGAACACTTACTTTTTGAGGGTACATGAAAAAAGTATTTATGTAAGTTAATAAATTCTAACATTATTGGATAGTTGAAAGTGTGGTGATTACATATAATATTAAACAATTTAGTTATATATTATAGATTTATTACAATAATTGGTCGAATTTTGCTTTTGAAGGACCTGTCGAGGTACTTGACTGTTTGCAATTATTATATTTTGCATATTAAGTTTATCGTCGTAAATAGTTATTATTATTCAAATACGATAAATTGTTTATCTTATAAACAGAATTTAAAAAATAATTATTCATTTTTTACCATTTTATAGCACCTTAAACATTGGTGTGCCAATTTGGGTACACTGGCCACAAGTGTTATTTTTGCATATCATAAGGAGAAACTGCTAACGACGTTATAGTGTCAGTAACAATTGCCGTGGATAAGAGGAAGAGGTAAATACAATCCTCGAAGATTGTGACCACGGCTTGGACTATGATTTGGCTATAATTCCATTGGAACTTTTTATTGATACTGACGAAGGAGATGGTTTTGATAATGAACAAATGTCTTCAATATTGCCAATTCATGTTCTAGGAGAAATCGAGGTATTTAGGTTTTCATAATGTAGATACTCTTTCTGAGTATGAGGATAGCAGTGATGGTGAACTGCCAATGGAAACGAACATAAGACCGCAAATATTAAACCACCGCTAGTGCACCTGATGTATCTGCGATTGGACGAAATTAGTCAGTGCTGATTGTGCCTCCTTTTTTTTGTTCTCGAGGGGAAAGCTATTTATGGCTCTACTTCCCGCCAGCCCGGGGGCAGTGGGGGGCGGGAAGCGTATATCAGGGTCACAGGCCTTCCAGCCCGGCGCGCGGCGACGTCACATTTGCGCAGTTGTTAGTGACGGGCTGAGTCCTTAATACAGTCTCTAAACCGGCATACCGGCCAAAACCCCCCAGTGGCCATCTTCGTGCCGAGTTGGGCGACCATGGTACGTGAGCGAGAGGTGGCCACCGTTGTCCACAGGCGCCCGGTGCGCCTCCGAGACGTACTTGTCTCGGCCGCCTCGGAGTCAAAGGGAACGCAGTTAAACAACCTCTACCTTGTTTCGGGCGCCCCGGTTGTGGGTGGGGGCCCCGCGATGTACAGAGGCCAAAGTGCCGCCACCTCTCTTGGAGTCACTTGAGGACGCCCTGCCCCCGCAGCACGTCCAGCGACCCCAAGGGAACAATTGAGTCGCCTTTTACGACATGCAGGGGATACCGTGCTGGGATTCAAAGCCCCCTTTACCTCAGGGCAGGCTGATTGTTCCTCCTTGGCTCCTTCTTATCCTTAGACTTATCCATCATCGATTGACCAATTACTAAACGAGAGTAGTATGAAAGAAACGTTGAAAGAACAGAGATCGAGTATAAATTTGATACAAATAATGAGATACTTTAGGTTCGCTGAAAATGGCCCAATCAATATCGTTGTATGGAGTTGAAGTCCATGGCAAACAAATGGAGGTGGGTTCCCTTCAAACACATGATAGATGTGGCATTACCAAATGCGTGACCATTACAGCTACGTCTAAAGAAGATGTAATGGATCAGTTATATTTTCGCTGAAGTATAGCTACATTTTGTCTTGGACAATCACCTCATCATCATGTTACTCGTCAGATATCATTGTCATCGAATGGTTACAAATGGACGGCAGCGAATATGTTAAAGAAAAAGTTTCCAAAGCGTTTTGGTGGACTTATCCGTTATAATAGGATCCGATAGACTTTTACACTATTTTACCCTTAAGTGGCCATTGTGCCAATTTGGGCACACCCCTATAATTTCAAAATTATAAATAATTTTTATTTATTTTTTCATTTTTATACTTATTTGTATCCCCAACTATGATTAAATAAAGAAATTTCTGAATTTGTTCTTGTAGTTTCTGCTTGGCCACAAATGGGTTAAACACGAGGTCGTAAAAATAATTTGATTATCTGACTTAGAACCATGGCATTCATGGATAGAGTTAATTTATAGTATATTTTTGAATATTGGTCAATGTTCTTACTTGATGGGGTCCATAAACAGCGGCTAAAACTTTAGTATTTCCTTGTTCTAAATAAGCACTTCCATCAGGCTGAGTAAAAACTCCTAACTTGCAACGAATTCTGCGTAGTTCGTTGGGTCTGCGCCCATCTAGTCGCAGCCCTTGACTTGATAATAAATCTGGACCAGGCATATTAATAAAACACTTTAATAATGTATTTTTATGACAAAATTAAATTTAACTAGTGCGAAAGTTGGTAAACAATAACCAAGACGAATCTTCAGAACTGTGAACTGACATCAGAAAATCAAATATTCGGTAATACCGACAGGCATATTGAGCAAACGAAAATAGAAAGAGATAGAACTATATATTTCATACATCAAGAAGAGACTAAAAGGTGTACATTACTCTAACTACACTTTCAACATGGGTTAATCAACTAAATATTTGAAAATCGACTAAGCCGGTATAATTGTTTCCGTGTGTGTAGTACGTTAATTTTTTATCTGCATTTATCAATGGCGACGGGTTGGTGTGTTGTGGACAATTATTCGTCGCGTTATTTGTTTTATTTCAACAAATTGTGCTGTTTCTTTTAACATTTAGTAGGACATGTGATTAGAACAAATTATAATATTGTACGTGTTTAATAAAAGTAAGTGAAGTGTTAATTTCGCATTGGTATTTTACCCCCGGTAGATGCGTGCGTGTGCAATAGAATTAACATAAAAATCGATCTAATTACACGTTAATTGCTTAGTAACGTTGAATTAATTTGATTATCTAACACATTTGTGTTGTGAAAATTTAACACGTCCTGATTTTTATACGTGATTGTTTGTTTGTGATTACTGTTATTGATTTTTTATACCGAAAACGTAATTTTGGTTGCAGTATTTGACAATGGATGTCGACGACTCGGCCGTGGACCTAAGCGTGAGGTAATATACATTACAATAGATGATGTGTTAACTTATTTCTGAGGAATTATGTAATTATTACTTGGTAGGTCGTTGCCTCCCGAACTGAGCGAGTTGAGAGCCCTAACTGCTAGTGGGCTCACCATCACGCCAGCGCAGCCCCCACCGCACGTAAGTCCAAAAAGTCTTATTTATATTAGTTCGGAAACATGGACAGTATAAAACTATTAACATTAATATTTTCATTAAAAATATTTAAAATGTACTAATTAGGGATACATTGATTGGGTTCTATTTATAGATTAACAAACTAATCTTTCATCTTAAAGTACAGCTTGCTGACCATAATAGAACCTATTAAAATAACTTAAAGTTGCATAGTATTGACTATTGAATTAAAATTTTGTTTTTTTACTATTGTGGCCTTAAAATTTATATTAAAACCAATATTGTTTGCCATATAGAGTGACATGTGTTATCATGATTTATTATGAAGACACATAATTAACTCTTAGGCAATTTTGATTGTTATACTCATTGTTAGTAAAACTAATTTAATATGTGAATTTTTCATTTGAATTAAAGTGCTGAGTTTTTAGTCTTTTGGCTAAATAACTTTGATACTAGTAATTAATCTTGGCAGATATGAACAGGCTTCATAAATTGTAATAAAATTGTTCATTGGTGTCTTGTGTCTCTGATTGTATTTGTGTGTATTGTACTACTAATTTTCTTGTTTCAATCTGCTATCCAGAAATATGCAATTGTAAGTCCATTAAAATTATTCTCATATTATGTCTTTGTATGTATTTATATGGTCTGGTCAATAAAATAGGTCTCAGGTTGTAGATGTTACAACTAACCAATTTTATTAGGTTTGAAAGATGTTCTAAAAAGCTCTGTGTGTTAAATTTCTGAGAATTAAATTATGTATAAGGAGCATTGTTGGTTATCTAAAATAGATTTGAATGCTGACCTACTTGCCAAAAATAATAATCTAGAATACACAGTATAGTCTTGATAAAGATTTTTCAATGCCAATAGTCTAACATCACCCTGCAAAATTTTTGGTGGAAAACCAAGGATCTACTCTTTGTATATGAACCAACAAAAATTGCTCTGATCTAAGCATAGGTATAATAATCTATAACTACTGTTTTTTATTGAAATGTATTTAAAAAAATATATAAATTTAAATTATGAAGTTATAATTGCAATTTTAGAGAAACTTATTTAGTTCTAAAAACATAATGTAACAAAAAGAGTTTCCATTTTCTTGGCCAGGTTATATTAGTGTCCATATTATGAATTACTGTTTCGTTTCTGATTCATTAATATGTTATAAATGATGGTTTGCATATATCAATGAAATTTTATAATTTGCAGTAAAATTTAACAAAACTTTGTAAACAATTGATAATATTTATGTTTTTTAATTTAATGGGAACTATTAGTTGTTTGCCTATCATTTAAGTGGGTCACTCCTATATTACATCATCCCATTACTAATGTCACTAAAGAGTAATCACATGAGTTTAAAATAATTTAAAGAAAGACATATTAACACTATTTTTATAAAGCACTTCCAAAGTTTACTACTGATCTTTAAAAAAATCTGATTTGTGTTTTTTATCAAAATGATATTGATACTGTTTTTACTATTTGTAATCTTTTACTCTATTGCATTTTCGTTGTCTGTTTGTTTCTCCCAGTTAAAAAAGTCTATATGTTCTATTTTAGGCTAAAGTCTGTTCATGCAAAATTTTATTCAGATCTGTTCATTTGTTCTCATCAACCACATAAGTAGCATTAAAATAAATAAAAGCAGAATTAAATACCTTTTATATAAAACCATAGATATATACATACATAACTTTATGTCTGTATATTCCAAAGGGGTAGGCAGATGTGCATTATAGCATTCACAATTTACCTTTTAATTATGTTAAAATTTCATTTAAGTTTGTGTGACCAATTTTTTGGTTTTCCTTGAAACCTTATGTTATTACATAATATGTTACCAGTGTCATGGTTAACAGCTATAGAATTTCCTTCTAAAATACATTAGTTTTTCCTCAAATGACCACAGTAGTGACGTCAAATTGTTTCAATTTCAGTGACACTTGTTTGTTTAACCACTATAAATTTCCTATTGAGATTTTTAATATTTCTTTGTCTGTATTTTAACCAATGTAGTTTCATATTAACTTTGGGTAGTCTCATGAAATTTCCATTCGATATAAAATTTTTGTTTTGTTTCAAATTAAGTATTTTTTTTATTTTTTTCTTTATGTTTTTAATATACCGTCTACATGTATTTTAAACAAGATTTATATATTTTGTATTATACATACATTTTGAATAAAAATTACAGTTGTAAGTTTATTGCATCAAATATTAAAAATATAGTGAATCAATGATTTAATTATAATATGTATGTTTATATGTGACTAATATCTTCACTTATGCTGCCCATGGAAAGATTGATAAGGTCAGTAGTTGGTTACTAATTAATATGTTATCTTTGTTTACATTGAGTTTATGTTAATAGGATGTAATTTTTGGAACATAAATGTATGCTATAAGCTTTGTCCTTGTGAGGATGTCTATTTTGAGATCAGATAATACAATCCAATGAATAATTTCGTTTATATTCGTTAGTTATAACATAGCCGTAATTCTTTCTCTAATAGGACAGTCTTTTTTAACGATCCATACTGCAATTATTTACTACTTTAATGATTTGACAGCCCCATAATACAGTTAGCTAGGCACCAGCTTATAAAATGAGGGGCCACGGGTTTGATCCCCACATTGAGACAAAGCTTTATGTAATCTACAAATATTTGTTTTGGGTCTGGATGCTTGTGAGACTGAAAAGTCTCTTGTAGTTTCTAATAGACTCGATCTCAATGTGGGGTCAGAACTATGTATGTGACTATGGACTGTATTTATTTGTAAATAGCGCGAAGTTCCGACAGTTACAAATGATTTTTATCCTTTTAAAAGATAGCAATTATTTTATAAAGAATCAATTAGGCCCAATTTCGCCCGAGCTAAAGTTTATAATACAATGTCTCATCTATCTTGAGTTTATTTGTTACAATATCGTTACTTCCTTCTTGTAATAATAATTAGCTAGAAGTCTTTTTTTGCTCACACATTATCGTTATTTTTTCGTATCTATCAGGGCTCGAGCGGCAAGCGGGTGTTGCGCCCCCGTTCGGAGCAGCGCAGCTACGCCGAGAGTCCCGACATCGTGCTGCTGCCCGCCGCGCCGCCGCACCGCAAGCCTGCCGTCGCCACACCGGCGCCATTCACTGGTAAACATGTCTTTGGCTTTTTTGAACAAATAAATCCAAGGTTCAATTACAGTCATGTACGATGGAGCGGATTTAACTAAGTGCCTAAAAATCTAAAGGTAGTATGAGACAACCGTGTTGAGCATATTTCCGGTTCAGAAGGCGATTCTACTGCTAATTGTAATTACTTTTCGCCTGTGGACGCTTTTGAAAGACTAAACTGTAGTACTATCAGATATCATCAAATGCTGTATATAAAAAAATAGAATCATCAAAAAAATTATATTTTCCGAAATTGGAAGATACAGTGCTTATGAGCTACCCCATCATTATCATCCAATAGAATATGCCATATATCTTCTCCCACCAGACGTGAGCAGCAAGTTGAACTCCACGTCAGTGAACGTGTGTATAACCCCGAGCTCGCTCGCCCCTCCCGCGCCGGAGTCCCCGCGCGACCCTCGTGATGATGAAGAGTCCGAAGATGAGGAGAACGAGCCGCCCATACCCATGCCGGGGCATAGGGTCAGTTTATATACATACAAACATAACTTCATACATATATACATTAGGGTGTCCCAGCTTAGTAGGGCGATTTTTTTTCTCGAAATTAGATACGCATACCCTCTATATTTTTTCTAATTGACCCTAATAACTCAAATACGAAATATTATCGAAATTGGATAGCGGTAACCCGTGCCGACTTGATGGCAAAGTTTTAAGAAAAAAATTGTATGGTAATTGTAGAGCACATATAAAAACTTAATTTTTATTTTCAAAATTATATCCTATTTCACCGGTATTATATATTTATTATTAAAACAGGAATATTTGTGATATTTTAATCTCAAAGTTTTCTTTTTACTGTTAGGATAAATCACAGGAAAAATTGCTTTAGTTTCCCTTTAAAGGTGACTTTTTTACAAAAATTTTGTATCAGTATAACTGCAATTTGCAGTATCACTAGCGACTTTTAGTGTCATTATTTATTTCTTAACTGCTTGAAAAGAAGTAACTAGTCTGTGAAGTAAGCAACTCATTGAGAAAAGTGTAAAAATTTTTAAAACGATTGAAGAAAAGCAAGACTAGTTTTTGATCGAAATAAAGTCGTTTATATCTTTCTAAAAAAGTAAATCACGCAGATATCTTTCCAAGGGATATGAATTGATGGATCCTCTTTACTTAAGCTTTAAAATATTATCATTTTTGGTTCCTGGTCTCCATCATAGTGATATAGAAACAAGACAGCTACTTCATGAACCAAATACCAAAAATGCTGAAAAATATTCTGTATAGTCATTTCTGAGTTAATTTTATTGACAGTTTCCCAGGGTTGCAAAGTATTAAGCAAACATAAATCGTGGTAACGTGCCGTCACTGATGATATACAATGCATCCAAGCCTAAACATGGTATATAGCGATGCAAATCTAGATGTCTAATAGTGCGACTTTTTATTAGTAATTTACAATTAAAAAATAAGTTGCGACATTTTTAATCAATTAATTGCTTCGGCCATCATGGTGTCTGGTACATAGAACTTAGAGATCGAACAGTCAATTTTCTTTCTGTATCACCACTAAAGAATATGATTATAGCTATAACTGTTAATTCTTGATAGCCAACCCTTAAATTTCCTTCATAATTCTGTCCGGTAAAACAATGTATATCTATTTGTATAACTATATCTATTATCTAGATTTATTTTTATCAATTAAAGGGCTCCGGCGTGTGCAATATACAAAAAGTAGTCCAAGCTTGTAACAAACTCTTGACGACACTGTACGAACACATCTTGCGATTTTCCCGCATTATTTGTTGATCTCTTCAGAGTCGGTATAAGGCAACTTATTTCTTAAAATTAGTTTATTAAAGCTTAAATAGGCATATAAGCCCTTTAACAAAAAATAATTAATCTCGAATAGTTAGATTTGCGATTTACAAAATTCAATTTTACTACATGAATTTTATTAAACAGAACTGCCAATATTTGTTCTTTACAGAGAAGTTTTAAGCCGTTATTTTAATGTTTTGCACCCCCCTATTAAAATTTGCTTTTGTAATCTTAATCTGACATATTCATTAAACAAAAAGAGGCGTTTACCAATACAATAAACAAGCAACCACGAAACTTCCATGCGAATATTGCGACGCGCCGAAGATCATACAAAGTATGTAAGTACTGAAATACATGAATGCAAGTCGGCACGGGTTGCAGTGGTCCTAAGTTCATGAAATTTTATTTATAAGTGTTTTAACACCATTGGAAAATAATTAGAGGGTATGCGTTGACAAAAAAAGACTTTGATTTTTTTGGGACACCCTAATATACATACAAACATACGTACGTACATGCTTAAATACATACAACTCACATACATACATACAGGCAATATCATAGGCTCACGCCTTTATTTCTCTAAGGCGGTGGTAGAGGTGCTTTTTCGCTAATTATGATAGTGTCCCACGCAACAGGAGGCGATCGTATGGTCGTTTCTCGGGCACAATTTTAGACTTCGAACTAAGAGCATAGTGCAACATTTCATTTACGTATTTATCTCGGGGCGATGATCGAACCTGGATCCCCTCGTTTCCCAAGCTGGTGTCTAGTCAACTGGACCACGAGGTTGGCAGTGTATAAGTACTCACTATGATGATGATCACTACGATATGTTTTTACGATGATGACTACGACAACGATGATGATTATAATAATGACGATGATAACCCCCATGGCTCAGGAACTGTCCAGCGCCGAGATCTGGGAGCGCGAGCGTCGTCTGCGCGCCCTACGAGAGAAGCTTCGTGCCGAGGAGACGCGCCTCGTTCTCCTGCGCAAGATACGCCAGTCGCAGCATCAGGCAGGACTGCCCAGCACCAAGGTACATACCACCACTGTCACTGGTGGACTAAGGCCAAAACCCTCTTAGATGCCCTGTTGGACTGAGGCCCAAACGGTCTTAGATGCAGAGTAGGCTCGCTCCTAGCATAAAGTAAATTAAACATACAATTTAGAATAGTTTCCGCTGATAGATACAGCCACGTGCAAAAGTTCAGCCACGTGCAATCGTATTAGGCACCCTATTAGGGAATGTAAATAAAACAACACATATGATTACTAAGATTTATTTTAATAAAATAATTAATATTTTGTCGGTCCACCTTTGGATTTAATGAGAGCAGCCACTCTTTTAGCCATTGACTCTACCAGCTTAAAAACATTCCTCTTGGGATATCCTTTGCCGCTCATGGTTTAACGCGGCGCGTAGTGATTGTTTGTTGCTTATCGAGTGTCTACGGATATTCTTTTTCAAAATAGACCAAATATGTTCAATAGGATTGAGGTCCGGTGATTGTGGCGGCCAGTCCAAAAGATCTATTCCGTTTTGAGCCATCCATGCCATAGTGTGTGCTGACTTGTGGCAAGTGGCGTTGTCCTGCTGGAATTTTACGCCGTCGGTGTTTGTATCGCCAAAAATCTGTGTAACAGACGGTGCTAGAGTTGTTTCCAGAATTTCTGTGTATTTGGTGCTATTCATTCGCCCCTAACACAACACTATTTCGCCGACTCTATCGCCAGCCCTGCAACCCCAGATCATTATTGAGCCTCCACCGTGTTTAACAGACACATATCGTGCGCAATTTTTGCTTCCATAATCCTAAAGCCTAATATTCATCGAGTTAATAATGCCTAAATAACTGAACTTAGTGCAGAACAGCGCGTAAAAATTAAGATTTTACATGAACAAGGCTTGTCTCAAGTGAAAATAGACCGAGAAATGAAGTGCTCGCGTTGTGCAGTGCAATATGCACTAAGTCGCTTCAAAGACACCGGTACTCATGAGAATAGGCCAAGAACAGGGAGAAGAAAAATTACTATAGATCGTGAAGACCATAGAAATGTAAATAATAAGGTACTTAATAGAAATGGTATATACCGCGGTGATCTATCGAAACGCATGTCGCCGGTGGATGGGGATCATGACCTTCATGACAAATAACAATCCAAACCGCACTAGAGTGCACTATAGCTGACATTACTATAGGGTGCCTAATACTCTAGCACAGTGGTACCCAAACTTATTTTGTTAAAAAAATAAATTATTTATTTAACCGTCAAAAAAAAAAAAAAAAACAAGAGCTACTACTGCCACATTAAATTATACAAAAGATAAGAAAAAAATTAAAAGCACATTTAGGCTGATGACAATATGCACAATAGTGTTTTTTATGTTTTTTATGATTTACGTCTCATTGAAGAAATCTCCAATATTAACTGGGGTAATTTGCATCATCTCATCGGAGTTCTAAATTATGAGGTTTAACCATATATCAAAATGATATATCTCAAGAGTTGATTTTTAAATCCTTGAAGGATCACTTCTCAATAACTATAGATGATGGTATTATTATAGTAGAGGAGGCCCATGCCTAGCAGTGAGACATACATAGGCTGATGATGATGGTATTAAATAGATTTTATTTTTAATCTGTGCGAATGTTCCAGGAATGTCCAACAGCCACAGCGCTCGCTGGCAGTGGATGTGTGGTGCCTCCAGGAGTTACTGTGACACCAGCCCCACCACCAGCCCACCAGAACAAGGTACAATTTCATCACTGTTTTAGTCATCATCACCTAATTGATCACATGCATGTACGGTACAATCTCATGACTGTTATATTCATCATAACTTTTTTATTGATCATCACCTATCAAATTGATCATAGAAACATTAAGTGCAGGGCCTATGTCAGTTGTGTCCATTGATGTTTTTGATGAATATTTAAGTGGGTTTTGAAAGGTGAATTTAGATGGTAATGTTGCAGTACTAACCAACAGCTATTCCATTCTATATTTATAAAAAATTTAACACCAGTTTTCTTAATACACATTCTATATGAAAGTTAAAAGTGTTGTTTCTCTTCTATTTTCACTATAACATAGGTCATAGATAAATTTATAGCGGGGCTCTCATATTTAATTATATTTTTTTTATTGTTTAATAATTATCCTACCTGTGTCCTTGAAGAACATTCATAAAATACTATTGAAGTAATTATCTGACAGTTTGACCGTTACAGTCAAAATATGTGAAATGATGTGATATGTTGTTGTATGCAGCGCTGCAGCGGCGCGGGCGCGAGTGCGGGTACCGGTGGGTCGGCGCGGCGCACGGCCAGCCTGCCCGGGGGAGCCACGCTCACGCCGGGACCGTACAGATCGCAGGTACACACATACATACACACATAAATACATGCATACATACATACATACATACAATACATACATACATACATGGGTCAATCAACTTTTATCTGTCCTATCAGTACTATGTAAATTTGTCCCCCAGTAGGTTAGTACAATGAAACATTAATTTTTCCAAAAAAATTATATATGGCAATCCATTACAATGAAACATAATTATTAATTACAATATCTACTATGATGCTAGTAAATAGATTTTGTTTGCTTTAAAACCTTAACGACCTTTTTGCATGTTTATTTTAGTCTCTATTATATTTTATTATTCTGACTTCCACCGGACAACGGTAAAAAAGTTCCAAAATCCAAACATTTATGGCGTGACTACTGCTTGGAACTCAAGTCGATTTATTTCGTGACAACATTCATCCAGCCTCGATTTTGATTTCATCTTTTCCGCGGCGCCAGTCGACCGAGTGTATTTTGAAAAAGAGCGTGGCTTTATTGTGTGTCCACTGGACAACCAGCACAAAAACTTTTGTATTTCATATATTGTAGTAAATTAAAGTGGAATATATTCAATTTAATGTATATTTTTTACTGTGCGTAAGACCTAATTCAAAATATTATTATTTATTACCAGGGAGCGGAAAGACTAATAAATATCACCACCAGTCCCTTGGACATCCAAGATCGTTGTCTGAATTATTCAATATTTTCTCTTCTAATACTGATAATTAATTTCAAATAGTTGTTTTTTTATTACATAAAAGAAGAAATACATGCGATTTTCATCATAGAGTCCCCTTTGGACACCCGAGTATTTCCTATTGACAAACGTCTATGTCCACTGGACAACCACTTTTTTCTTATCTCTTAAAGACAGATTATCGTCATTTTTACTTTAAAAGAACAGTAAGGTTTTTCAAATATGATTCTAATATTTAAAAGTAAATTAACAATTTGACTGAATTTTTAAATGTCCAAAGGACTATCTTAACTACAGTCATGTGAATTTTTGAGTAAAATTTACCATAAATTGTTCTGCTCTATTTGAATTCCTTAAATATAAATAATTATCAACAACAAATACGTATAAAATATACAAATTTAAGAAAAAAAAATTGATGTATAAAATCTATCATTGATGGTACATTTAAAAGTTGATTGACCCACATACATATATATACACCACACTCATAACTATACTCACTCATACTTAAAAATATCTACTTATAAAATATCACCTTTGAGTACCTTCAACCCTGGCCATTGCTATGTCCATAGGAAAAGGGTTTGTGGAAAATTAAAATGGATGTAGTTTCTTTGGCAAATATTTTTTTCCTTTTTGTTTCTTGCATGGACCACCAAGGAAAAAAGGCATATCTTTTCACTAAAGGCCACAAACACACCTATATTTACTCTGGTTTTGTGGATTCATAGGCGGTGTCACTTAACAGCAGGTAGCTCACAAGCTCGTTTGCCTACTTTCCCAATAAAAAAATAGAAAATATATAAAGAATAAACATAAATGATATCAATAAAAAAAATCTAAAGTATTATTGACCATTAACTAATATATACTTTGCTATACAGTCGTCAAGTAGCGGTGCGGCTAACATTACTCCGTCGGTGACCATCACGCCCGCACCGCCGCCCGCCACGCAACATGCATCCAACAAGGTATGTGTATATTATACACTATTTTATTGCCTATTAGGGTATTACTATATATTTTAGAATTACTGGTAACTGGTAAAAAAAAAAATATTAAAAAATTTGAAGAACTTCTGTATATTAGGGCATCGCAAAATTAAGAACAGTGAATGAATTTTTCAAGTCATAATCTAGTTTAATTGTCTTAAGGAGAAAGTTGTTTATGGCTTTACTCTCCGCTAGATCTGGAGGAGGGGGTCGGGAAGTATATGGGATACTTGGTTAGGGATATTTAGTATAAAGTAATAAGGGAATAAGTAAGTAGTCAATATAACATAAGAGCTGTGTGATTACAAGCCGGCACAGGACAATTCCTCGGTGACAAGTAGCACAAGCGATGCAGTGAGTATGGAAATGTGATTTCACTTTCATATTATTATTTATATAGCTATTGTATACTATTAGTCATTGCTAGTCATTCTTAGCAGAGTAGATTCTCTTTTTCATTTCTTTCCTGTGTGTGAAATCAAATGAAAATAGAGAACCAACCTTTTTGTAAAGCAGATTTCACTAAAAAAAATTATAAATTATTCTGATGCCATATAGAGCTGTTTTTTATTCACAAAATGAATTAAATAATATATGGGTAATAATGTATTGTGTATTATTTCAGGCAAGTTCTCGCAGTTCAGAAGACACCCAGACTCCCGCCCAGCGTCAAGCGGCTGCCAAACTGGCGCTCAGGAAACAACTTGAGAAAACTTTGCTACAGGTTAGATGCATTCAAGTTTTTCGTCTAGAACCTAATGATTCCTCACGGTGTTTATTCAATTAATATACAGGTGTATAAAAACCGAAAAAAATCCTGACAAAAAATACGTTTTCTGAACAACCATGACAACGACGATTTATTTAGTTTTTGTCGGGATTTTTTAAACGTGATAGTGTTTTTAATCACCATGGCTGTTGTCTGTCTTAGTTTTCGATCGCGGTCTTTATACACTCTGTAAAAGTTATCTAAGAATAAGCTACGTATAAGCGAGGACCGCCGAAAACACGGTAGACCGAAAATGCCCTGAAAAGACAGCCTGGTCGCCTTTGAGAGGGAGTGGCATAAATTGGCAACAAATGGAGAAATTTGGAAGAAAAAGAAGGAGGCCTTTGCCCAGCAGTGGGATATAGTATAGGCTAATAAAAAAATAAGTTATTTAAAGAATAAGAAAGCACAGACTTGATAATATTGTTGTTTATTTTTCATGTATTTGATACAGTTGTGTGTATTTCCAGATCCCTCCGCCCAAGCCGCCGCCGCCGGAGATGAACTTCATCCCGTCGCCGAGCAACACGGACTTCGTGTACCTCGTGGGGCTGGAGCACGTCGTCGACTACCTCACCAACGAGGACCGGTTAGAGTAAACCCTCATTATCAGTATTCAATAACATATCAGAATAATTATTATACATATCAAACTCTTCGACTTTATGAAATTACGTGTGTATTCATGATGAATTATTACTTGCTGTAACGATGAATAAAAACATCGTGAATGAAAATGACGATGATCATGATAGTGTTAATTACAATGATGGTTGTAGTAGTGATAATAATGATGATGATAATGACAATGATGACGATAATGAGGATGATGATGATAATGACGACGATAATAGTGAGGTATGTGCGCAGCATGCCGCGCTCGTCGGTGCCGGCGGTGTGCGCGCAGTGCGGCTGCGACTTCACGCCCGTGTGGCGCTGGGAGCGCGCGCCCGCCCGCCGCCTCGACGCCACCTTCGCGCCCGCCGCCGCCGCGCGCCGCCTGTGCGAACTGTGCGTGTCGGGGAACGTCAAGCGCGCGCTCAAGGTATATATGTACATTGTACTAGTCTTTATATGGGTGGATTCGGACCGTGATGGGAAACTAAGGTGATTAAACATACATTGGTGTTAAAAATATTCCCGAAGAAAATAAAAAAAAAAAAACTTTTTTCATACAGCCACCTGTAATTAATTATGGTTTGTATGAAAAACGGCAAAAATGTTGCCTTAGTTTCCGAATACGGTATGAATACACTCTAAATATAGCATGGGTTTCTTGAACGGAATAATTCCAATTAACGACTTTTTGGATCACTTTTACTTACACAGGGTAGTTCAAGAACACGGAAGTGAGCTAGACTCTGTCGAAGCGTGCTAACTTTAATTTCGCTATTAGTTGAAGTCCCGTACTAATGACCACTCGATACATTGTATTCAGGCGGAGCACACAGCGCGGCTGAAGACCGCGTTCGTCCGCGCCCTGCAGCAGGAGCAGGAGATCGAGCGGCGGCTGGCGGCGCCCCCCGCGGCAGCGGCGTCCCCCCCGCCCCCCGCGCCCGCAGGCTCCGCCCCCGCGCCCGCCGCCCCGCCCCCCGCACACTCGCACGGGCACGCGCACGCGCACTCCGCCCACAGTGCGCACAACATCGCGCACAGACCGGTGCGTTGGGGGTTTTTGGTTTTTGAAGTTGATGTAGGAAAAATAGGTTTATGTAGAGGTGGAATGCGTGGGTTCTTAATTATTAAGTAAGGTTTAATGGATCGTGATTGAAGATTAAGATATGTGATAGGGTGATTAAAAATACATAAATATAAAAAAAGCGAGAAAAAATAAAAAAAGGAAAAAACGATTTTCGTGACGACAGTAATTTTAAATGTATGTGCCGATTAGGAAAACGACAAGTTTTTGTCTAGATTTCTTTGCGCTATAATCACTGTTTCCATCACCTATCTAAAATTCCGGTTATGGTCATATTACACTCTAGAATTATATTATATAATATATACCATAAAGACTACCTATATTATTCAAGCATGTGATAATACGAAGTTAACACACGTTACATATTGCAGGCGTCTCGCAGCTCGTCCCGCAGCAGCGCGGCGGCGGCGCCCCCGTCCCCCGCGCCCGCCCCACCGCTCACACCCGCGCCGCCGCCGCCCAGGTACTGCACTCGCGTACAACTTCACACCTAACGTTGATATAGTCAATTGTAATGTTATCAGTTGATTGGTTGGAAATAAAACTAGTACTGTGATGGTGAAGGTGAAACATCGTGTTGGAACTTGCTTAAATATAAACGTTGGTAGGAATCCCACATTAGGCCAGCGTGATAGTCTAAGGCCTAAACTCTCTGTAATCAGAGGGACTTCTAAAGCCTAATGATGAACATCTGATTAACCCAAGGGGGGCTATTATGTACTAATAATTTTTATTTTGACAACTCCTTTATTCATGTTTTGAGATTCAACTTACAATGTTACGGCACTGATTATTAAAGACTAGCTTAGGAAGGCCGCAAGTTCAAGACAATTTTTTGTGTGATCCACAAATATTTGTTTCGAATTTGTCTTTCGTAGTATCTGATACCCAATTCACAAGACTCGTTTTTTATTGTGGGGTCAAAACTAAGTATGTGACTGTTGGGTTTATTTATTTATTAACTACAATTTTTTGTTTACATTCAGACCATTGTCGTCAACGGAGACGATGCGCAGTCACCACTCGGACCGCGGTCGGGACAACAGCGAAGTCGCTGCCAAGAAGAGCAAGAGTAAGTAATTATTCATTGGATAAATATACTATTCCTGGACTGAGGCCTAAATCCTCTCAATGGAAGAATAAGCCTGCAGTGGAACGTATATGGGCTGATGATGATGAATTACACTATTAATCTAATAGAATAGATTGCCTCGTGATCTCTTGGTACAATTATGTGCCATGTAATGGAGAGGTCCTGGGTTTATGACCGGGTCGGGCAGACTGTCATTGTGGTTTTCCATTAGACAATACCTGGCGAAATGTGAGTGCAGAAATGCACCTTCGCCTACCCCTCTTGGGAATACAAATACAAACCAAAAAAGTGATATATTAATCCATTGTATGTTTGTTTGTTGCAGGTTCGTCATCCAGCAGCAACAGTCAGGGAAGCAGCAGCAAACCGCATCAGGTAACACATTATCCTAATTTTTATTTTTTGCCAGTTATCATAATTTTGCAAAAGGTTAAAATCTTGCATTATTAAAAAGTAAATTGAAAAAATAAAGGATTTGCCGGACTCGACTAAAAAATTTTGCAAAAATATAGGATACTATTATTCCAGAAAATTCGTGTAGATATGGAAGGACAGATTTAATAAATGTAATTTATTTATTACACAACTTCGCTATTGCTTTTTTTTCTCCGGCCAGGTAGTCGCTATTTTCTAGAACATTCGATCCGTCCCATTTGTCAGGTTGTTATTAATGGTCCGTGTACGTTCCCAGCAATTCGCGGCGGCGGCGGCTGCGCAGATGGCGTTCGAGCAACACAGCGCCGCCGCCATGCAGGCGCTGCAGCACCAGCTGCTTAGAGGTATGGGTATATTTGTATTAAATTCCTCTTTCGTCTTACTTGAGATTTCTCGCAATTTTTAAAGTTGCTTTTGTGTTAATGAAAAATACTAGACGTTTTTCTGATTTATCATTTATTCGGCCTAACTATAAGTGAATTGTTTTTTTTTTGTGATACACATTTTGGTGTTTGTGAGAAGTGTAAAAGTGGAGAGTAGTCACTGGGGGGAGGCTATTTTCAGCAGTAGACGTCCTTTGGCTGATGATGTTGATGATGAGATGATACCTACAGGTTTTGTATCCCAATATGGAGTTAAATGTATGTATGGGACGGTACAGGATGGGGTCAGATTTATGTATGTCAGAACTATTTATGCAAAGATACAATGAGGGGTCAGAAGTATCGATAATTATACATTGTGTGTATGCCAATATATGTATGTTTGTATCAGGTCTGAGCGGCGCGGGCGGGTCCGGCGGCATGACCCCGGCGGCGGCGGCGGCCATGATCCAGTTCACGCCGCTGCTGTACTCGTACCAGCTCGCCATGGCGCAGGCCTCCGCGCTAGGTAAGCGCTGTACGTATTCCACATGCATTACACATACACTACTCAGTACTTACCACGCATGATACGTGTGGGGTTGAACGACATGCAGCTCCATTCTGGTAAAAATAGATAATGTTTTTTATCAAAAATTGTTAAAAATATTACTGTTGATATCCCCAGTCTCCCCTACTACACTGGAGGCTAGACTCTTAGTGTTCATTTGTGTAACTCAAAAACATAAATACATATAAATAATAATATCATGATCCCGCTATTACTTCAGAGAACATTCTTAAAGTCATTTGTATAACAAATAATTTGTTGCCAGCAAATAGCTTAACAAAATATTAGATTTTAATAAAATTTTGCTCGGCTCTTCCTATTTGTCGTGGTATATGAAACATTAAGCGTCATTTCCGGGCAGATATTATCCGCGCTTTATTTTTTTGAAGTCTTTGACAATGTATGGAGCTGTGTGGCGTTGTTGTTTTTGTTATTTATTTGTGCATGTTCGTTGTTGCAATACCATTTGATTTGTCTCCATTAGTTCATGACCATAACACATTTTGATGTTGTGATTTTATAAATTCTTTATCCTATTTGTTATATATTTGTCAGCGACCGTAGAACAGTGGACTAAAAACCATCTCGCGATACGAGGCCGCGGGTTCAATCCCCGAATCGGGACAAATGTTTGTATGAACTACAAATATTTGTCGCGGGTCTAGGGTGTTTGTGAGACCGAAAAAGTCCTTCGTAGTGTCTGATACCCACGATACAGGTCTTTTAACCTAGTGTGGGGTCAGAACTGTGTATGTGACTCTTGGATGTAATTCTTTATTGTATTTATTTAGTCTCTCACCCAGTGAAGGTGTATGTTTGAGAGCACAAAGTCTGCTTACTGTATGTATGTCGGCAGCGGGGAAGGGCGGTTCGTCGGCGAGCAACAGCGCCGCCATGGCCGAGATGCAGCGCGTGGCGGAGGCGCAGCGCCAGTACCTGCTCGACATGATCCCGGGACAACACGGGCGGAACCCCTGGACCAAGAACTGAACGCTCCGGGACTAGGTACTTCACAAGTAACTTTGTATCTGATTATGTGCGAGTGTGACGTACACTACCCCACTTTTTATCGCTATAAAGGGGGTAGAAAGACCGTGTAAGAAACTAATGGAGGTAGTAGCTGCGATTATTATAAACTAATTGAAGTAAAAAAAATTACGAGGAAAAATAAAATTTTGGAAGTTATTCATACAACCGACGGTGTTAAATGAATGCTATTTGTATGGAAAATGAATTTTTTTTTGTTAGGATTTTTTTAATGCCAATTAGTTTGTGATCATCGTAGCTATTACCCGTCTTAGTTTTCGATCACGGTTTGAATACACACTGTAGAAAAAAGCCTCTGCATATTCAAGCTAACCCGGTAGCTTCTTTGCTCATTGAAGAGCTGAAGAGAGGAGTTCGATGCTCTGCTCTGGATTCTTGTGCTAAGCTTCTGTGTAATATGTGTTTAATGATCTTGATTTATTTACAGATGAACGGCGAGCAATGCATTTTATAAGTTTACTTACTAAGTTCACGCTACAGAAGTTAGGATAGGATAAGGATTTTAAATGCAATGGTTTAAGTGAATCAAGTAAATAGCACAAAATTTTGATATACGTAATAATTAGTTATTATAGTGTAGACAGTTAATTTCGGGACTGACAATACTAAGAGTAAAAGATCGTACTTAAAATGGAAGTACCAAAAGCCTCCGGGTGAAAACTCGAGAACGTCGTTAGCTTTATTCGTCAATAAATAGCATCCGAGAAACGCTGCACGTATTTGTGTGAAAGTTTAATTAAGAAATCATTTTTTATGGATAATTTTAAGGATAAATAAACACTTGGTTAAGAAACGGACTTTTATTTCACCAAAAGACTTCCTTGAGCAAGTCGCAAGAGAGAGAAAGAGAGAGAATTCACGAGTTCCTCAAATGGAAAGAGAAATGTTTGTGAACATTGACCACACTAGCACTCAATCTCTTACTCACTCACCCATTCACCCACACACTCACTCATTCACCCATTCACCCACTCATTCATTTACCCACACACACACTCATCTATGGGTGCATTACCCATTTGCACAGTCGACACAAGGTAAGTCGGATTAGACGAAACCAGCGTTGAATGCAACAATAAGCCTATGGAAGTAGTAAAGAGATGTCTACGTTGCTGTCGAGTATATAATATGTACAGACGTAAAATGACGTAAAACCTTGTGTATGTTATTAGTGAACATCGCCAGTTACCATGCTGCTAATGAGAAATCCTAGCGATACTTAGGCCGACTCGGGACCTCCTGATTGGCCTAGTGATGTGAGACAACTAGGTAGTAAAATGAGAAAAGACAACATAATTCAGAAAAATGCAATTGAGACTTCAGAGTAAATTAAAGCAACTTTGAATACTAAGTACTTGGATTTTAAAAAGAGCCTCATTAGCTGAATGTTTAAATTGCATAATTATATTCATGTCCAAAAGACTTTTAATTAGCTCCAGTATCAAATAAAATAGTATCACAGTATGTGTAATACAAAAGTCACAAAGCCACATTTTATTTTATATTAGATTTGTATTTGTAGAAAAATTGTGACTACACCACAATTTAGTAACATGGAAGCCCTATGTGTTCAGTGTGCTGTGTGATTTAATCAGTATTTCACAATCTCTAAAAGCTGAAATTTTTATCAATTTGTCATGCAATTGGTGGGTATGTGATGCAAATTACTTAAAAGAAAAACACCAAAATTTTAGCAGCCCATATAATAATTTATATAAATTTGCTTAAGAAATCACAAGATTATTTATTTATGGTCAAAAAGCAATTTGAATACCAATAGATTTAGGTTGGAAAATAAAACACATGCTTTAGTAACAATAACAATATAATTATTAATTAAAATAAACTCTTGCCTACTAAAAATATTTGCATGGTGTTCATGCTATTAAATGCCTTATAAACTGTTTTATCTATTGTTATTTGCCATCTAAACCTTGTTGGAATTTGACTTCTTTCGTGGTTTCATGAGCCTTTTGTAGATTTTGTGCAATTTCAAAGTATCGTTTTGATTCTTCCTGATTCTTCTCAACTCCATCCCCTTTTTTGTACATCATACTTACATTTGCACAGGCATACATGTTACCAAATTCACATGCTCTTTTAGCAAAAAAGAATGCTTGTTTCATATCTGATTTTATGAGGTATTCTATGTCTTTGTTCTTGTCAGGTCTATGAGGGTTGAAATCGGCAACATTTTTTGGTACTCCTGTCATGTACATTCCTGAGAGATAATGGCACGCCATATCATCATTACTGTCACAACTTTTCTTTAAGTAATTGTATCCTACAAGAAAAATAATTTGGAATTATATAATTTCATACTTACACAGGGTTATAAAGTTGTTTTTATGCAGTAGTATAAATTATTATTGTTAACAATATTGTGCTTACCTCGAGGAACATCTCTTTTGATGTTTACCCCAGGTCCAGTGGCAGTGAGGAGCATACCAGCATGTAAACACGCACCAGGCTCATTTAATTCACAACCTTTTTCGAAATAGCTTAGGGCTTCCGCCGGATCGCTTTTATCTCTCCCCCGCCCAACCAAAGTGTAGTTTCCGATCTTCAAACATGACTTTCCGAATTTATAGTCCAAACAATTGCTCTTAAACACTTTCGCCGCCTTGTCGAAGTCCTTTTTTATCGCTTCGAGATAATCCCCCAATAAGTGACATACTTCAGGCTTTTTTTCCTTGTAGCAACCAAAACGGTACTCGATGCCAAGGTTCTCAATATACTCCTTGACTTCTTCTTCTTGTTTTAAGTCATAAGCCATGGTCGTTTCGTAACTTTAATTCCACGGGTAAGGGTAAGGTTAGATAACTAGCAAATGTCAAACAATATCAATTGACAATTTGTTATCAATTGTAAACAAGGACATACAACATACTTTTTATGATATTTAATAAAAATTTAGGCCCAAAAAATAAGAAAATAATTAATTCAAAAATTATAATCGTATTTTATATGAGTATACAGGTAACTAAAAATAATTACTTTTAATATTTTTTCCTTCCTTGTTTTACCATCGTCCTCCGTTGTTTCCTTGAGAAATATAGCTGGAAGGTCTTTTAATCACTTTGCAGTACAATGGCGTATTTAATAAATAGAAAAAAAAAATAAACAATAATAACTTTAACTACCTACCTGCGAAGCCATAAATTGAAAGAAAAAAAAAAAAAACTACCTACCTATATAATATCTGGTAAGCTTAGCTAAAAAGCTCTACTGGAACTGGAGCGTAAGTGGATATAACTTAATTTATGGCAATAGAATATAGTAATTTTATTAAAGGTAAAATATCAATGTAATTTACATGTACTAAATATCGATGTACATTTCTTCGTTTAAAAACTTTCAATTGATCATACTTAACATAACTATTATTCCATAGTGTAACATAGCTGCCCAAGTGTCTGACAGTTTATGAACAGCTGATTCATTCATATTATATTCTCAAACACCTCTACAGATAATTGTTGTTCTTTTTAAATTAAAATTAAAAGCAATAAAGATGTCTGATAATGTTGAATTGTTTACGACGCGCATGAGAAAAGCGACACGAAAAATTCATTCTGTGAGTGATGCTCTCGTAAATGCAAAATTTGCTATCTGTAAGTATCTAGCCGAGTTTAAATAACTTCTTGTTTATTATTGATAATAAATTCCGCGCAGTAGTTACTAACTGTGACGCATTTAACGTTAAAAGCAACATTTATGAGTTTCTGTTACACAATGTTCTCTTCCCTTATAAAACTTATATTTTTACATGCATGTGTAAAATACATGATGCAATAATAAAAATATATTCCTCTTGTTCCGACCCATTATATCACAATGGAAGTAACGGCTTCATCATCGTCATCGTCAGCCAATTCTGATCCACTGCTGGACATAGGCCTCCTACAATGACTTCCACCGGGGTCGGTCGGAAGCCGCGTAATTATTAATAAGTAATGGCTTAATCCACGCACGGTATATAGGAATATAATTCATGCATTTAAATTGTATATATTTTGTTCATAAATAACTACTTAATTATTTTATGTATCTGATGAAATTTCTTGAACAACCTGAGTTAATTATTCTTCATTCTTCCATAACTAAGACTCTTTAAGGAGCAGCAATAAGAACAATAAGTAGTTAGATTTAATATTCTTACAAGTTAAGTTTGATTTTATTTTTTGACGTTGAAATTAACAGGATTCTTAAGATGTTTACAGAAATGTTTTTTACAGCATTGAGAGATGAGAAAGTATGGGGCGGAGGTTTGTTTGTGTTTTATCACATATTTGCATATTTAGAGGATGCCACTGAGAGGATAAAAGATGATGATTTCAAGAAGTTATTTGCTCACAAGATTCTCTACAGGTAGTTTAAATATTAATAATTCGATTTCAAAGATTAAAGGTCTTATAAAATGTCTTTCATTAAATGTATTAAGTAGAAGCATAAGAGTTTCATTTATAAAAATAAATTACAGAAAGGAGAATAAATCAATTGCTTATTTTAAACAATTTTATTTTGACAAATTTTCCAATAAAAATGGTAATAAACATAAACAAAACATCATTTATTTGCAGAAAGAAAGCATTTGAAGAAGATCTTACCCATTATTTGGGTGAAGATTGGCAAAGCTTACCAAAGTCAATGGCCCTTGAAAATTACATACAACATTTGCAAGACTTGGAGAAAGAAAACCCAAAGCTACTAATGGCCTACATATACCACTTGTACCTGGGCTTGCTTAGTGGTGGCCAAATATTGTCTAAGAAGAGACAGATGTTTGGTGAGAGTGAGTATTTTGTTTTAGTTGTTGTGTTACACTTTATTTATATCGGATGTTAAATAAATCCTTAACAAGGATTTTTTACCTCTGTCTGTCTATATAAAAAACAAATAAATTAATCATGAGTTGAATTTGAGCATTAACATTTTCATTCAAATATTAAAATGATGGATCCAATAAAGAGATCTATCTATTCATTATTGAGATTGATTTTGTAACTTAACATCTTTGTCATTTGAGACTTTTGTGGCTTGTAGTGTGTAATTTATTACTTCACACCAGTTTTTTATTTCAACTCTTACATATATGATATGATCACTTAGGACACAAAACAAAAAGATGTTTCATGTACTGTTTTAACTAATCTATCATTTTGTCTTCAGAAAATCAACAAGAGGCAACATACAAGGACAAAGTGACAGACTTTAGTGAAGCAGATATAAGTCAGTTAAAGAAAGATTTTAGGGAAGCCATGAATGAAATTGCAGAGAAAATGACACCGGAGGAGCGAGATGCCTTTATTGAAGAGAGCAATCAAGTTTTTGTTATGAATAACTTGATCGTTAATTCTGTGGGGGGACAGAATCAAGTGCTTTGCAATCTCATGTATAAAGCATCTGCAGTTTTGCTTGTTATTGCGGGAATTGTATGGACATACAAAATGCATAAATAGATTGAAGAGTTGATTGATTGACAGTAAGGAAAATATCATTTATGATAGCTTCTTGGTTCCTAGATGTTTTGGCTCTATATGTCTTATTAGAGTAGTGCCTGTTGGGATAAAAAGTACATATGGTATTACTATCAGCTAATGCATAATCTTAAAAAGCACAATAAAATAAAATTTATGTAGGCACTAAATGACATGGTTGATGATGATTGATTGGCTTCTAATGAAGTGGGTTTGTTTTTGTTATCCCATTATTATTGACCAATAATAATCACAAAATTGGCTACTGATATAAACGATGTATACAGATAATATATACAGATTGTTATTAGAAATATTATTTTTTTCAAACCAATTTATGACAATGGATGTTTTTTGTCACAAGTCATATTTGTAGCAATGCAATTTTATGTGTATATTTTGTTAAAATAAAGACTGACTATAAATAGCCTTTCATTTTATGAACATAAAATTAGTTCTACAAAATATATCAATACAAAAAGGAAGGAAAGGAAAAGATAGTAAAGTATAAAAATATTTTATTACAATGTTACACAATTAAGTATGTATTTACACCAGTATTGATACTATATTAGAGTATTTATTCAGCTAAATGATGGCAAGTTGGGCGGCTCCATGGCCTTGTCAATAAGGTCATCTATGTCGTCTGTACTGAAGAATGACAACTCCAACTGCAAAATAAAAATACATAAAAGATTATAATTTTGCTTTGTTATTTCTATTAGATATATACTTAGCGAATTTAAGGGGACCTAATTTGTCATAATCCTGCAACGAAGTTAATCAGAAAGAATATATGGAGGAGTTGGGAAAACAAAGCGTTGTCCACTTCCCTCCATATGAAGTGGGTGACCAAAACATTTAACTATGAAGTTTCACCATTACATAAAAAAAGACAAGTACGATTATTGAAATTAGACGCATGTAATGCACCATGGGTAAATAGTATATACATAATATATCATCAGCCGTATACGTCCAACTGTTGGGCACGGGCCTCCTCCACCATTGAGATAGTTTAGGCCTTAGTCCACCACGCTGGCCTAGTACTGTACATAGGTATAGTGTAGTGTAATACACACCAGTGCCTGCGGGTCGGCACACACGCGGCAGTGCAGCGCGCGGTCCCTACACTCGCAGCGCGGCGCGGCACACCGCTGCGCTGCCTGCGCGGCGCGCGACCCGCACACCGTCGAGAACCGGCGCGCCATCGCACGCTCGCCGGACAGCTTAGCGCCCGCTAGTATCGTGCCTGTGTCATAGAGATCGACATTAACATCAGCGTGATCGTCATCATCATTATCATCACGGTCATGGTCATCATTATCACAATCATAGTTATCGACATCGTCATTACCAACATAATAAATGACACCATCAACATTACCATCATCATCATCATCACCATTACCAACATCTTCATCGTCATCACTAACAACACCGTTAGTACCAACATCATCATTAACACCATCATTATTATCATCATCACTATCATCATCATCATCATCCTTATGTACATCCTTCAAGACAATTGAAGATGATAATTAAACATCAATGTAATTGCATGTTGATATTATGATTGTTTATATACCTACCGTAACTGATGATATAAATAATTGAAATAAATTAACGAAATATTCCTACCCAAGGTAAAAATAAATCCGTTAATAAATTAAAAAAGGACGTTTGCCTTATAACCTCAAGTATTAAAATGTATGTGATTAGGAAAATTAAAAAAAGAAATTATGTCGTTTTTTTAGCAAATAAATAAATATTATTGTTAACCATAACTATTCTAATCAACAAGTCATACCATAATTAAAAGTACCGACCGTTAGTCTCCAACGCCAAGGAAGCGCAAAGTCCCAACTTCTCCTTGGGCAATTTGACTTGCTTCCTGAGTCCCGCGTCTCCGACTAACCTCTCGTAGTCCCTGTTAGTGTACGCCAGTGCGCTATCCACACCTGAAAAAATGATAGGGATGATAAAAAAAAAACATTGTGAGAAAAGTTGCAGAATTATCGTCAAAGTGTTTGATAGTTTGGAAGTTTTATCAGCCAAATTTACGTGATGGATTCGTGGTAAATTATTTTAAGCTGGAAGCTTAAGATCACATTGTTTATAGCTTTTCTCGTCTCGCCAAAGACCAATACCGCAAATTAAATTAAGATGCAAGTCTTGTATCATGTATGATACCTATACAGGGTGTATTCAGACCGTGATCGGAAACGAAGGCAAGTGACAATCAAAACATCAAATTTTTGATGTTTTCCATACAAACCGCATACATTTATTACCGATGGTTGTATGGAAAATGCCAAAATGTTTATCTTGTGTCGGGATTTTTAATAACACCAGGGGTTTTGTAATCACCTTGGCTATTACCTACCTTAGTTTTCGATAACGGTCTGAATACACCCTGTATATCTGTACAAGTATGAAAACTCACCGAACAAGTACTTAGTGGCGCGTTTCTTGGACAGCATGAAGTCGTCGTCCATGAGGATGTGAAGCGTCACAGAGTTCTCCATCAGGTTGTGGTAGATTGTCGAGTAGTCCAACTGTTGGGAATAGCGTGGTATGGCAAATTTATAAAAGAGTTGGAGAGAAAGGGTTGTCCACTACCTTCCACGGCAATGGGGAGTCAAAATATTGAGCTATGAAGTTTCACCCCCACAAAAACAATTACAATTAGTGAAAACAGACGCAATGAATAAATAAAATCTTAGTTTCATACTCCTTTATACTTTTTACTTCTTAGGGCGAAAAATAGTAGGTATGCTACTGACAGAAAAAAAAAATACTTTCGGATAAGTCTAAACTAGTGCTTTTTTCAAATTCCTTCTGTTCCAATATATACTTGCGTTATACAAAAACCGTCCTTCAAAGCATCAGTTCATGACCAATAGTGCGCTATAATAATGAGAAAGACAAAACTCGATGGTAGTTTCGGTAAGATGTAAAATATATACTTATTAATCACTTTTTGTTTCTTTACTTTTCCTAAAATATTGCCTTGTGCTATATTATTGGGATTTTCGACACCTAAAATTTATTCCATGACATATTAATACACATATGCATACCCTCATATGTCCCTCGTCGCACTTGGTGCACGGCATGAGTATGAAGGTGCGCGGCACGGCGGGCCGGAACGACAGCTGCGTCGCGAAACTCAGCGCAGAGAACATGTCCGCCGGCGCAGACTTGTTGCCGCGGGACAGGTCCGATTTGTCTGGTGTATGTTATTGTCATAGTCATAATCATCATCATTGTAGGCAGCATTATTAGCATCACCATCATCATTACTATCAGTTACCATCGTTGTCATCACTATAATCATCGACATCATCAGCCGAAGGACACCCATTGATGGACAAAGGCCTCCCCTATATGTATTTAATGTATATTTCGGTAAAGGAGCAAAAAAGCTGTCTTTCAAGTCCCCTTTAATGGGAGATGATTATATTTCCGTTTATCTGGCACATTTAGTTTTTTAAAATCCATATTGCTATAAAGAAAAACTTTGGCAAATCGGAGAATCCAACCCATTTCATGTTTTCCATTAGTCTCCATACATACATACTCATACATACATCTCTCATACATTCACATACTTATGAAGGCAGTGGTTACCGAGTACGGTAATACTGACCGATGATGATGTTGTCGAAGTGCTGCGCGATCTCTATGGAGTTGGTGAAGAGCCTGTTGTTGACGTAGAGCGCGCGCGGCTTGCGGTACACGCCGCGCCCGCCGAAACCCACCACCGCGTATCTATTATATACCATATTGCTTTTATATTAGTGTACACAAACAAAAATAAAAACATGATAAATTGGATGATTCGATACAATTTCAACGATTATTAAAAAGTGGGTACAAAAATAGATGAAATTAGAAAAAGTCAATTTTTTAAAGCGACCCACGACAAAAAATTAAAATGAAAATCAATGGCTGCTATTACTTGTAAAAAAAAATGATACTTGATAATTGATATTACCTACAATACAAACTACTAGGAAGCATAGTTAGGAATAGCATAGGAAGCGTAGGTTTGGCACGCTCGGCAAAGTAACATTTCTTTTCTGGTCTTATTCAGTTGTGCTGTGATCGAGCTGATAGGTTATAATAATTGAATGGCAAGGTTTCGGCGGAATCTATGTTAGCTTATAACCTTTGTTTATAATAACTATCGGATATACCATCCGAAATATACGGTCCGGTATTTCAAAAAATGGTAATGCACACTGTACCTGTTATCGGCAAGTCCGCCGGCTTGCAACATGATGTCAAACGCTTCTAAGAACAGGTCCATGTTCTTGTTCTTGCGCATGTTCTTGTTGCAGTACTGCGCCTCTACTATGAACACCACGTCGGTCGAGTTGGGCACGTACTCCAACTCGTGGAATGAGCCCTCTTCTATGATGTCGCCTTGGGGCGTTGTGCATCTGTATACAGAAAATGTATGTTACGCACAGCTGCAGGTACGTGTATGTGTATGTGTGTTTACTGACGTGTGGCAGTGGTCGGGCATGTGCGTGGGCACGTGTGCGTGCGCGCACAGCTGCAGGTACGTGTATGTGTATGTGTGTATACTGACGTGTGGCAGTGGTCGGGCATGTGCGTGGGCACGTGTGCGTGCGCGCACAGCTGCAGGTACGTGTATGTGTATGTGTGTATACTGACGTGTGGCAGTGGTCGGGCATGTGCGTGGGCACGTGTGCGTGCGCGCACAGCTGCAGGTACGTGTATGTGTATGTGTGTATACTGACGTGTGGCAGTGGTCGGGCATGTGCGTGGGCACGTGTGCGTGCGCGCACAGCTGCAGGTACGTGTATGTGTATGTGTGTATACTGACGTGTGGCAGTTTTTTTTTTTTTTTTTTTTATAGAGGTGCGGAAAATACTTTTTGCGTATCATCAGGACCAGATGTTATGCCTGGTATGTCGGACTCGTTTCCCCTACCGACTAAAAACCTACTCCTCTCTCTCTTACACCTCTGTTTCCCCCGTGGGACTGCCGTTAGGTATTACTTCACGGGGGGAGGATCTAGTCATTAGACTCTTCCTTCACATGCTTGTAGTCCACCTCTTCTTCCTCATGTGCCTGCTCTGCTGGCTGCTCGCTCCCTTTCTAAACAGCGCAGTTTTTTGAGGACCTCGGTCGCGAGGCAGCTTGTCTCCTCCCAGGCTGTTTCCGATGACAGCATTGTGTTCACCAAGGTGTCTGGACGGAGTTTCTGCCCTAACACGGTTTCCCAGGTATTGCGGAATGACTCAAAACGAGGGCACGCAAAAAATACGTGTTCAGCATCTTCGCTTACACCGCTGCAGGACGGACACTCGGGAGACGTGTCGTGCTTAAAACGATACAGGTATTCCCGGAAGCACCCATGGCCTGATATCATCTGCGTCAAGTAATAATTCACTTCTCCATGCTCACGGTTCACCCAGGTGTCTATATGTGGAATAAGCCTGTAGGTCCATCGGCCATTTTTTGAAGAATTTTTTTGACGTGTGGCAGTGGTCGGGCATGTGCGTGGGCACGTGTGCGTGCGCGCACAGCTGCAGGTACGTGTATGTGTATGTGTGTATACTGACGTGTGGCAGTGGTCGGGCATGTGCGTGGGCACGTGTGCGTGCGCGCACAGCTGCAGGTACGTGTATGTGTATGTGTGTATACTGACGTGTGGCAGTGGTCGGGCATGTGCGTGGGCACGTGTGCGTGCGCGCACAGCTGCAGGTACGTGTATGTGTATGTGTGTATACTGACGTGTGGCAGTGGTCGGGCATGTGCGTGGGCACGTGTGCGTGCGCGCACAGCTGCAGGTACGTGTATGTGTATGTGTGTATACTGACGTGTGGCAGTGGTCGGGCATGTGCGTGGGCACGTGTGCGTGCGCGCACAGCTGCAGGTACGTGTATGTGTATGTGTGTATACTGACGTGTGGCAGTGGTCGGGCATGTGCGTGGGCACGTGTGCGTGCGCGCACAGCTGCAGGTACGTGTATGTGTATGTGTGTATACTGACGTGTGGCAGTGGTCGGGCATGTGCGTGGGCACGTGTGCGTGCGCGCACAGCTGCAGGTACGTGTATGTGTATGTGTGTATACTGACGTGTGGCAGTGGTCGGGCATGTGCGTGGGCACGTGTGCGTGCGCGCACAGCTGCAGGTACGTGTATGTGTATGTGTGTATACTGACGTGTGGCAGTGGTCGGGCATGTGCGTGGGCACGTGTGCGTGCGCGCACAGCTGCAGGTACGCGCTGGCGAGTGAGCAGGCGTCTGCGCCGCTCCAGCACTGCTCGTCGAACTGCGCCGCGTCGATCTGCGCAAACACACACATACACTATGTCACGATTTAAAAAAAAAAAAATAATTACTTTTGCAACTATTTCAAACATCTACAACGTACAAATTATAGGATAATATACTTTCATTTCCAGACCATTTAATTGACTGTTAATCGATGACATACTAAGTGTAAAAAGATCTTGATCAAATACAAAGGCACGTTTTTTTTGAGGGAAAAGTTGTTCATGGCTCTATCTCCCGCCAGCCCTGGGGGTGGGGCGCGGGAAGTGTATGTCGGAGTCACCGGCCTACCAGCCCGGCGCGCGGCGACGTCACGTCCGCGCAGATGTTAGTGCCAGGCTGGATCCCTAACTTAACCCTAACCTGCACCGGCATATCGATCAAAACCCCCGTGGCCATCTTCACGCCGAGTGGAGCGACCACGGTATGTAGGCGATAGGCGCCTACAATAGTACACACTTTTAGCCGTCTTAGTTTACGATCACGGTTTTTTTTACTCCTTGTATACGTATAAAAATGTACATTACCACAGAGAAGCAGGGGTGCAGAGGCGACACTTTGTTCCTGAAGAACTTGTCGCACAGCGTGTCATTCGTGAGGTCTCGGTTGTGCAGCTGTAACGGCGGAGTGGTGGGCTGCAGGTTCCAACCCCGGCAGAGACCCTCCTCCGACGTGGTCAGCGAACTATTGGGTAATTGGTAGTCGTCGTATTGCTCGTTGTTGTATGTTCCCAGGAGGCCGCCTAGGCTTGCGTAGTACCAACCTTGAAAAAAAAATCACATTATGATTTCTATTTAAATAAAGTTGGGATATGCAAAATTTGTAATGAATCACAAAATAACGTAGATTAGTCATCCTAAAGTAGATTATGCTATTTTGAATATGCAAAGTGATCATGCAGTATTATTGGGTTTCCCCATAAGATCTGTCTGAAAAACTACGGAAAACAGCAATAGGCTCGCCTCGCCCTCTATTATGTGGAATTGATACATTGGGCTTGCCGAAATGCTTACTTCTTCGGAGGAATTTTTAGAGATATATATTTTCCTTTTCCACAAAATAAGTGCTGTATATTCAATACAAATTGGTTATACCTGTTACCTTTAACCGAGGGTTAAGTAAAATTCATAAAAGTGCCAATTACCTGAAACTTCTAGTTTGCAAGTGGAGAATGCGAAGTTGCACTGTATCTCGATACCGTTGTCTCCCTCCACCGTCAGTATGTTCGTCTGTCTGTCGATAACCAAGCCGTCGACGAACGCAGGCAAGCTCAGCATTCGCTCGCCTATAGAAACTTGCTGTAAAAAATATTAAGTGTGAGTACTACAGCTTCCTATATTTTCTTGTTTAAGACTTAAGTAGTAGTTGTGATGGCCTCGATGCTTGGGCGATTGAAGATCTCGGCGATCGCGGCTTAAAAACCCCAGGTGCCTCTGACTTTTCCAAGTTATTTGCGTTATTAATGAATTGTCACTTACTTTAACGATTAAGGAAAATATTGTAAAGATTTGTGCACTAAAAAGTTTTTAGGAATTTCTTAGTATGTTTGTTTGGTCAATAAATTTTTGTTTCGGTTTTGGGTGTTGATGATACCGAAAAGTCCATCATATTTTCTCATGCCTATGACACAAGGCTTGTATGTTAGTGTCGGATTAGACCTATATAATGTACGTGTATGTTGAGCTTATTTATTATTTCATCACAAACCTGTTTGTAAAGATCGATAGTGAGGAGTACGGATCTGGTGACGACCACCAGGTCGTACCGGCTGCGTTCGTTGGACGACATCAGTACTGTGAAGTTGTTCTGCCTGTAGTCTTTTGTTAGGAGGAACGTTCCAGCTTCAGAAACTGTCAGCACTTGCTTGTCGAAGGTTACCAGGGTGCCTTCTCCCGTCATCATCGCCATGCCTGAGGGGAAATTGTTAGTGGAGATTTTATTATACAGTTTTATAAGGGAGTTTGAAAAGAGGTAGTTGGTGTTTATTATAGTTTAGGAATTGATTAAAATGGAGTTAGTGTTGCTAGAGATATAAATTAATTGATTATGGATGAGTGAAAAAGACGTGATGGTCTTTAGATTTAGGACCACGATTGAAAATCTCAGCGGTCGCGAGTTCAAGCCCCAGGCACATCTCTGACTTGACCAAGTTATGTGTGTTTTCACAATAAATTATCACGTACTTTAATGTAGTTCGACAAACCACTCTACACTACCCTGGTGGACAAGGTGCCTCAATCAACTTCAGAAGATATTGTGATAATAATGATGATGTTGCTCATGATGACGGTGATAATGATGATGACGATAACAATGATGATGATAACGATGACGATGAAGATAATTCTAATGACAACGATGCTAATACTACTAACAATATACACGAACACCTTACCAGTAAAAGGCGGCATGAGGTTATTATAGTCAAGATAGGGCCGTATGTCATAGTAATAGGACCAGACGCTGCGGTTGGTGTTGAGCCAGTAGTCGATGGAGTCGCGCAGGCGGCGGTACTCGCCGATCTCGCTGAGGTCCGGCGTGCGGTTGAACGCGTGCCACGACATCGGCAGCTTCTGCTCGAGCACGATCTCGCCGACGCGGGGGTCGAATATGAATTTTGTTTTTGGGGTTCGGTGCCTGCGGGGGGATGGAGTTTTTGGGTAAAATTTTGTCGGTAAATTTTAAGTTGGAGGAGAAATTGAGTTGAGATTCAAATTGAAATAAAATTGATTTAATTTATAAAATGTTAAATAGATCACTTGGATTCAGTCATTTCGAAATGTTATGAACATATTTAATGCTTAATTATAGATAGATTTATCGATAACATTGCATTAAACAAGAGAGACGATGGTCAATTTCTTTTATTTGTAATTTATCGAATACAATTACAATCTTACAGGACTTAAGGTAGGGTAAAAAAAGTTAAAGTTATCAATATTTATGGAATCAACTATTATTTACTAAGCAAACCTGTATGGGACGGTAGTACAATTAGTCAATATTTAGTACTGATATCAATGCATTAACATAATACTCACAGTTCTTCATACTGTAGCGCGGTCTTGGCCATGTCCGTGAGCTTGGTGTAGAGGATCTCGCCGACCGTCTCCAGCGCCTCGCCGATCAGGAAGTAGTCGTACCACCACTTCAGGCGGACGTACGCTTCTTGGTACTGGAAGGGGAAACGGGTACGGTTCTTCATTATTTTTATTAGTAATAGGAACCTAAGTGATGGTATCTACGGTCTAACGCTACTATTTAAAAACTTACCGAATGTTTTGTAAGCTTTAGTTAGTTTCCATATATTAAAATGTTCTTTATTTGTTAAAAATTATGCATTCCTTATCATAATGCAAATATTTTGTCTGTGTTACACAAAAATAATAAAAAATCAAACTATGTCTCGGTCGAGCCGACGACATCTCATCTATAGTCTAACTAGCTAGTTCATGGGAGTAGACAAAAACTAGACATATCGATTTTTTTCCAAATAGTCTAACAAGTTTATTCAGTGGACCGACTTTAATCTGCTTCTTCTTTCTTAAGCAACCTTTCCTTAAACAAATTACACACCATATACAAAGCCTGTATAATTATAATTACCTTCTCAGTGACATAAACAATTTGCGGCGTCTTGAGGAAGTTGAGCCACGCGCTCCGGAACTCTGCATAGAGTTGCGTGATCTCGTCCTTGAATGGGATGTACTTCTCGATGTTGCTCCATACAGCGTTCCACAGCTTGCGGCTGTACTTCTTTATGTTCGTTATCAAGTCGTTGTTGAGGAGGTCTTTGTGGATCCTAGAAAAGGAGGTGTTTTTTAATAATGGAATTAAGGTGTATAGAAATTATTCTTAAGCTTTTGTCGATATAAGGCCGTATATGTTGCGCTGTTGCCTTTAATTAAAGGCATCAGATTTAATTAATAACTAAATACACCCAACAATATCAATTTTATGTTTGGATACTCACAAATTGCGTCATATTTTCATAAAACTGTCATAAAATACCCCAGATCATGTCATAAGATGATTCATTGTCAACGATTTAAGCAGATGATGTAATAGGGGAATGTAATGAGTTACCCTATGACGATTATGGGCCGCATTTACAATCTGCTAAAAATATAGTAAGCAATTGAAAATATCGATATAACTCACTTGTCCATCTCGTGTCCAAATGTCGATACATAGTTGAAATACGGCGAATCGGTCAGCTCCTGTGTCCTGCTGTAGAAGAAGTCCATCACGCCCTTCCATATAGTGAACACGAAAGACTCTGTATAATGAACTATCTTGAAGAACAGTGGTTCAATAGACTTCAACAGTTCGTGCCAGTACTTTGTCAATCGATTCGTCGCATTCACCCAAGTCTCTTCCCAATACTCTAATAGCTTCATATGCAGATCTCGAATGAAGTTATCGTACTGCATAATCATAGTCTCCAGTCTAGCTGAGACTAACTCCATGAAATCGGCTTCTAGTACTTTGTTTACCGATTCTAAGAAGTTCGCGTACGCCTTCTTTATAGTATCGATTACGTATGTTAGACTCTGTTTAATCGATTGACTAGTGTTGCCCATCATTCCCCACATGTCATTAACGATGCCGGGAAGACTTTCCAGATGATTCCTAATCGCCATCTCGTCCAATACGTAATAGGTGAACTCGACAATATCACGCACGTAGAAATCGTTAGCCGTGTACGATTCGTTCAGGAATTTCTCAAAGTCGTCCAAATCGTCTTTGATTACGTGTAGGTCGTTGAGATCGTCTAAGAAGTCGCGGATTCTCGGTTTCGCGTCCATCCATATGCCTTTGAGTGCTAAGTGGGCTTCCATTGGGGCTTCCTTGAGTATGATCAGGGTGTCGTTAATTTGGCTGTATAACAGTTTGAGGGTATATACTGCTTGAGACTTTACGTCTGCGAACATCTGTGGCCTCCACAGTACTGAGCTGGTCAGCAGACGGGAGTGGTTGAGGCGGATGTATGAAGCCAGGTCTGTGGTGGTGACGTCATCGAAGTCTCGCCACGCGTCCAGCTTCGCGGAGCGGGTGTCGACGATACGACCCACCATGTGGTACGATATATCTGAAAAGAAAATATAATTTTTTTAATTAAGCCATTTAAGCGTACCTACTGTAAATAAATTTGAAAGCCAATATTATAAAAATAAATGAAATTTAACTATAGTTTTATTAAATTGTATTCATTACTTCTATCCTTTGTTTATCATCATCTATCACAGAGTAGGGTATGATTGTATTGATAAATTTTCCTAGACTCGAGAGTCCAACTCAGGCATGATTTTATGTGTTACTGGATTTGAAAAAGGGTAATTCGATATTCTTCTATGATTAGCATACCCTTACAATAATTGTAAAAAGATTAAACAATCACAAACTATGGAATCACTTACCATCAGTACTATTGAGATGTGCGATGAGCGACATGTCCTTCATAGAGAGTACGGCGAGGCCCGTATCGTTTCCAGTGGTTCGTTGTGTGAACGATTTCAATTTGTACTCCGGATACACTAGCTCCCAAGTTCCGTTCACTTTGTAGAAATACGTCTCGTTTGCTCGCTGAAATTAAATGAAAGTATTTGTTATTGTCGACTACGGCCATGTGCAGACTGGTGGACTAAGGCCTAAATTCTTTTAATGGTAGAGGAGGCGCGTACGTGGGACGTTTGTGGGCTGATGATGATTTATTATTGTACATGTAATAAAGCCATATTGTAAGTCGAATTTATTTATCTGTCTGTCTGTTACGTTTTGAAGCTTAAAGTTCTAGAGTAATTTGGTATAAAACATATGTGAAATCTCGGGAAAGGACATAAGCTACTTTTCATGAAAATTTTGTCCTAGTGAAAAAAGGTTAAAATTGTATCCTATGTATTCCTATGTAGTCCCAATCTTAATGATATTATTATCTATTGCTAATCAACCAAAAAATATCGACTAAAACTCACCTCCCAATTGATAGCACTATTCGCCATATCGATAACGAGCTTGTTCTGTCTCAACTTCTCGTAGAACAACGACTTCTGTAGTCGATAGAAGTTGCTAATGTGGTACCATTTGCTGTGGATATTTATATCCGACTTCATATCCAAGTCCAGGTTGGTGGAGGGATGTTTGCACGTCAGAGCGAAGGAGTAGTCCCTTATCGGCCCGTTAGAGTTGTCCGTTAATATCGAGTTGAGTTTGAGATATTCGTTCTCGTAATCGGAGTATTGTAGCTCTAGCGAAATGTTGGACATCACTAGTGGCGTGCTTATGTACTGGGCTTTTAAGTTTACGTCCTGAAAAGACAAAAAATGATAGTTATAGCTCTGACTCTCAAAAGAGACCCAGATAAATATTTAGTATCGATTGATGTAGACCAGAGTACTGAAATTTTAAAAATTGTTGTTAACTGAAATTTATTTAATAGTTCTAACTAGATCAATTTAGAGAGATATCGAGATTATACAGATATGTAGAATATAGATAGATGCAATTTATTGAATAGACCTAAATAGAAAGATAAAATAAAATCTAACTAAATAGTTTACTTTAAATTATAAAGATGCAATAGATCATAATACACAAAATTTAGATGCACTAATCCAAAAGCCCGTGCTGTGACACAGAAATTGGAAAACACTAATTTTTTTGACGCATATCCATCATAGAACAACGGTTATTACGGTATACCTATTGACCCCATTTAAGGCTAAGACATTTGTAATCTGTGTGGTTATGTATGTATGTGACAAAAATCGTATACAACCTATATGAAAAAAAATGGTTGTACCTTGCTGAACGAGGGATGGCTGAGCGCCAAGTGGACGTGATGCGTGTTCCCCTCGGGCGCGGGCGGGTTGTCCCAGCGCGCGCGCAGCTCGGCCGTCTTGTTCTCGTCCTTCACGTCCCAGTGCAGGCGCGCCAGCCCGTCCACCAGCGCGTCCTGCAGCCGGTAGAACGCGACCAGCCGGAACGTGCGCAGCGGGTACCACACGTTCATCACCAGCTTCTGGGATTCCGTCTCCTCCTAGTATGGAATGGTCATGATGGTAGAAAAGGGGGGTGGTGAGTTTGATGGTAGAGTTTTTGGTGATGGTTTGTCTTGAGAGAGGATGGTGTTGCAAGTAAAAATGATGTTTATGCTGTAAGGAAGAGCTTTTCTCTTGTGTTAATGGGGAAGAAAAAAAAGAGTGTACTTGAGAAAATTGAAAAAGAAACACTCAACGAAAATGAAAGGCACAACTAGACATTTCAATTTCAAAACATGTTTGTCTCATTAAACGTGTATTTAAACGTGTATTTCAGACAGATATTATTTTTAATTCTACCCTCAAAAAAAAATCAACTCACAGTAGTCATATTAGTGACATGTATATCGTAGTTGATCCACACGTCGTCCGCCCACTGCACCTTGCTGCCTTGCTTCAGCTCTTTGTCGACGGCTTCGTACAGATTGTCGAAAGTCCAGGTTCGATTCCCTTGTATGGCCATCAGCTTCAGCTTCTTCCCATTCTCGTAAGTGAACACGTCCATAAGACCTGTCACGTTGAACTTAGTAGCGTTGCGTAGATGGAATACGGTTGCTTGTTTGACGTCCTGTAATATGAGTTAGATTATGAGGGAAAATTTGTAGAGGTGGGTAGAAAGTCTTGGGTTAAGTTGCGGTAGTTTTGTTGAACTAATGTTATAGGGGGATATTTTTAAGGCCTTGTAGAAATTTGGCTAACGGGAATAAGCATAAAACTTGAGTAGATTTGAGTATTACTTCTTAAAATTTTATTTGTTTTGGCAAGTTCAATGTGATTTGTAAATGTAACAATCATCTGGAATTAAATCGTTATATCAAAATAAATAACAATTTGGACATTCGTTTTCGTATTTTGTTTTTTAAATATAACTTCCTTTAAATGTGGAGTCCTAGGTTCAGTATTTCAATTATATCTCACCGTGTTACCAGTCTCGTCATACTCATGTATATACTTGACACCTACAGGCGTGTGAACGTTTTCAACCTCTATGTTCGTTGTAGCAAGGTCCAAATTCCTTTCACTCTTCGACAGTAACTGATGTACCGATCCCTTCGCGAACCTTTCGCCGTCCAAATCGATTGTTGCGTTTCCAATGCTCGCTTTGTCCCCCTGGTCGTAGTAGTACTCAGTAGTGACCAAGTGCTGAGAGCTCAATGGAATGGAAAGTGATATTTTGCCCGTCTGTGTGAACCCGTTTGATTTCTTCACGTAGTGGTGGGTCGTGTTGACCGTTGCGGTTTTGTTCGGCCAGAACAGGTCCACTTTATTGTCGGAGTTTTCTTCCAAATTGTTTATCTAAAAATCAAACCATGTTTTAATCAAATAATAAAGGTTAAAGGTGACAAGACAGATACATAAAAAAATGGCGGAACGATCTGATGGTTTTATTATTTTTGCATTGGTTCTTGTACCAAATAACATTGAATTAATATGATTTACTGTTATTTTAAGTCCTGCAATTATATAAGTGTAGGACGTACTGCAGCACTATAGTCCCACGACAAGAAAGAGAAGGTGAGCGCTGCCCAATACCAGAATGGTTGGCGCCTACTTGAGGAGCCCTCCTTTCAGCAGCATAATAGAACATATCTCTATATACTCACATCGAATATAGACTTAAGCCACTTGAGCCTCTGGAAGGGCGTGGTGAAGTTGAAGTGTCCGTCCGTGTGCTTGATCCCTCCGTAGCGCAGGTCCAGCTCGCCGATCTGCGACCTGCCCGGCTTGTGCATGCGACCTCTGGAGGAATCGGAATTGAGGTAGAAAATTATTGTTATTTAGGTTGATGCGTTTAACTGCACTTGACCAATGTGATCGATAGAGACTTAAATCGATTCAGTTGTAGAGGAGGATCTTGACATGTAATAGGTTGTGTATGGGGTGATGATAATGATATTATTATCTTGTATTAGGAAATATAGCAAAACTTTTCAGTGTAAAACAACACCTAAAACCAAATACCTGTAGACTACACATGGTTTTACATTCCAACTTCCAGTCCTTTGGCCATATCTATCAGAAAAAGAAACATTACATAACAAAAACTTACTTGACAATACTAAATCCGTGCACCATATCTTGTTGATAAGATCCCTTCAGTTTGAAAGTGTCGTCTGTTTCGTACAGCGGCGACCGAAGCGTGTAGTCCACGTGGTGCGATCCGTTCACGTCCCATTTGTAGTCTATGAAATTGTCTATGTTCTGATACGTCGAGTCCGACGTCCAAGTTATTGTTGAGTTGGAGAGGAAGCTTTCGGCTAGGGTTACGACCTGTGAAGTTCAAAGTGTATGAGTTTTGTTTCGAGAGATGATTTTTATGATTGTAATTTGTAAGTCAAAACAATATAATATCGATTACGATCGACTTTATCCTTTATCGACACATTGCCGAAGTATGTAGTAACGATAAATTAAACACCCAATAATTTTATAAAAGTTCTGACATCACACCAAGAAAAGTTTAGTGACGTGCGTATCAGAAAGTACGAGAGATTAATCGTTCTCATAAAGACCCAGACCCGAAACAAATACTTATGGATCACACAAACTTTTGTCTCGCTACGGAGATCGAACTCGCGGCCTCTCATTACGTAAGCTACTTGCTAACCAATCTCACCATGAGGCCGTCAATAATCGATGTTTTAAACAGCTTGGCATAATAAAGTCCAATGATAGTCCAAAGATTATAAAACTATAAAAAACAAACTCACATTCCCTTTAACTCCGGTGAGTATCTTGGTGACGTCAGTGCTGTACCTTGCCTCTAATGTTTTGACGGGTTGCTGGTCGGTGCCCATCCGGCCGTCGATGTACAGCGTGTGCACGTCTACGTTCGGCTTGGGCAGGATCACGTTCAGTACCAGGTTTAGGCGCTGGTTCATTAGGATACCGAATGAGGCGTTCGCGCCGATTCTGTGGGGTAGTGGAATTGATGTTAGTGTTACTGCTTTAGGTTAATTGGTTTTGTTAATGCGATTGAATTTTATTATATCGATAGTAATATTAATATTTTTTTTGTGAGACTAAAAATTATTTTCAAAATTAAAAAATAGTATTATTACTAAAACGCATATTATTCATAATATTGATTCACTAGAAAACTTAATATACCTATAAATAACCCCTTTTTTAGAACACAATATTCAGTACAAATAAATATGATAATTTGAGTAAATATAATAAGTACTCACTGCCAAATATGATCCAAGTCCATTCTAAAGCCAGCATTCGTCTTCGACAATAGATCAGGTGCAGTAGTGTTACCGAAGTGTATGTCTAGATCTACGCTCTTTTGTATTTCCTTTACATTTTGGTGTCCTAAAGCCTGTAAATATACACATAGTTCAAGCAAGTGCCGTAAGATGTCGTTATTATGAAGTTTTAACCCTTAATCCGACAATTTTTTTTTTATTTGAATGATCATCACAACTAATGTAACTTAGCTTGTGAGGAATCTTAGAAAAAGTACTCGAAAAAGTCTACCTATTTCAGTGTTAAAAAATCTATGTCAATAAAATAATAAAGACATTAAATAATATAACGGTTTTACATAACAATAAAACCGATATTATGTGCCGAGAAGGAAAACATACAGCATTGCTTTGAAGAAGACGTGCATACTTACGCGTAAACTGCGGACTTCCGGTACACCAAGTCATCCGGTTGTTACAATTTTATGTGGCGGTAGTTTTTTCCCACCAGCTAGAACCTACCTTTGGAGGTGCTGTCATTTTTCAATTCATAGTCTTCACCAGGAAGAACTTCCTGCAATGCTGTATGTTTTCCTTCTCGGCACATAATATCGGTTTTATTGTTATGTAAAACCGTTATATTGATGTGCCTCTGGAAAACATACAGCATTGCTTTGAAGACGTGTTTGTTATCTGCTGGTGATTAGTAAAAGCACAACGCTATGATGATAATAATAAATAATGAATAATCGGAAATAAGATTGAATTTAATGTTATTATTAGTATAAAAAGTGATACCTACTAAACTGATTGTAGACAGACAAAAAGGCTATCAAGAATGTACTGTATACATAATTACTAAACTCCATGATTAGTTAAATAAAATGTCAATATTTAACTCTTAACTAATTAGGATGGAAAAAATAAAAAATAAAAATACGTTACTACGTTGTTAGTAAGATTAACTTCACGACAATGTTCAATAAGGCTTGTGGTAGACGATTTCTGGTGACCACAAGATAAAATCCATCCACTAGTAATTGGCTCAATCTCTAACCCACTGAAGACACTACAACCGACCTACAACTTGCAGGAGGTGGATGAACTCAAATATCTATGTAAAACATGCTTTCCATTTCAATTTGGAGCATGGCTGTAAAGACTGCCTTTACTTTATTTGATAGTGAAATTAAAAGGTTGTTTGTGTTAATTGGTGGTATTTGTGCTCTATTCTGTAATTTTTTATTTATTTCATTAGTGATGTAATCAAAAATACTAGGCAGCTGTTAACAACACAGTGTTAAGAAAGCCTCCATGAAGATTAATATATATATCTGACAGAGTATCTATGTTCAATAAAAATTCTGATCCATTATCAAAAAATTTATGATTTAAAATCTAAGTACAGTAAGATCATGGACTATTAAAACTCCCTGAGAACCGTTGAGGTTTTTAGGAGCTATTTCAAAACGAGTATATTATGGAGATAGATAAAACGCTATTCTAAAACCACTCTTGAGCCACAAGTGAAAGTACAACTTTTTGATCTGGCCAACCTAATTACTTAACTGTTTGCTTTATAATTAAATTTGTAATTTTTTCTTGTTCTATATATGGACCACAAAAAGCCAAAATTGATAATTTATAAACAAGTATTGCATTATATAATTTTTCCTGAAAAAGAAAACAAAAACAAAACCACCATTAAAAAATTATCAATTTCAGATGGTTGAGGAACTTGAAACACCATGTTGTCTATTTCCTTCGACTGGTAGGTATGATGACAAAGTGGAATTCTCTCCCGGCTACTTATGAGATGTTCCTTGTATTCTCTTCTCTTTACCAGTATTATTTTGCCCCCCCCCCCCCATTTTCCAACCTATCAAGATTGAATTATTTCCTTGTAGAGGGGGTAATGACATTTTTGCATCTTCCAGGGTAACTGTGGTTGGTCCTGGACTTTGCTGGTCAGGTCCTCAAAACAAAAAGCATGAGGCAGATTGGCCCAATAGTACCTATGTGGTAGAGTGCTATTAATAATGAAATGAGTATTTTCTCCTCACACTGTACGAGTGCAGGAGCACCCTTGGTAGGAGGTTAGGAAGTGTGAATACTTTTGTTAATTTCAATGTTTTGCTGTAGGCATCTATGTTATCTAGTGATTGGACTCTATGGAGTCGTATTTTCTCACTATAGCACCTTTCCAACTTGCAAATAGCTCTATTCAGGGTTGGTCTCACTATTGAAAGACTTTTAAAGTCGCTTGAGACTAAAGATGCTATTCTGCAGGCTATTTTTCTCGCATAAACCTGTCTGCAATATTTACGAAGATTCATTCGGCTTTATGTTTCAGAGCATCAATCTAAGTCATCGTTGAGAATTTTCTCGTTTTTCAAAGGAATATGATGTTCTTTGCCATTTGTCATCGAATATTCAGATATTCCAATCCTGGGTTGGTCCAAAAAATAAAGTTTCTGGTAATTATAATATAACCCAGAAGTTCCAAGTGCCTCACGGCTTCCGCAGCCTGAGTACATAACTTGGAAATGGTCCTGATTGACCATAAGGAAGTCGTCTAGAAACATCTAGCACTCGACATTCCTTCGTGCACAGAGTCGCCGAGACCCTACACGTCAAAAACAGATGTGGCGTTTAGGCTGGACCTAAAAGGCTGGCATATCATTCCAATAAATGGTCTCAACTGATTCTCAAAAAACAGCTTGTGTGATTTTGTTATTGTCACGTGGCATATAGTTTTACGGCCCAGTGCCTCGGTAGCCGAAAATCTTGTACAGAATCGTCTGAAGTCAAATTCATGTCATAACTGGAAAATCAGGCATCGCCTTTTGTCAGACAAAAGCATCGCGTTTTTTTTTTTTTTTTACGAAAATGTTGCGAGATAAAACTCGAGAATTTTTCTGAGTACTCTTTCGAGAAAGATTTGATTCAAGAGACCTTGAATAATTTATCCGATGTCGATTTCGGTCCAAACGGCTTTATTTCCAATGTTGTTTTCGTCAACAATTGTTCTGATATTATTATTATAATTTGGCTTTGCGATGACAACCATAAACTTGAGACGTCCAAGGCATTTAATCTTCGCAACAGCAATCTGAACATTTAATCTTGTTTTATTGAACAAGAATTAATCGCTAGGAGGTAAACTAGCTATAGACCTTTGAATACCTTTATCGGGTTCGTTTACCGCAAACAATTTACTGAATCAACAGTCCGTCTGTTGAAAAATATTTTATGGAAGCTTCGGTAATATTTATTTACTTATTTTTATTCTTCATTGTACACCATAATAAAACTGCATTGTTTTAAGCAACTCGAAATAACGTAGTGTCACAAATGAGGGCTTTACCGCTGCCAGCGATTTCTTTCAGGCAAATGTTAGATGGACTGGAGAGATCGGAGGCATAAAGCGGGTGTCACTATTTATACAATTTTGCATTATTATTAATTTTTAATTATTTACATAACGATAATATTATTATCCGAAATAAAATCATATGGACATATGTGGGTCCAAATCAAAGATACCTTTTAAACCAGACTAATAATTCTCTTTGATTTAAACAATGCATAGGTAATACCCGCAATTGCTTCCTCGATGGTAGCCAAAAGATCATTTCCCTCATAAAAACAACACATTTCATCGTAAATGTTTTGGTTACAAGAAACCTGGGAAAGTAAGTTACGTAACTACTAATATTCTTGTATATAGAGAAATTCTTGTATAGAATGTGCTACCACAGGAGCAAATTAAAATGCTAAAGATTACGTAATTGTTGCGCACGTGTTTTGTTTGCGGCATATAATACCCTCTTTTCGTCAAAAACAATTTTGCAATTTTAATGATTTAAGTAAATTCGTTGCGTAGTCATTGTTATTTTAGTCATGCTCTTCCATGATATAATTGTCCTTGTATAGATTGTGGACGGAACTTTGTTGTATAATAATAAAATAAGGAGACTCACCCGGGCATATAACTCATCGATACTAGGATCGACGGTTACCTGTGCGACACGACTTCGTTTTCTACGTGGTGATTCACCCCACTCGCTGCACGAGGAACTGCCAGAGCCAGTGGAGTCCCCGTTTATCTTGTTCTGTTTCCTTCTCGGATGCCGGCGAATTTACAAGCATTGGTCGATTGGCCTTGTCGATAATATCGATCTTGCCTTCCGACTAACTATCCATTTGCGATTCACCGTATATTTTTTTAAATTTCAAACTAAACTTTTTGATATTGCTTCTTATAAGAAATCAAAACAATGTATTTTACTATATATGTGGTATCATGAAAATGAACTAAGTAATTTCGTCCGCACTCGGCGAAAGTACACAACGCTATGAATTGAAAAATGACAGCACCTCCAAAGGTAGGTTCTAGCTGGTGGGAAAAAACTACCGCCACATAAAATTGTAACAACCGGATGACTTGGTGTACCGGAAGTCCGCAGTTTACGCGTAAGTATGCACGTCTTCTTCAAAGCAATGCTGTATGTTTTCCAGATGCACATCAATAACAAAATAATGGAGGTTATGAAGGAAATTTTTGTTACATAAAAAAGAAGTAGTACAAACTTAGGTTAAGTAAAAATAAGGTCTCAAACGGCCACGACGATTTACAAGAATTGGTTGATTTGACTAACTTAGATAATTTACTTTCTAAACTGCTCCTCACAATAATTTAGTGTTCATTCTGTATGCACATGTAATTATGACGATTTAAATAAATTGAATAATTAATATTTTAAACTCCATTCTAGTCTATGATCTAAAATACTAATTATTTGCTTTATATTTTTAGAAATCAATAAATTTGATAGACAATCTGCACTCACTCGTATAAACAGGTCACCGAATAAGAAGCTCCATTTGAGGTCACCTTCGCCTTTCATTTGTGGAAGTTCATACTTGCACAACAGGTAGCCAGTTTTTGGACCGAATCTGTGTTTAAAAAATATAATTTTACAATACGTTTAATAATTGCGATGTCAATTATTATATGTAGCTACATTATTCCATATAAATCCAAGTGCTTTGCACAGGTCTCTAGAAAATGTGTATTTTTGCATATAAAATTCGACAAAATTATTTTCGTTCCACGTGATAAAGAGCGAGATTACTTTTGCAGACTATGTGTTGCTATACTGAGATTTTTTTAATAGAAAAATCCAATAACCTTAGCCCAACGCGGGAACCGAACCCAGGACCTCTAAAATAACACAGCACATGTTTGCACCGCGAAACCACGAAGCAGACCAATCTATATAATTCCATATAAGACCCTCTGCTGGGCACGGGCTTCCTCTACAACTGAGAGCGGTTGCTAAGAGGCTCCTTGTATCATCATCAGCCTATATACATCCCTCTACTGGACTTGAACCTCCTCTTTACATTCAGAAGCGGATTAACACATTTGGTGCCAGTAGTAGGCTATTCAAATTTTCCGCCCCTACCGGCTAAAAAATCCTTGTTCTTTTTAACAATTTCGCCAAGTACCATCGCGCCCCTAGGTATGTGTCTAGTTTGCCTTTAGGATAATCCGCCTCTGTCTACATTCAAGAGGCTTTGGCCTCAGTCCACGACGCTGGCCTAGTGCAGATACTCACACAAAATCAGCGTCTCCCTTGACGAACTGTATCCTCTGGAAGGGCGTGGAGGCCTGCACTGTCACCACCTTGCGCAGCTGCGGGTGGTTGTCCACCCGAGACTTCAAGTATATGTCTTTGTACTTAGAATGGGGAATGTCCACCTGAAATTTGGGTGTTAAATTATTATTGTTGTACAAATCTGTAATAGGTTTTCTATGATGGTAGGCCTCAGGCTTTTGCACCATCAATCATAATAGACGCATATACATATACTCACAGGAAATTATTAGTAAAGTTTGTAGTTTTAAATTGCTAGCTTTAGTTGCAGTCATTCGGTCATCTAGTCTATTGCATTTTGTTTTTATTTTTTATTTTCACTGATAACTAGAAATAAACTTATTTAAAATCATAAATAAGATTCAGCTAACACGACATTTATTGATTGATAGGCGGCACGAAGTTCACAGATCAGCTTTTAATACAAACAAGTTAAAGCCAAATTTAATGCTATATAAAAAAAAACCTGCCTTAAAGTTAATATCACTGAACGCCTCCTGCAGTTCGGCCCTGGCGTGTACGGTGGCGGTGGTGGGCCCCGTGATGTGCGCGGTGAGTACGTACTCCGTGGGGGACGACTCGTACTTTATGCGGATGTTTATGGGCGCGCCTTGGCCTTTGGGCACTAGGACTAAGGCCATCTGAAAATATTATACATTTATCTAGGATTTATCATATTAATTATAAGGGAGCAAACGAGAAAAAAAATAGAAATCAAAATCGACTAAACTTAATTATAAACGTTCAAATCGACTCCACACGAATTGAAGACTCGCATAGTTTACATAGGAAAAGATATCAATAGTGACAAATTTGATCTTTTATTATTTGACAGACGAATGGCGCAGTTGATTAGCCACCAGGTTGTGAAACAAGAGACAGATATTTGTATGATCCAAATATTTATTTCGTATCTGGGTGTCTATGTCACCGAAAAGTTTGCCAGTTGGGTGTATTTATTTATAATATTACCTCGACAGGTTCCCTGTTGAGTATTTTGCCGCTAATACTGTACTCATTCGAATCGGTCACGAAAGAACCGTGGATGTCGTCTTTCTCGAACTCTGAGATGATCTTCATTTCTCTGTAATAATATATCAATCAGTCTCATTACATTATTTTGATATTGATAATATCTCGCTTTTATTCAATTAATGATATATGTAAGTACATAGTTATATGTAGAATTTTTTTATTATTTTTAACAATTAATGTATCACAATAGTGAAATATTTAAATGCCCATTTAGTTTCCCTTCTAAAACAAAATTATCAGCCAAGTGATATCGAAATAAAATCGAATTACTTCGATTCAAAAGCTTGTGAATGTTTATTTAAACAAACATTATTTTAACTGTAACTTAGACTATAAAAGCCAAGTACATATATTTATTTACTAACCTGTATCCATCATGCGGCGTGCTAAGTGCGACACTAAGCGCAGTGGGTCTCTGGTCAGCCCGCAGCGAGTAGTGTTGTTCTCCAGAGCCGTAATCAAGTCTCAGCGCGCGGGTGCCCGGACCCCCCGTACCCCCCGCGCCCTCAAACTGCGCCGCCAGCTCGGCCGGCGCCAGCACGGGGGCCAGCGCATACCGGCAACGGAAGCGCATGTGCCGCGGGCCCTGGAGACGCCATATTGCCTCCGCGAACGCCTGGGTCATACAAATTGTGACTTTTACACGTTAAATCCAGTTTATTACAATGAAAAGTGATCGACAAAAGTAAAAAGTTTGTCTGTGTAATTAACTTTCTCGATGATAGAATAGGCCCGTGCCCAGTAGTAGGACCTTCATGTATGGTCTAACGTAATCGGAAACTAAGGCAGATAAGAGCTAACCTAATTACAAATCCCGAGGCGTTAAGAAAATCCCGACAAAAATAAAAATTTTTTGATTACCCAACAATCATAGGTATAATAAAATGTATGTGTTTGTTAGGAAAAGGTCGAAATTTGTATGTTTTATTATTATTTTTATGTGTCAAAATTTATATGTCGGGATTTTCTTAACTCCAGGCGGTTAATAATGACCTTAACCATTACCTGCCTTAGTTTTCTACCACGGTCCGAATACACCCGGTATACACACATGTCGATAAAAGTTTTGGTCCTTCGTACGTCTACAACAATATAATATGTAATAACTCACGTAATTGTTCTGGTCTCCCTGCTGTATCTGTATGCCGCCGCCGATCATGTTCTCCACGTCGGAGAAGTCCTTCTTGAACTCCATCTTGATGAAGTAGTCCTCCAAGTACGGAGACGTCAGGTTCAAACTGCCTGACGTTTCCACGAACGGGTCTTCGAGCTGGAAGATTAGGGTTTTAAGAGAAACATCGTGATAAAACATGGACACCCAAAAATTTCTTAGGTGTGAATTAGGACTAGGCCAGCGTGGTGGACTATGGCCTAAACTGTGGTACGAGGTAATTACGATGGAGGACTAAGAAGACCCAGCAAAGGGCCGTATTTGATGATGATGCTGTTGATGATAATGATAATAATGAAGATTATGATGATGACTGCAACGACGATAATTATGACGCCATTTGCTTCAAATACCTCTAAATTAGCAAGCGCGGTGATCTGAAACGAGGGCATGGCGATATCAGCAGCCATCTTCCACAGCGCGTCCTCCAGCCGGGCAGACACGCGGCTCTCCAGCGCCGGCAGTACAGTGAGCGGCGTCGCGATGCCCACCGACGCCACGTAGTACTGGTACGCGTCGTCCTCGCCCTGCTCGTATTCGTACTGCATCTTGTACGACACCTGGAAGGGAGGGATAAAGAAATAAAATAACGAGTTATTGGAAACGATTCTATGAGTAGGGGAAGGAGATATTTTTTCTTTTAATGGGGGGGGGGGGGGGGGGTGATAAGTCAAAATGATGAGATAAACCAGGTGTTGTGCTACAACAACTAAGTTACGTTCATTTTATTACAAAAGAATTGAAACGTTTATAATAGTTACGTGACAAGATCAATTTGATAGGACTGATTGGGTTATTGTTTTATATTTTGGTGAGAAAGTACAAAAGTCATTGAACAAAAAATATATAAAACTCTATTCTTTCTTTTTTGGGGAATCGGAAAATCAATGGAGATAACGACAAAATAAGCTCCGTTAGTCTGACTAAACAAATATACATATGTAATTACCACCTACAAGGAGGTTCTAATAGATTTGTATTGTCTATGATTATATTACCTCATGCCAATAAGTTCCGTTGTACAGCAGCACCAGGCATGTGACGTTGATCTTCTCTCCAAGGACTATATCCACAGTGTATACAGACTTCAGTTCCCTGACTGCTGGATACGGGGTTACTAGGTTCAGAGTGTTTCGCATCACGGTGTACGACTGGAAAGTAAGGTTTTTAATGTTTTTTTTTTTTCAAGTTGGTATTGGAATTGAGCAATATAGCCAATTTTTAAATTGTAAACAAGAAATTTATTGAAATACCGACTGATAACAATTAACTTGATCGTTGGTGGTAAAGGGTCTCTTAACTTTTTACATAATAAGTTCCGGAATAGTTAAAGTATTTTTTTTTAAATCAATGCCTTATTAATGGGAAACCATTTTTTATGGTTAAAAAACTACGAATACCTACATAACGAGCTTCACTTGCTATCTTTAGGCTACAAAACATAAGAATCTTATAAATTACCTCTAATATGAATACGTCAGTGAGCACGATCGGCGGTTGGTTCGGTAGGTTGAGCGTCGCGTTCGCTTCCACTATGTCCTCTTCGTCTGGTCCTACGAACTGCAAAATAAACACAATATTATCTTTCTATACAGTCTACATTCATCTTGTTGGGAGTAAGGGGCGAGTGGATTTTACGAACTTTCGTAAGAGTATCATTTTATTGTTATTTTAAATTTACGTCGAATTGTAATCTAAAGGTTTATGAATAAGAAAACAAGATAAAAACCATTGGACTAATTTCGCTCATTGTTGGTATGTAGATGAAGTTAACCATAAAACAGCTACTCTATTTTTTCTGGTAAAAACTGAAACACTTAATCGCGCTATTTTTTTCGGGAAATGACAATAACTATGGCTCTGCAGGTAACTTCATTACGAATTCTATCCATCGTAGAAACCAGCATTGCCCAAGACAAGTGTTGGAGTGGAGATCGTGCTTAGATAGACTTCTCAGCACCGGCATGGTTTAACCTACAAAGGGCTGATTATTCTGTAAATTAAAATATTTATTGGATGGATGAGGGCTGCTCTACATCGGGATGGTTGGCGCTTGCTTGAAGAGGCTTCAGGCCGTATTTGGAAACTAAGGTGGGTGAGAGTTTTCCATACAAATCTCGTACATTTAACCGATGGTTATATGGAAAGTGTCAAAATTTTTATTTTTTGCCGCGATTTTCTTCAACCCTAATGGATTTGTGATCACCGTAGCAATTACCCACCTTAGTTTCTGATCATGCTTTGAATACACCGTGTATAGTAGATTGAAATATATGAATACCTTCATCAGCCTGGACCCGAATGTAATAGTAGGGTAGTACAGCGTGTCCAGCACTACGCTGGCGGTGGTGTCGAAGTTGTCGACGAGCATGTCGTGGCGCGTGGCGTTGCGCGCCAGCGTGTCGCGCACCACGTCCAGCAGGCCCTTGCCGCTGTCCACCAGCTGCACCGCTATGCCGAACTGGGGGGAGGGACATCACTTGGGTGGGTATATGGCGTTGATATTGAAGTTATTGGATAATTTTTGGATGGAACAGAGTGCAAAACATCGGTAAAAAATTAAATCGGTAAGAAATTTTATATTCGATGTATGAATTTTAAATATATCACTCAGATTTAAATAATTAAAACAAATTGGAAATGAACTGTTTACATTGTACTAAATATTTTTTAAGATTTATTACCTTATGTTTAGACAGACGCATGGATATTTCAGTGTCGAGTCCATTGCCGTATATGTTCTTCAATACAAGTCCGTTTTCCTCGAAGCCTTCTAGCGGCGTGTATAGTTTGTACAAGTACACGAAGTCTATGGGAGACTTCCAGTGCCATATGCCGGTGAAACCGAAGTCCATTGAGCCCCAACCTACCCGGAAATCGATCTGGAAATTAATATTAACAATGTAAACAGTTTTTATATAACAACTCCAATATGGGATCTTGTTTCATGGGTATACCTTAAAGCTATTCTAAATAATGACAAATTAAAAAAGTGTAATATACTTCAAGTTTACTATTTGAAATTGGCTATACCAAAAGTCCTTTTAAATTCTTTTAGAATAATGATCATTTTGATTTTGACTTATCGATCTTTTAAACATCTAAACCCGAAAAAAATATGGATCAAGGATCTATCATACTAAATGTGGTATAGTTTACCTCTTGCGGCGCTCTCTTGGCAGTGACCATGGCTCTATTGAGATACTGTATTGGTAGCGCCACGTACCCAAACACGTGGAAATCTTGTAACGATACCAGCTTCATTAATACCTCCAGACCTGTGAATTTACAGACATTTCACATATTGGCACCGGGTCGAGTCCCAAGTCGAGAAGTATTATTGGTTGTTTCCTTTTAATATTTTTTTAGGCCCGGCATGTAATCCGATATCGAAATAGAAATTCAACAATGGGTCGTCGCACAGTAAGCGAGAAATGGTATTCACTGACCAATGTCAATGTTAAATGATTTTTATTACAGAGACATCGTTTTTGAATCCATACCTTTATATCATTAGTATAAAAAAATTATCGTTGTCATATTTTTTTAAATTTTGACAAAAAATCATCCAAAAAAGAAACATTACTAAATCTTAAAACCTGTACAAAACCTCCGTATTACCTGTAGTAGAATTAGGCGTGACGACCATGGCCACGAGATGTCTATCGGCCTCCACAAAGCCGAACCTGGCCGTCATCCTAGAAGATGCTGTGGTGGGGCTGGTGACATTCACCACTAGCATGCTGTTGGTGATCCTGCGCATGTGGCCGTTCACGTAGATCTTGAGGACCTTGTCTTCCAAGTCCAGGTATGTGACCCCATCGATGTCCCGCTTGTGACCCAGGATGAACATCGTGCGCAGGAAACCTTTCCTGTACCCCTGGGTATTGGAGAGTATATTTGAAAAAATGGGTATATAAGTAAAACCTTGGAGTATTTTTATTGGTCGAGCGAAGTTGTGAGAAAAAGTATTTTTTTTTATTTTGGCATCACCCTAAGGTTGTTAGAGAATGCTGAAGGTATTAGGTCTGCATTTATACAACCTTTATGTTAAGCACAATGAGCACTCTTAAAATAATCTCATCGGAAAATTTGCAGATCATTTAAAAAAATGCTCGTATCTTTGGTTGAAGATGGGATGAAGTTTTTGCTTAAACAGATATAATTAATTGACCAACTGCATCATCATCATCATCAGCTCATATGTGTCTCAATGCACAAACTTCTTCTAAGATTAAGAGGGTTTTAGGCATAGTGCTGGTGCGGTAGTAACCAACTACGCCGTATAGAATATAAATAAGGTTGTGATGAAGTGTACGTACTTGGAAAGGCGTTAAAAGCGTGACTCTTCCCGTGATGTTGTTCTCTTTCTGTCCCCTGTCGATACTCCACGAAGAGTTTATCATCAGCTTGCCGTCTTCGTTGTACTATAAACAATTTTAATACATAGGTATTAAACATGATATTAAGTTTATTCTTTAAAGGAAAAAAATCTATGATCAGTCGGCGTAAAAAGTATCGATTATGAATGTGTATTTAACAAACAATCGATATTATTCAAGCATATCGATTTCGTTAACACTGAAAACATTCTTTTGAATACATTGATAGTAATTATAATATGCTTCGTTGTTATAAATGATCTCGTTAAAGCAATTAAAATATCGATTTATAAATCGATGTCTCTGAAAATAAATATCGATAAAAGTACCCCACTCACTTGAAAACTAAGCAGCGTATCAGCGCTCTTCTTCCACACTACTCTATGTTTGGCTATGGCGGCGGCTTTCGGCAACGTCGGTATGGTAGAGTTGACCAACGCGCTCAGTTCTCCATAGAACTCGTTAGTCTTGAACAGATAGTCCGCTAGAAGACTGAACGCTAGGTAGTCTTCTTGCCAGTTCATGCTGCCGTTCAGGGATTGCAGGTTGTCATGGTAACGCCACCTGGTGGAAGGAAAATGCAATGTTTAGGGACGATAATTATTTCTTGGGTCAACAATAGGCAAGAACAAATAGGAAATATTTGGAACTGATGTGCATATAGGATCGACAACATGAGCCAGATTATTTACTATGTTAGTATAAAGCGGTACATACATGAGGTTGAAGCTGGTATCCCGCCAGCCGTTGAACGGCGTGTTCATGTTGGAGAGCAGCGCGTACACGGTCTCGTTGCGCGCCTCCGAGTACATCTTCACGCGCCACAGGATCGTCGCGTCGTGCGCCCAGCCCATGCGGATGTGCCATTGGCAGAACCAATCTGGGAGACAACATTAAAAAAAAACACTCAGATACTGCAATATCCAGGAAACCCTGGTGTACTAACCTTAACACCTCAAATACCACCACCACACCACATAAAACCCACGTAAACGGTGATATAACTTCCCTTACCTTTAAGCAATAGCTCGAACTCTCCGTTGACCATTCTCCCGGGGTAGTACAGGGCGAGGTGGCCCGCGTGGTGCCAGGGCCCCTTGTAGTCCAGCTGCACGTCGATGCTCACCTTCTGCGAGGGGTCCCGGTTCGCATCCCAGTTGAAGGCCGCAGCCAGTCGCTTCTGGTTCTTACTCACCCAACGCTGGTAGGATATGTGCACGTCGCGGAGTCTGGTGGGAGTGGTATTGACGATAAATTAGAGGTCGAAATTTATCAGTAATGTGATAAAGAAAAAAATGAATTTTGGGCTTGTACTTAATAATCGTTAGTGCTACTGGATCGGTATGAAATACTTTTTTTTTGCCTTTGTTTTTGTTGCCTTCGGGAGAAGGTAGAGGAATTTATATTAGATTATAAATGAAAGTTTGTTTGGTACTGAACCAAGACAGAACGGCAGAACGAACACAATATCATCTAATTTGAATAATTTCATGACCAGATCATTTTGAATTAGAATATATTTAACAGATTGGTCAAAATGCAAAGATTGGCTTGATTCCACCTATACAATTCTATCACATCTATAACACTACTATCTATTGAGTGGTGGACTATGGGATAACGAGTAGAGCCGTGCTCAGCAGAGGGACGTAAATGGACTTAAAGAATTATACCCAACGGGGTGTACTGACCCACTGCGCGATGTGATCGTACCGTAAAAAAGCTCTTTAGAAATCTATTACTAAATCAAGAATTCAGTACTTTTGTTAATAGCATGAGGTACTTACTGATCGATATGTATGTCCATATTGACATTAGTGTTGTTGTTGAGGTCTGCGTTCAAGTTGACGCTGTACGCCTTCCCGCTGACATCCACTTCGGCGTAGGCAGTGAAGTTCTGCTCGGAGAGAAGTATGTACCGCACCAGAGACCGGTACTTATCGTCGTTGTATTCGCCCTAGAAATGACATTATAGAATCTAGTATGAGAGTATTCATAATAGTACAATTTTTATAAGTTTAACAAGTTTTTAATTGGTTCTTTCAGTTAAGTCAAATTTTCAACATGAATATCATCCTAAGTGGAATAATTTGTAAACAATCACAAAAACACTTTTTATATTTGTATATAAAAAGTGTTTTTGAAACTTATACGGTACCAATGTCAAATAAAAAAGAGGTATAAACAAATAAAAAAAAGCAATAATAATCTTAAAATAACATTAAAGAAAGGAAAAATTAGAAGATATTGAGAAATAATACTTAAAAATTCTAAAGGGAAAACTGGAGTCGAAAGGCTTATAGACACAATCTTACTTACCAAACAAAACGCGATAAATTTTACACATTATAACATGATATTCATACCTCACAAAAGCTTTTACTCATTGATGATGGCCTAACTGAAGCTTATATTAACGATGATTGGAATGATGATGAGCCTCACCTGACCGATGAAGGTGATCTGTCTGTTGTCCTGCGTGAATCGAGCGTCCATGGCGATGTTTTTGAAATGACTGCTGTTTATCATGGCCTTGAGGCGGTGTGAGGCCATATTGGTCTTGGACTGGTCTTGGTATAGTGCGTCTATATTGAAATCTACCCCGGTGAACCACACACCCACTGCGTTCACCTGTACAGTAAATGTTATTTAAATACACATACATATAATAATGTGTATCAATATACATACATAACTTAATGCTTGCATTCCTTGATGGGGTAGGGAGTGGTATGTTACCGCATCCACATTAGGCTAGGTTCCACGTAACAGGAAGCGACCCTATTGTCGTTTGACAGTAACATTTCCAGACTCAATGCGGCTAAGCATTTTTTATGGAAAACTTATTTACTCTGGACCCGAGAATCGAACCCGGGATTTATAGACCTCATAGCACATACTTGTACAGTAAATACTATTTAAATATACATACATAAATTAATGTAAATATATCACATATAAATAAATAATCTACAAAACTTGTGTTTTTGGATATCACAAAGTAGGACAAGTTTTCAGCACGAGGAATTCAAAAAATTACTTGTGGATGGTCTAATAACTTATCTCGGCGCGGGAATCGAACCCTAACCCTCTTGGTTTTTAAACCACTGCTAGTAGTCAACTAATATATTGTAATATCTATATACATTTAGATCATATTACTATATACATATACTGAGTGTAAAAAGACCCTGATCGAAAACTAAGACATATACTAGTTACGATGACTAAAAACACATTGTTATTAAAAAAAAACAAAAACGAGTTTTTCTAATATTCACTTTTACTTCTCTTTCTGATATTTTTTAGCGTCAACGTGCTTTTAAGAAGACAGGTACCTAACTCAAAGAAAACTATTACCAAACTAGTTAGTTATTTAACCTACCCGTTCCTGTTTGTTACCTAACCTATCTTAGTTTTCCATCACGATACATACTATATACCATATATACAACATCCCCCCCTCACCTGGAACTCATTGGGCTGTTTCTCGTGCACTTTGGCCTTGATATTGCACGGGTGTAGTGTGGGGAGCGTCATGTTGAGCTCCGCGTCTACGTACAGTTGCGCGCCCGGCGGAGCGAACAGGTAGCCCGATACCACTATCTCGCGGGACTTCGGGTTGAAGTTTAGTAACGCGAGCGCCGTGTACTTGGGACCGATCTGTTGTGCAATTGTTTCTGTTAGGTTATGTACATACTGACCATTTATTTTTTTTATTTAAAACGGGCCATATTTTTTTATGAAGATAAACACAACTGCCTAATTTTCTTCATGTATATCACATAACCTCTCGCCTGTATTCCCCATAGAGTTAGGCAGAGGTGCATTTTCAAATCTACAACCAAATTTCGCCAGGCACCGGTCAGACCCACGGAATAAGGAGGGAACATTTCTAGACTCCGCGACTCGTCAAATGGGACAATTTTGCGTCTCGGCGGTTTCTTTGGGGACAACGGGAAGTTGTCCGAACAAAAGGACAGATCCCTTTAAAATTGGAACGTATGGCCAATTTAGTTCTGTACTGTGTCAGATGGTGTAAGGCAGGGCTTCCCAAACTGTGCGTAGCGACGCCCTGGAGCGTCGCGGCAACATCTTGGGGGCGTCGCGAGGCGATCGGCAAATATTCACTGTACGTATTTTTCTGATAACCTCATATTAGGCTAACTACTACTGTTTTTATTTCCAGTAAAGTAGGTAGTTTTGATGTTGGAGGGGTGCGTCGCAAGAAAAATAACAATTCTATAGGGCGTCATAGTGTAAATAAGTTTGGGAAGCCCTGGTATAAGGTATAATATAGGAATATATTGGGCACGGATTGAAGAGCCCGTCACTTGATAAATTGTCAACGCTTTTCACGTTTATATAACTATACTGTGTCAGTATTTCGAAGAATGATAAATATTGCTGAAAGACTACATAAATAAATTCGTGTAAGATAATATTTTGACTATATTTGTATTCCAAAATATTGGAGAAGTCAGTAAAGTGTCAGTGGTGAAAAGTCGATTTATTGCCTCATGATTCTTTGCATTGATGATTTAGAGGTCGATGATTCCTCTGTAGATCCTTATATGACTGATAATAATATTCGAGAAAGGTGAAGATGAGAGACGGTTTGAAGAAGCTGTTCTTCAATGTAAAGCTATAAAAATAAACACATGCTTATGCAAAAAAAATGATTGATTTGTAAACCTCATGAATGCAGCTGAAATGTAAAGAAGGCATTAGCGAAATAGAAAAAAATAGTTTAAAAATTACGGAACGTAGATACATCATATTTAATGAAAGCTTTTTATCGTCAAATTTCATACGAAAGAAGTAAAGTGACTTCAACAATCCTTATAGCAAGTGGTATTCAAATATCTAGGGAGAGAAAATTTTGTCTGCAAAATCAAGTATCAAAAATTTACCAAACCAAAATTGACGAGTTATGGCGAATACTTTTAAAGTGTCTTAACATTAAATATTATCTTCTATAATATTTTTAGGGCAGCTGTAACTATCCTAATTTTCTTTGTACTATACATTAACTGAATTTTATGGTTATCGATATGCGTAATTCAAAGTATCAAAATTACTTACACCCTCATACTGGAATTTGAGATCGACGAGTCTTGGCCTTTGTAGGGTTAATCTCGTATCCAACTTTATACCGTTTAGTTTCTCGAAGTGCATGAGGCTGAATATGAAGGCCGGATCCGATTTCTGTTCTTTTGATGCTGATACGTTGAAACCTATGTCCACGTGGCTTTGGGTTTTCTGGAAATTAGGAGTTAAGGGCTATAGAGAGGAATTGGGTAAATTTTGTGACGGGTTGGGTTTGAGTTTGAGGCACGCGGTCTAGAATCTCAAAAGGCCGCGGGTTTGAAACGTCTGACTTTTCGAAGTGTGCGTGTATTGACAATTAATTGTCACTTGCTTTAACGGTGAAGGAAAACATCGTGAGGGTTTCCTCACTGCACACCTGAAAGTTCTTCATAAATTCTTAGCTGTTTCTGTGTGTGTAGTCCGCCAACCCGCACTAGGCCAGTGTCGTAGACTAAAGCTTAATCCTCTCAATGGTAGAGGAGGCTAAGCAGTGGGATGTATGTATGTATATGGGCTGATAAAGATAATTAAGAATTTCCTAAGAAAAAAGTACAAAAGCACTTTTTTCGACATCAAATCCGGCTCTTATGGATTACTTAAATACCACGACACAAATAATTGAAAAGAGATATGTTATTTTCCTTTTTAATTTATGCAGTGCTAGTAGTTATATCAAGAAATTTTAATAGATTAAATCTCTGGTAATACTTACAATATTCTTCAACACCGAATAGAAGTTGTACACCGGGTAGGCAGTGAACTCCATAGCCAGTTCTCCATACATATCGTGCCTATATCCCATGGCCCTGTCACTGTACAGCCCTTCCATCTTGATGGTCTGTCTAGGGTTCTTGTAGAACTGGTAGTCGAGTTGCAGTTTGGTTCCGTGCGTGGGACCGTTGAGAGTGTAGTACCCAGTGAGGTGGCTGGCTAACTGTTTGGTTTGGAAGTCTGCTAGGACGTCGCACTGGGTCACCCCGCCTTTGGATTTTACTTTGAATACGCCTGGGCAGTAAAAGTGTCAAAATTTTAAGAGACGTTTGGTTTATTTTAGAAAGTTATAAGTAGTTTCCATGTATTTTTTTTTCTCTAGTAGTTTAGTATAATAATTTCATTTACCAACCCTCATTGGGCTAGCGTGGTAGACTAAGCCTTAAACCCTTTTAGTTGGAAAGGAGGCCCGATTCCAGCTGTGGGACTTATGTGGGCTTATGAATGAATTAATTAACGAATGAATGAACGAACGAATGACGAATGAGAGAGTGAATGCATGAGTGAATTTAATAATAATAAAATACTTGGACTACATCTTTTCGGCGATATTAGGTGGTGAATGATAATATTATTTTATATTAAACGATTTTAATTATTAATTAATAATTAATTATGCTCTTACCTGACAATTCAGCAACCCTTTCATTATCGACAACCCAGTAGGCGTGCGGGCTCCACACGTAGCCATACTTAATGTCGTATCGTTTTATCGACATCACTGTATCGAACTGTTTTCGTCCGTCGACATCAAGGCTCGCCTCTAGCGATTTGTCGTACTGTTGGTTTTTGTACATCGCTTTAGCCTTTAGAGTACTCTTTGCTGATTGGAATGACAGTACTGCTGTACTTGATGTGTTCGATATACTGAGTACTGCGTTGAACATTCTTTTTTCCTGAAAAAGTATTTTTTATTAAGAAATACAATGTCTATCAACTTTGCCTATACATAAGACAGTTAAAAGGGATTTTATGGTATTACAGTCAAATAAAATTTTATAGTGACTGGGATCGAACTGGCATTAATATTTTTTTATGAAATAGACATACAGTTAGTAACTGAAGAATTATCAAAATATATTGGACTTTAAAAAAGCAAATAAATTTAAGCATCTACCATACAGCCACATACATTGTCTTAAGTTATATTTACTAAAAAATAAAAGAGAACTTCTTGATAAGTTTTGAAGTAAATTCTAGAAAATACTATTTTCAGTCCCATAAATTTTAATTCTAAAACATATTGGCTAGGTAATAAAGTTCCTTTTTATAAAATCAGTCATCACTTACCTTACTATCAGGAGTATCGAACGAGAACCCGATAACATTGGTGGTTTCGTTCTTGTCCCATCGGTACTCAAACGCGTAAGTATTCGCCGAAGGATCTGCTTTCTCCAGAGATAGTACGTACTTCGCTGGACCGCTCATAAGGAAGTATGGAGCGTTGCGCAGATTCGTCATGTTCGGGAACTGAAATAATGTTATATGGTTGTATAGACAATTAACACAAGAAAAGTATTTTTAAAGAATTATTCGCATCAGAAGTTGCGATGTAGAAATTTACTGCATTTTTTTTAAACTCACATTATTTTAATTGAGAGAAAGCTGGGTCGGCATAATATCTATTGCTAAACTATTATATAAGTCTTCTTAATCGTACAGTAATATTGCTAAAAAGAGGTATTAAACTCCAAATTAACATCAACATGAATAAAAAGAGAACTAAATCTATCCAACATTATAATTAAACTTCCGTAAAAGCCCATAAGTAATTGTGTAATGTCCAGTTTATAATTATTTATTGTGGGCTAAGAATATTCCCGTTTATATGTAATTTTTTTCTATTTAATAAAGATTATTATTTGGTATTTTTTAAAGCTAGCTAAGCCTTTACCGACTTCTATAGGAGCCTAAAAGCCATAGTTTTGATTCAGTGAGAATGATACCTGATATGAGGCGCACACTTTGATGCCGATGGCTTTGTCGAACGTGGTCCAGCTGCACGTGTTGTGCTCGATTCGATTCTTGTTCAGCCCTTGTTGCTGCAGCTCTTCGTCTCCATGGAGAACTATTAACTCCGACCTGTGGTTAATTTTATGCTATAGATTTATAGAAAGAGGCAATTATGATGGAAGGAAAAAAAAATAAAGAAGTGTCAATCAAAACAAAATTTCGACAATTTGAAATTATGTGTGTAGTATACACAATGAATTATGACGTACTACAAGGGTGAAAAAAAACCAGCGTGAAGAAATCGATACACCTAAAACCTCTTGGGAATATTAAGTGTGTAGTCCGTCAATGATACGTTATGTTGTCAACTGTGGTAGTTTCAAGTGTGTGTGTTGAGACGTGTTGTCATATTAGGTTTGGTATGATCTGGTGTAATGTGATGTGATGTTCGCTGTTTTCTGTTTATGACATTGCTTTTTTATTTTTAAGATTTTTATATTGTATAGTTTCTGTTTCGATTGATGTAATTGTATTAATTGAATAAATAAATAATAAGTGATTGGACATGATATGACATTATGACGTTATATGATGTGATGCCCCGTGATATGACGGCATGATCCCCATACTTAGCAGCGAATATCTCCTGCTTGTCGTCCGGCAGCGCCAGATGCAGCCTCAGCGCCCGCGCGTGCCTGAGTTGCAGCGTGGCCTCGAGCGCGGTGGCGGTGTACAGGCGCCACGTCACGCGCACGCCGCTGATACTCGCGCCGCCCGCGCTCACGCACATCGTGCCCGCTATGCTCACCGCCACGCTGTCGACACACGAATTGTATTGCTATAGCAACTGTAATAGGGTTTAGATTCCTTTGCTGCTCGCCCCGCCTGCGCTCACGCACATAGTGCCAGCTACGATGGATGGATGCGACGCTGTCGACACACAAATTGTATTGCTATTGCAAATGTAATAGGGTTTAGATTCCTTTGCTTCTCGCCGCGTCCGCGCTCAAGCATATAGTGCATGCTATGCTTACTGCCACACTGTCGACACACCAATTGTAATGCTATACTGCTTGCAATACAGTTTAGATTCCTTTGCTGCCTACTATGCTTACTACTAAGCTGGGGTAACACACAAATTGTATTACTATACCGCTTGTAATACGGTTTAGATTTCTTTGCTGCTTGCTTCGGTTACTGCCACACTGGGGTAATACATATACTGTGTTAGTGTACTTGTAATTAGGGTTAAGGCTCACCAAGGACACTGTTAAAAAAAATTGTTGTTTTTTATGCATATGGGATAAGTGCTGAATTTGGCGTCTGTGCGATGACTGAGGTGGTCACTGGAAAGCAACACTGTGCTATGATAAGTATCATAGCACAATCACACAGACATAAGCTTAATGCTGAGTTGACCACCTAGTTCTTGCGATGTGTAGTTGCGATAATTGTCATGGTTTTGTAAATCATTTTCTCTTCCTTTTTTGTACCTTGTTTTGGATTTACTGCATGGACATATTAAAAAAGTTTTCAAGATTAAGATCAAGAGGCAAAAGTTTTACTTTAATAGGTGCACTGCTAAAGACTGGCTTTCAAATGCTTTAGTTTAGTTTAGACTTTTAGTTTTAGTTCTTCGACCACAAAATGAATTGATATATAACCTGAAAACTTCCACTATAGTCCAAGACCAAAATCAACCTCAACCACAAACCAATCCCAACATCCCACACATACCTAGGCCTCAACTTCCCCTCGAAGTCCAGGTTCCCTGTCTGCGAGTACTTGTCCTGCACGGTGCCGGACATCTGCGTGTTGACGTAGCTGGTGCCCATGAGGTTCATGTTGAGCGGCAGCCCGCTGCCCGTGGGGACCGAGAACGTCGTGTCCAGGAATAAGGAGGCTTTGTTGTATGAGATTTCCTGGGGTTTAAGGGAGTTTTAAATGCTTTATTTAGTATTTTGTTTTGTCCCCTTTGTTTTACAAAATAAAATAAATAGATCCATCTAACAATCACATACATAGTTCTGACCCCACACTAGGACACAAGGTAAATCTCGTTTATCAAGGAATACGAGAGACTGTCAATCTCAAAAACATTTGTCTCGGTGCTGGGATCGAGCCCGCGGTCTCTTGCGGCAACTATGCCACTGGGCTGTCAAAAAATTAGGGACTTTTTTCCTTTACGGCCTTGTTAGTCCCACAATGACTTTGAGATCGTATATAGAATACATTTAGGGTATGTATTTTACAAATTTTCAATATGTTTCACTTTTCTATTTCATTACTACGCTACATTTTTTTTCAATAAAAAATTGTTTAATTTTCATGTATAACCACAGATTGTTTTCGTACCTCAAGCTACTTTCATTAATTTCACAGCACTTTAAAAAAACTTATATAAACTTTACTAACCTTTCCAGAAAGCACTTCCAAAAGCCTCAACTTAGGGTTCATTCTAGCCAAACTCTTCCTTATTTCGTCATCTCCTTCCGCACTCCAATACGATATCTCATTACCGAACACTTTAATACCCAGCTCTGCTATAGGGAACCTGTGTTTCAGGGCCTCATTCTTGTAACCTAGGTCGTCTATCTTCTGCCTAACTTCTGCAGTGTCGTTGAAAGACCTGAATGCGCGAAGATGGTTGACTTTTTCCATAATTTTGTTTTTGCTGAGAGGCCCGTTGTTGCTAAATATGTTTTCGAAGTATCTCTCGAATCCCTCGGCGCGTGCTTTCATCTGCAATGTAGATAGTATCGATATACAGGTATTTACTTTTCGGAGTTATTGAAATATTATAAAACAAGTTATTGATTAGACTACAGTCATATTTTACAACCCTCGTTTCGATAACTATACTTAGTAACGATATACTGTAAACTTTCAAATATTGAACTGAATAACACATTGCTCGACCTAGAATACGAACATAAAGACAACACAGTTCCTTCTTATGTCTCAGCTAGAACTTAAAATGAAGTATTCGATGTGAAAAATCTCTATTTAATTTCCGTCCGAATATTACTATTCTATCCATACACTTATTTATAAGCAGTGATGGCCTCGAGGTATGGGCGCGCGGTCGAGAATCTCGGCGGTCGCGGGTTCGAACCCCAAGCACACACCTCTGACTTTTCGAAGTTATGTGTGTATTCACATTGAATTATCACTTGCTTTAACGGTGAAGGAAAACATCGTGATAAAACCTGCACATTTAAGAGTTCTTAGGAATTTCTTAGGTGTGTAGTCCGCCAACCCGCACTAGGCCAGCGTGGCGGACTATGGCCTAAACCCTCTCAATGGTAGAGGAGACCCGTGCTCAGCAGTGGGCGTATATGGGTTGATGAAGAAAGAAGAAGAAGAACTTATTTATTGAATTCCGATAGAATTTACCTCGAACAGGTTGATGGACTCGCCGAACATATCGACAGTTAGATTCAATGAGATCGATCTCGGTATGTACGAGTCGGGGGAGAATATCACGTTCGCTTCGTAGTTGCCACCTGAAAATGAAAAAATAGGTAGAATCAATCTAGGGGTCACCAAATCAAGGAAAAACTGTTTCGCATTTTGTCTTATTATGGAAATTAAATTGAGGTACTTTTTCAGAATTCATATTTTTGTATGACTTTTTCAGATTTATGTGCTTTTGTTCCAATATTTGTTATTAAAATAAATGAAAAATCCCTATATACCCAAAGAAGTAGGTACATTGGTATTTATATCCAATTTTTACTGGGTGTTTCCAATCACATTTTATTTAATAACTTTTTAATTCCTAGAAAATTCTATACATTTTCTAGATTACTAAAACTTTACTTCAAACCCAAGAACCAAACACTACATCTTGCAAGTACCTCAATCATCCCCAAATGCACCCACAAGTCATTACTCCAATCGATAGAAACTCGCTACTATACCTGCATTATACTGGTCGAAGAAGACGCTCTGCTCGTAGTTCCTGGAGAACATGCGGAAGTCCGGATTCGAGTCCAGCTCGGGCATGGTGTTACCAGTGAGAAGGCCTTGGATCTCCACACGGGAGGGGAGCGATGACTCGCCTAGGTTCTTCAAGTGGCTCCATACGAACGTCGCCGCTGGAATAATGTGGGGGTAGGTGAGAAATTATGTATAGAGGAGACGATAGACTGGTGAGTGGTGGTAAGTTACACTAAAGATTCAAGAGATTCTTGTTGTGCTGATGATGGGGTTTGTAGTCGGTAAAAGTATAGTTTGGGACAGGTCGTCATTTTTTTTTTAGTATCGTGGAATTACGTATCTATAGTTTTTATCGGTATTTAAAAAAATGGTTCTTTTGAACACCCCAAAAATAATTCTAACAGTAACATCAGCAATAGACCACCATAAGAAATTGCACACTGAACGCCTTAAGTATCATCTCTGCCAGTGTGGCTATTGATTGCTAAAAAAGACCAGAAAAAATGATTCAAGTAAACTCCGTCTTATTTTTTTTGCTCAAAAATCATTTTACTATATTTTTTTGTATTAAACACACTCTTAACAACTTCCACGTGCATTTTTTAGCCCAAAAAATTGAAAAAAAAACTATCGCTAAAGTGTATACCTTGGTTGACAGACTCGTGCCTGAGCGCGTGGAAGATCTTCCGAACGGTGCCGAGGTCGGGGCAGCGCATCACCTGCAGGTACGACGCCAGGCGCACCTCGATGTCGATGTAGTCCTCGCGGTATGTCTCCAGGAAATACTCGCTGGGGGATATACCAAGTAGGACACATATAAATTAACCGATGAAAGAAAACATCGTGAGAAAACCTGCAAACGTCTCCAGGGAGTATTCACTATTACATATAGCAAGTCGAAGCTGAAGTTAACGATGAGGGAAAATATCGTGAAGAATCCTGCACACCTTAGGAACTTACTTAGGACTTTCTATGGTGTGTTGTCCGCCAACCCGCACTAGGCCAGCGTGGTGGACTAAGGTTTATACCCTGTTAATGGCAGAGGAGGCCCGTGCCCAGCAGTGGGACGTATATGGGCCGATGATGATGATGATGAAATTAATCGTAACTTTATGATACATCCAAACACACCCACCAGTTACACCCATAGTTCTCATGAGTTTTGGGTATCAGAAACTATACGAGGCTGTTGGCCCCACAAACACCCAGAATCGAACTTTTTATTGGTAAATTTTTACATCAATTCGAATTTTGACATTATCATCATAAATTCCACTGCTGGGCACGGGCCTCCTCTCTAACTGAAGGTTTAGAGCTTAGTCTACCATGCTGGCCCTTTGTGGTTTGGCAGATTACACACTAAAAAAAAATCTTAAAACTTTAAGTCTGCAGGTTTTCTCAAGATGTTTTTCTTCTCCGCTAAAAATATTTTTTTTTTATTTTCATCTAAGTACCCATTGTGAACACATGGGTTTTGATGGTGTAACTGCCACTGATTAATATAAGTAACAAATTATCCACATACCGAGTTTCCACACACGGCGTCCTTCTGAAAGCGTCTATTGCCGTGAGTCGTATGGGTACGGGCACGTACGAGTCTCCGATGAGGTTCATCAATACATCCGAGAACTCCGGCTTGAACCCGCCGATGTTGCCCAACGCCTTCAACGCTATTACCATCTGGGAACAATAACTATGTAAATATACAGACAGCCAGGAATAAATAAATTATTTTAACAAAAGTATGAACAATCGGTGGTTTTATAACTAAGGTTCTACATGACCTTTGGATAGAATGTAAAGAAATTGAAGTGTGAAAGTAGCTTTTGTGGACGATAAGCTGAAGTAAACTGTCTGTCGTGGAATGGTCATATTATGAGAAGGGACGAAACATATTATGTTGTTAAAAAACCGTATGAAAGACGAACGCAGGGTAAACAGAGAAAGGCCAAAAAAAGATGGTTGGAGTCCGTGAGAGATGTGAAAGAAAGAGGGATGAATGAAGATAAATAAATACACCCAACAGTCACATACATAGTCCTGACCCCACACTAAAATACGAGTCTTGTGTCGTGGGTATCAGAAACTACGAGAGACTTTTCGGTCTCACAAACATCCAGACCCGAAACAAATATTTGTGGATCACACAAACATTTGTCTTGGTGCGGGGATCGAACCCGCGGCCGATCGTTTCGCAAGCTGGTGTCTAGCCAACTGCGCCACGGGGCTGTCAAAGATGTGACGGCTGATAGGGATGTTTGGAAGGATCAAGCATACTACACCTATCCCAAATAAAATTGAGAACAGGGCAAGAAAATGATGAGGAACCACCAAATTTATCTGATACAACACTTCTACTATAGGACCTGAATCATCATCCATTTTTTCTGTTCCCAATTCTATTTAGGGTCGACACAGTATTATTTCTCCTTTTGAATGTTGTATGCAATAATTTATATTTTACTTACGTGATCTCTATCCTCCCTCGTTTTAATCAGGCCATTGCTGATGATATCGGCGACAATACTTTGGAACACTTCCAGTATGCTCCTTGGCGTTTCTTCGTCGCAGCACTCTCGTACTAGAAAATTCAATATGTTTTTTTAATAAATTCGGCATTTTGTATTCATTTTATAACCTAATTTTCCTATATATCCAATAGCTGAGGTTCCTTTACAACTAAGAAGGTTTTAGCTTTAGTCCATCAAGCCATTACCTTCTTCTTCATCAGTCCATATACGCCCACTGCTGAGCACGGGTCTCCTCTACCATTGAGAGGGTTTAGGCCATAGTCCACCACGCTGGCCTAGTGCGGGTTGGCGGACTACACACCTAAGAACTTTTAGGTGTGCAGGTTTCATCACGATGTTTTCCTTTACCGTTAAAGCAAGTGATAATTCATTGTGAATACACACATAACTTCGAAAAGTCAGTGGTGTGTGCCTGGGGTTCGAACCCGCGACCGTCGAGATTCTCGACCGCGCGCCCAAACCTCGAGGCCATCACTGCTTGCCATTGAAGCCATTACCTAATACCCACAATACCACGACACAGTTGTAACATCCTAGGGTGGGGTTACAATTATTATGTATGTGTCTGACGCGGGTATTTATTAACTATTATTATTTATTACTATTAGTATTTATTTAACTAAATGTTTTGCCAAAAAAAATATTTTGATAAAACACCATGAAAAACAATGAACATGTCGACCTATGCATCGAATAAGGTTACTTATGACTATAACACCAAAGTACTTTTTATGTCTATAATAGAGTTAACATTGTTTATATATTGCACTAGTGAAGTAATAATGATCATACATTTTGTTGTTGTTTAAAGAACATAAAAATTTACTGATAATTTTGTGTCCAATTAAGTTTAAATCGCTGAGAAAGAGAAGTTGTGCAAAAGCACATATAACTTTATTCTATGCATAGGTCGATGTATACTGACGAGATTTGCCACTGTGTCTGCAATACGAGTGCACCATCGACGAGACGGTGAAACTGACTGTCTTATCCATCTTTTGCTGTTTCAGCAATTCCAGCATGCTCTCCAACATCTCCAACTTCGGTCTGGAATACATTCACACAATTTTATACTAAAATTTTTCAAAGGAAAGTGAAAAAAAAATTTGGTTATACAAAATATATACCAGTAAATATTTATCTATATGTTTTTGATGTGCTGAATTGTATACCAATGTAAATAAAAACGACATAAATATTGGTAACAGCTCAAGAAGCCTATCACTATTGGCGATTTCTTCCAGCCAATCGTTCGATGGATTGAAAAGATCAGAAGCATTGAGATGGTCATAATTTTAGTAAATTAGTTCTCACCTAGGTATAATAGCCATAGACATGAGCCACTCGTGTCTGGTTTCCTTGTCTACGGCATCCCTCATGATCATGTCTTTGATCAACTCCACCGACCCAGTACTGGCTATGTACGGTAATGCATCGAGGATGTGTTTCCTGAAAAGAGGATAAAAATATTCATTAAAAGCTCCTGATGGGAAGTAATGTTCATACAGGGTGTATCCAAAATGACCGGACACTACGATGGGTAGTAAGCAGTAGGGGGTTAAAAACTTTACGGCATTGAAAAAAAACTGAAAAACATACAAAAATGTTGACTATTCCAAACAACCACATATACGTACATACATTTTATACCTACGGTTGTTAGGAAAACATCTATATTCTTATTTTTTGTCGAGATTTACTCATATAAACTTTACACATAAAAATAAAACTATGCAGTACAGTTAACCAATAAGCTACAAAATACGACCTCATCGCACAAGGCGACATATTACTTAAAATCAGTACAGATTTGTCAAGATAGATTTGGATTTAAGGTGGTTTTCATTGTAGTTAGTAGTACATACGTGGCGTGCGTGCAGATGGCGGGCGCGCGCGCGAGTAGCTGCGCCAGCGCAGGGTAGTGCAGCGGGCGGGCCGCACGCACCAGCTGCCCCCACAGACCCACCGTGGAGCCGCTGTCCAGCCGCGCCGACGAGCCGGGACCCTCCTTCACCCTGAGTAAACACATCATCATTAGCACTTATACCTCCCACTGCAGAGCTCGGGCCTCCTCTACTATTGAAAAGTTTTAGGTCTTGTTACGCCACGCTAGCCTAGTGCGGATTGGCGGACCACATCTATGTACATACTTCCATTTCGTTTATTCCATCCAAAGGTTGCCTGGTAGAAATCGCTTTCAGCGATAAGGCCGCCTATGCCTCCACATTGTCTTTTTTTTTTAAGTTTTTTATTGTAATTTTTTTTTTGTGGGTACCAATAAAGTGTTGTCTATCTATCTATCTATCTAAGTAATTCCTAAGATTTTTAAAACGAATGCGCGTTTGTACAATAGACATATTTTAATCATAACTGTTATTAGGTGCAAATTCGTAAAAAAAAAACTTATGATATGTCACTGGTTTTTTTTAATTATCGTCAATTACTTATTGATCTTCTCTCTTTAATTTATCTTGCCCTAATTTCCTACCCTCAACATGAGGCTTGAAACCAAAATATAAAAAACGAATTACTTACTTGCACAGCAGTTTGAGCACATCTCTAGCGGTCTTCAGACCACCGGTATCGTCGCCAATGTAAGCTGTGTGATGGTGCAAGAGATTCGATCTCCTATGAATCTCAGTCCAGGCTGAAAATAGCGATTGGTAGAAGTTACTACAGTGAGCTAAGATTAAAAAAGTTTTTATACAAAAAATCTGAGAAAAATTAAAATTATCATGATAAAAAAGATGAGCAAAAATTATTAAGACTTTTTTTTTACACTATGTTACATTTGCTTTTTATATGGAACAATTTCCTCCATCCTATTTTAAGGGTAACCATTACGTTACGAAACTTCTAGTTGCCCCCCATTAAAAAAAAATCTAAACACAACGTCCTGTCATACATTTAGGCTCCGACTCCAAGATCTCGCTGTCGGTTCTGTTCACCTCCCTCATGATGACCAGGTCCTGGACGATGGTGGACATGGCTCCCGAGTTCTTCCCAGAGAAAGGCTCGAATAAATGCCTCTCGCGACAGTTTACCGCGCTATACACGTTGTGGTCGATCGTGATGCGACACTTGCTCTCTGATTTTAACACTGGCCATGTTTGGAATTTCTAGAAAAAAAAAAAACAAAGAAACCTTTTTATCATCATCAGCCAATCTTAGTCCACTGCTGGTCATAGGCCTCCCCTAAGGACCTCCACCGAGGTCGGTCGAAGGCCGCCTGCCGAAACCTTTTTAGTATTTTTTAATTGCTTTCTGGGTCTTTAAATTTATTTCCTTAGTTCTGTTTGGGTAATTAAAAAATATACACATAAATAATAATAATATACCTTAAAACAATTTTTGATAATGATAGTTTACTTTTTGCAGCATTAACTAATTATGATTTATTTAGTTTATACATCCATCTAAAAAATATATACTATAAAAATACTTTTACGAATGCAACAATGTTTTAAATAGGAAATTTGAAAAAAAACGTTACTTGATTTTATACATCTAAATAACAATAAGCTAACATGTACTTCTTGTTACTTTCTTGACTACCCTCTCAGAATATACACAAGGAAGTCTAAATCCTCTTTGGGCACACAAATCATTAGAAAAAAAAAACTTACGCTCTGGAAGTCATATCTGACGGTCTGCAGTATGGAGGTGTATTTATATCTGTTGGAGCAGAGAGCCAAGTCCCTGGTCTTCACGAGGATCAGACTGGTGTTCTGCTGACCACGCACTGCATACTCCACATTACATCTACCGTGGATGTCTTGCTGCAATTGGCCAAAAAAAAAATTACGACTTTTTTCTTAAATATCACATGGCTACCTATTTAGTCTTTTACCCAAGACTTGTTACTAACTTTTGCGTCGGGGGTTGATAATGAAAACACAAAGGCCAAAATCCTAGATTTTTAACATATTCAAATATGTGTAAGAAAAATACTAAACATCCTTTATAGGAATTTAATGTTGAGAAGTCCACTGACTGTGTCATTTTTGCCTCATATTAGAGAAAAATCAATCACTCTATTGACTACTCAGCATTCGAAATAGAACAAGAAAATAAGACATCATACCTCAATTCCTTTATAATTGATGTCAAATCTTTCCATGGTATTCTGAAAGAGAGCCAATATGGCTCTCTTGAAATTAAGTACCCAGTCTTCTTCATCCTCGCTTGGACAGATCTCTGATATAACACCATCATGGAAGGCAAACCTGGAAATATAATTATAAAAAATATTTGTATATGCGCTGTTTAAAATGCTTATAAAATAATTCAAAAGCTTTATTATTATTAAAATAAGTGGTTTACACCCCTTAATAACTAATGTTTATACAGGCTCTAACCGGTGCTAATTCTAAGCTATTATTATATTTTAGAAAATATTTAATATTGTAAGCAAAAAACAATATAGTAATTATGGATTTGTTTATGAACATGTTTGGTATGGATAGACTCAAAAACTATGTAACTGTTTTATGGAAATAAATAAATAAATTTTACATCAAAGCGCTTACACAAAGTGGACTTCAAATGCTGTCATTATTATTTCTCACTTTCCTAAAAAGATTTCTTATAATACAGTCAAGAAAGCTAACTTTATGAATTCACTCACCTTAAATCATTCAGTGTCACAGCATGTATGAATTTCTCTGCTCTCTCTACAGGGTAACTGTCGCTTTGATCAACTAAACTGACATCTGTCAACTGCAGCAAGCCTTCACACGGTGTAATAAACTGTACTATTGCCTGAAATTATATTACATGGACGTCAAATAAATGTAGTATTTGTCTCAATTACCTCTTTGGAGTATAAGGAACTAGACATAAATAAAGTGGCATATTTTTAGATATTTAAAGAGTGGACAAGTCACAATTTTATAAATGCATTATTAAAAATATTAAGGCAATAATATAAAATATGTGTTTGCCACCAACAATGAATAATCAATAAATATAACTTTCCATAGTCACTATTTTGAAGAACTAATAGGCAGTAATGGTACTTTCAAAAGCCTTACACATTGATCGTGGAATGTCTAGTTTATAATTGTTTGCATTCAGGATATTCTCATTTTATATCATATTGCTCTAAATAAAGATTTTAAGTGACTCAGATTTTTAGGCCTACCGGGCTTATGCTTTTTATGAAAGTAACTTTGCGGATAGTATGGTAAAGAAAATAAATAGTTGAATAAATAGACCTTAATGCAGTCAAAGTTAAAGTCAAACAATCTTTATTCAAATAGACTTTCACAAGTACTTTCGAATCGTCATTATATGTATTTAAAAATGTGCTGTATCCAAAAAAATATTAATTTTAAACCTTTATTTTATTATACACTCACCTCAGCTCTAACATCTAGTGTAGAACGATTGTTACTTGAGCCAGCAAAGTAGGTCTCCACATTAACTTTATATTCATAATGGTAGATTATATCTGTTGAATACTTAAACTTGTGTGAGGCTGGAAAATTAAAAGAAAAATATTTGTGTTAAGAAACTAAAATAGTGATTTAATCCCCTAGAGAATCTCTAGATTTAGGTATTTTTTATATGTTTTAAGATATGTCAAATGTTTATCCAGTCTTGAACTGTATTACATAAAAAAAATATATTAAGTAGTAATAATTTATTTAATTTGGATTTTGGATTAACAATACTATACTTACGTAAACATGATGGTGGTCCACATATGTATGGGTCTTTCAAAGAATCTGCAACAAATTGTAGAGAATATTATCATCATCATCATATCAGCCATTAGTGGTCCACTGCTGGACATAGGCCTCCCCCAATGACTTCCACCGGGAACGGTCGGAAGCCGCCTGCAGCCAGCGACGTCCCGCGACCTTGACAAGGTCGTCGGACCACCTTGTCGGGGGACGTCCCACGCTGCGCTTGCCAGTACGTGGCCTCCACTGGAGAACTTTCTGGCCCCATCGGCCATCAGTTCTCCGCGCCATGTGGCCGGCCCATTGCCACTTCAACGAGCTAATCCGTTGGGCTATGTCGGTTACTTTAGTTCTCCTACGGATCTCCTCATTTCTGATTCGATCACGTAGGGAAACCCCGAGCATAGCCCTCTCCATAGCTCGTTGAGTGACCCTGAGCCGTCCCATGACGCCTTTAGTGAGAGGCCACGTCTCAGTGCCGTAAGTCATCACTGGTAACACACAACTATTGAAGACTTTTGTCTTCAGGCACTGAGGTATTTTGGACGAGAAGACGTCTCCTAACTTTCCGAACGCTGCCCAACCGAGTTGGATTCGACGATTGACCTCTCTCTCGAAGTTGGACCTGCCTAACCGGACCACTTGTCCCAAATAGACATATTCGTCTACAACTTCGAGAGTCGAGCCCCCAACTGCGATTGGGGTGGGCACAACATGGACATTCGACATGATTTTCGTCTTGTCCATGTTCATTTTAAGACCCACCTGTTGGGAGACTCGATTGAGGTCTTCGAGCATAGTGCTAAGGTCCTCCAGCGATTCTGCCATGACTACAATATCGTCGGCAAACCGAAGGTGTGTGATATACTCGCCGTTGATGTTGATGCCGAATCCTTTCCACTCCAAGAGCTTGAAGGCGTTTTCCAGCGCGGCAGTGAACAGTTTCGGAGATATAACATCTCCCTGTCTCACGCCTCTCTGTAGTGGAATAGCCTTCGTGCTCTGATCTTGTACTCGGACCGACATGGTGGCGTTGCTGTATATGCTTTTCAACACCTCGATGTACCGACAGTCAAAGAATATTAACTATTTCTTATTTATTTGCTTTTTACGATCGAATCGAACCCGCGACCATTCATTTCGCAACCTGGTGTCTATTGACTAGCTAACTGCGCCACGGCGCTGTCATATAAGCAGTGGGTACTTTAAGTATTATAGTTAATTTACTAATTTGTTATAGAATTATCGAACGGCAAGAGATTAAACGAAACAACCATATTATGTGGGATAAATAAGTTATTGAGAGGAAAAAAGCATATTATTACTTCGTTACTAACTGACGTAAAATTCTAAGGTGTACAAAAGCCGTTAAAAATTAAATCGTCGTCAACGGCTTCCACACATTAAAAAGGAGTATTTAATCAGATAATGATAATTTTAATCGCGTCTGTATGTACATTGTACAGATTAAGTGAGCTACAAATAAAAGCACCTCGGCCATAGATTAGTTTGCTGCGAGATATTTCACTGATCCTTAATCTAACCCTTTGTTGAGAGTAACAATATTGTAGATTTACGCGACCGTCGCAATGGCTACTTCGCGAAGATCGTTCTAGTTTTTAGTAAACAATTCTATCGTTCATTCGTGTAGGTAATTGATAATTATTTTGAGTTGTGTCGATTAAACTTGTTTGTTTGACATATATTTCGTTTAAAAATTTTAAAAGTTAATTAGCTTGAAGTGTTACTCAATATTTTCCTCAAACTGTGTACCTACTTAGTTCTTCTTTTCATTAATAATATTTTGTTCATTTATTCATGTATGCTTTTGTATAATAAATAAAATTTTCAGAATTCAATGGACTGCTATGTAAGGATCATTTCGACCTAACTTTTTTTTGTTGGTGCGATTTAGTTTTAAATCTTAATCTTATAATATCTTATTTAATTATTATCCTTATTTTAGAATCAAATAATTCAAAAAGTTCGACATCTTGCGAAAATGTATTTGTAACAGATACATACCAGTAGACCAAATATCCTAAGTACCTATACCTATATATTATAAATAAAATTATTTAGATGTGATTTATGAATAGAAGTGATGTTTTTAGTATACTAAGTATACGAATTATGTAACCCTTTTGTAAGTAGCAATATAATTTACTCCATAACTACACTCATTGTTATTGTAAACAAACCTGTGTCGTTGTTTGTTTCGCCAAATGGATTATGCCCTTTAAAACCCTATCAGCATTCGTAGAATTGCGCTGCGTTTCATATTTTGTGTTTTGCGCATGTATAATCGAAATTGCATGTCTTTCTATATTACTAGCCAGTATTTTTTCGTTGTAGGGTAATTTAATTGTATGTAAACTAATGTTTCCTTAGATTTACGGTATGATTACCAGAATTTTAAGTGCATATGTACTTTGTTGTTTTATTTTTGTTTAAAGTAATCAGTTGCACTGTAGTTTAAGTTCCATTTTAGCCCAATATCTCAATATCTCAATTGAACATACACCCAACAGTCACATACATAGCTCTGACCCCATACTAGGTTACAAGACCTGTATCGTGGGTATCAGACACTACGAGAGACTTTTTCGGTCTCACAAACACCCAGACCCGAGACAAATATTCGTGGTTCACACAAACATTTTTCTCGGTGCGGGGATCGAACCCGCGGCCTCTCGTTTCGCAAGCTGGTGTCTAGGCAACTGCGCCACGGGCCAATAGATACGCCTTTAAAACCGTCTAATCTCGAAATTTAAGTGCAACTCTTTGGTCGTCTGCCTATAGATGTCTATGGATTTTGTTAAATTCATTAAGATTTAAGTGTTTATTGATGGCACGGGTACGTCACACGGTCCTCGATAGTGGCTGACCACAGACGTAAAGGTCGAACGGATCTCGGATCTAGATCGAATTCCAATCACCGGATTAATGTAAACATAGTCTAATCATGTTTTGAATGGAAATAGTTTTAGTTCATTACAGCGTAAAAAGTAAGTATTCACAATGAATTATCAAGTACTTTAACTGAAAACAACGTGGGGAAACCTGCACACCGAATTATTCTTAGGAATTTATTAGGTGTGTAGTTTGCCAGCCCCCACTAGGCCAGCTTGGTGGACTAAGGCCTAAACCTTTTGAGTTGTAGAGGAGGCCCGTGCACAACAGTAGTATTCTTGGGTAGTGGGATCTCTCAACTAATCAACGTTAACTAATCAAGCGAATTCGAAAAAATTAGTTTCATAAAATTATCCAAAATTAAGTTAGTTACATTCCTAATTTTGCTTAATGACAGTGACATGAGGCTGGAAGCAATACATCGGTCAGCCGCTCAATCGTTTTGTTTACGGTCAATGAACTCCACTACAATAGATACCTACTAGTAATTTTACCATGCCATTTCAAATGCACGTACGATATGAAGAAAGTAACAAGAAAATAAATATTAGGTATAAGCCTATATGTACACGTGGCACCGCTGGACACAGGCGTCCTTTACAACTGAGAGGGTTTAGGCTGGCTACCACGCTGATCTAGTGTGGGTTAGCGGACTTGAGGCCTAAGAAATTAATTAGGACTTTTAGTTTTAGGTTTCCTTACTTTTTCCTTTACCTTAAAGTACGTGATAATTCTCTGTGAGGACACACATAACTTTGACCAGTTTGGGGTTGAACCCCCGACCACCGAGATTCTTAATTGTTTTGACGGTTTTTTTTAAAGTGTGTATCCTTGAAAACGAAAAGGATATAGACTATCTTAATTATTTCAAACATTAGTAGTCAGTTCTTTCTAGCGGGAATGTTTTTGTATTCATTTTAAATTTTATCCAATATTTTGATAGATGAGTTAATATTTATAATTTTATGGTAATGAGTGATGTTTTTAAGTAAAAAAAAAGTACACAATAGTCAAACCATTTAGCTAATTATGTTTACATTCAATTTCGCATTAAAAATGCACTGTCATTAGTTGAATTGTGGTACTAATCAGAAATAGCACGTGTAATGTTTAAGTGATTACTTGTGATGGTGATTAATTTTGTTTATGTACATGAGTTGAATTATTTATATTATATAGATCTATATAAAAAATTCTGAATATTTTTATCAATAGTCCAACTCATTCATCGTTGTCATCTTGGACTAGAACAATGTCTATGCAAAGTTTTATCTCCCTAGTATTAGCCGCTTTTATAAACCCTAGGACAAACAAAAGGACAAGATGATGTGATGGCCTCGAGGATTAGGCGCGCGGTCGAGAATCTCGACGGTCGCGGATTCGAACCCCAGGCTCACACTTCTGACTTTCGAAGTCATGTGTGTATTCGAAATGAATTTTATTACTTGCTTTAACGATGAAGGAAAACATCGTGATGAAACCTGCACACCTTAAAGTTCCTAGGAATTACTCAGGTGTGTAGTCCGCCAACCCGCACTAGGCCAGCGTGATGGACTAAGATAGCAGTATTCAATGGTAGAGGAGGCCCATGCTCAGTAGTGGGACGTATGTGGGCCGATGATGAATCTTCTTAAACTTATGATTGAATGAACAACAAGAAGTGTAACTGTAAAGTGAATTGTCCCACATTACGATCAGCGCATCGTTTAAGCGCAGTCAGTTTAGACAAATGTTTCCGGGAGGAAGAGAATCAGGAATCATAATTGCAAGGGAAGCATTTGTATTTTGTCATTCAACTTTCGACCTTGTCAATACTGAATTGTATATTGTTGAAAGTGGTAGTTGCATTAACATTATTTGCACATAGGTGGTTTTAGTTTTAGAAGTATACTTTTGTTTTAAAAGTAATAAAGTTGATAAAACTGGTAATTTTGGCTTAAAATTCCCACGTGGAGTTAAAAAATAAAATATGACTAATATTGACTCTTGAATTAAACACATCAAATCATGATGAGTATAACATATTTGTTTAATAAGATAACTTATAAGAAAAATGTTCTAACAAAATATGAAATAAGTTCATAGTTCATACAGGTACCTACACAATGATTTCTTTAAAGTTTTTATACTTTTGTTGTAGTATTGTTCCTTAAAATAGCATGGTAATTAAAAGAGCCTATATACACTATAGAATATAATATATAACACGTGCATCAATTGGAAATGTAAACGCTTAAGATGTTTCTAGTTAAAACATTAGTAGCTTATTGATTTAATGATTGTAATAGATATTTTTATAGGCTTTTAACTAAACACAGACTATGCCTATATGTAGTAAGTTAGTTGAATAAAATATATCCTATAATAAGTATTCCTCTGACTACATAGATTCTCTAAAGTAGCGAGATACGGCTTGTAATATATAACGAAATAAAGATGTTAGTGATCACTAAGAAAAGCTCAACTTAATAATTATAATTAATTTTATGTAGCAAGTACTACATCAAAATAACTTCGAACAGTAAATTGAATCCAAAAAATATCAATTAATTAACACGAGGATTATCAAGTCTCAGCTCATAATCACAATTACGTATATCTCAATCTAATTCCTTTATAATATAAAAAAATAATAGAATACATACTGGAAGCGTGCACGGCACCGACACACACACACAATATGAACACACACAAATACATTTTTACTCCACTAGCGGACCATCGTGTCTCACGATCACCAAATCTCAAATGACGGCCGATTCCGAGATGTGTTATCGACAGGGCCCCGTCGGGTCAGAGTAAACAATATTATCGTGAATATTATCGCGGGGACTGTGCTTCTCATTAACTTATTGGTGATTATTGAAGTCCAAACGTTGGTATGTTCGTTTAGTCAGCGGATATGTTCGGGCTCCTGTTTCAAGCGAGTCGTGTCGCGAGGTACACTACGCACTCATTGGCGCATTTTTGTATGTAGTGTTATCCTGTACCGAATAGGGGAGATAGATAGGTATATAAAATTGAGTTGCGTGGCTTTGTTTTGGAACCGTTAATGTGATAAGGATATTAAAATTAGGAGTATTTGTCACGGCTTACGTTTTTTGTCAATAAAAAAATTGAGAATGTTTTGGTGATAATTTTTTAAAGAAATTTATTAACAGTTAATAAAGAAAAAGGCAATCTCGGCAGTTACGTGTTCGATTCCTGGCCTGTGAGGCCGCTTTACCTTAGACGTTTTTTTATGTATTCACAATGAACAAAAATTTTATTTTGCCTAAAAAAATCTTAGGAAAATTGCACAGCTAAAAGTTTTACTAACTAAATTTCTTCGGGGTGTAGTCCTAAAACATTCTAGAGATTAGTTTTGAGGAAACCTGTGTCCAGAAACACACACTCAATCAGCATTTAGCTTGCGTTTTAGAAATTCCTGCAGAAAAATTATTATTGGTTATATACCACCAAGAAATCACAGGAGGACAGAATCTTGAAAAATGTTGATCTAATGCCAATAGCCTTCTATAAACTACCCGAAAGCCTACCATGCCTTATAAAATTCGGAATGATAATAATCTTTTATCTTCAATTTTTTATTTAATAAAAGCATTTTGGAATATACATGAGAATATACTTAACCCACAATAATAATTATAAACTAGATATTACACAATTGACGTGTAACGCCTTTGGGCTTGTATGGAAGTTAATGCCACTGTGACTGCCGTACTATTGAAGTAGAAATCTCTGCCTATTATCTATCATAAACAGACGTCATTATTATAGGCATAAAACTGGAAATAAGTGTATAAATATCATTCGATATTTTTAAACAAAAATTTTATAACAGCGAGCGGGAATCGGAACAATTTTATGTCGACAATTTCATCATCAATGAATGTTGAATCGTCGACCCCGGCGTTTAACTCTGTGAGTAATGATAAAGAAGTGACAAGTTCAAGAAACTACATCTATCTATTTTTATATGAATCACATGAATTATGTTACAAGTTGTATTATTTCATTCTCCAAACGGAAACAGTTTTAGATAATATTTTTTTAAAGTTATGTGTTTACCACAGACATGCATTTCAAATACAGTCACGCTATATGCACGTTAGGTACAGTTGTTGTAAGTCCCATATAATAGAGAACGAACTTGCCGACTCTTTTCCAGACTATATTCTGCTACTAAAGTCTTCTTGCTGAAAAACTTAGTACCTAGAAAAAATAGGGATAGAACGCTGGACTTACGTGAAAACCACGACGTGTTATTTACATAAGCAATGGTCCATTACTTTCTTAATTTTTCCGCTCTTTTTAGTTTCTATTTTTAAAAGTATGATAACACGTTTAATCCCTATAGGTTTATAGGACCTTAACTATAAGGAATCTGAGGAGAACGAATGTTTTGTAAATGGGATAGTATCCACGTTATATATTTTTGTCTTATCATCATGAGCCCTGATAGGTCCCTTTCCTGGGCACAGATTTCTTTTATAGTTAAGAGAGTTTAGGGCTTAATCCACCACGTTTGTCTAGTATGCGCTGGTTGACCACACATCTAAGAAATTCCTTAGAACTTTTAGGTGCGCACGGAGTCTGAAAATGCGGCCTAAAAGGTCAATAGGCTCGCTCCCTCTTACGTGGGATTGATAAAATGTGAGTGCAGAAATGCATCTTTGCCTACCTTGTTCGGGGAATTATAATCAGGAAACCTACATAATCGAGAGACCTTTATTGGAATAGTGAAGTGAGTTCAGTGCATCTGATGAAAAATCTATCATCTTCATTAAGATGGCTAGGTCATCTTAGTAGTGTGTCTATTAACAAGGATACAATTATTATTACTAGTCGACATTATTATGCAGGCGAAACGCCAACCGATATAGAGGCTAATCTCGCTAATGAGAATTTGGTACAACCCCAGTTAAATCGGCTCATTGGTACTGCAATTCAAGCTGATTACAGCATGACTCCCACTTTCAAAAAAAGCTATTAAATTTGTAAAGTACAGTACATACATCCAACAGTCACGTTCGTAGTTTTGACCCTATGCTACAAATCCTGTGTCGTAGGTATCAGAAAATAGGAAAACTTTACGGTCTCGCAAACACCCAGACCTGACAAACAATTGTGGATCACACATTTGTCTCGGTGTAGGGATCGAACCCGTGACCTCTCGTTTTGCAAGCTGGTGTCTAGCCAACTGCACCACGATGAAATTTGCCTTGGGTCAGCGTGGTGGACTCAGACAATTAAGAAGAGTCGTGGTTATAGTGTATACACATACATAATATAAATTGGTTGTAATTATCTTTATCGTATTGGAAAACGCTATGATTGCTTCCCCTGTTTCTTGTTAAAACGTTTTTATATTCCAATACATTTAATATTGCTCCGGACCTAATTAGTTTCTACATACCTGTTTTAATTTTAAAAAGAAAACAAGCGAACTTGTAGCCGTAACATTTTCATATTGCAAATTGGCATTAAAATGGGGGAGGAGGGTTCAATGCTATTTTATTTTATGCGTCTATGTCCACTCTTAATGCGATGGATTAAGGTACATTTTGGCGTGACGTGGTGTTCGTGTAAAATTGCCAATAAACACAGGAACGTAATAAGGTTAATATTGAAGTAAGATACGAGGGCCACTGGTCCATAACTGGACTATACGGGATAGAAATATCTGTATTTTGCTAGCGTGTGTATTGAGGCCAATGAATAAATATATCACAAATTTAATACCAATAATACTCTTATCCGCAGTCTTAACTTGAAATTAAGATACAAATTTTTAGTCGTGGGCATTTTTTGAACGTTTTGAATAAACAATATCACGAAACGATCAATTTTTCATGACGCAAATAGGAAACGAACCTACGACCCTAGTTTATGTTTCGACCAATTTTGATAGCTTGGCTTCTCTATCAACGGCAGCGACTGATTAACTTGATTTCATTACGTGCGACGCGTTCGTATTGGCGACAGTGTTTTGTTTTTTCACCTACTCGATCTAATTTTTTTACACCAGTATACATTAGTAAGGTAAGCTTCCAAATATTTACTAATCCTTGTTTCTGCAGTATTTTTAAATGGCAGTGATTTAAAATGGGCCCATGCTTTTGTTTTTGTTATCTGATTTATTTTTATAAAGGTTATTACGAGTAATAATGGTCAACTGAACATAATTTAAGTATTGTTTTTCTAATGATTGCATCTAAACTATTTGTTTTTTGATCTCATTTTCCCTTAATTAGAATCGTTTTTTGGGTACAAATCCATTCGCTGCTAATGAGAATTCCCTAAAAAGTTACTTAATAACAATGTTTGAATCCGAAAGTAAACCTAGGATCTCATGACTACAATAGACATTTACATCGTCAATTCTGATACAAAAAGACATTCAAAAATTAAATTGGTGTCTCATAATAAAGTATTGACATGAGCGCCTTACACCAAAGATTTTTTAATAAGATTATTGTCGGTCAAAACGTGCAATTTATACAGAAGGCCAAATATGCTGATAAACAACAGATAATTGCGAGGTTATGTTCATCCTTATCTTTCTACTACGTAGTAAGAACCCCGAGCGAAAATATCTAAGTAATTATAACTTTGCAAGAGTAAATCTGGATAATATCTTTCCTTGATATTCTGTTTCAAAAAAATATCATGGTTGGTACTTTTTGCGACTTTTACAAAAAAAAATATATATTAATGTTTTATAATGAAGCTAATAGTATAGTAGTAGTAGTAGGAGTAGTATACATTATACATAATGCTGTTCAAAAAATGAATGAAGAAGATCAGCTGTTACTTGCATCGAGGTTTTTGAAACTACGAAACAATTTCAGGTTAAAACATATAGACATTTTTTTTTATCTTTCTCAAAGGCCGGCAACACACCGATGATTCCTCTGGTATTGTGGGTGTTCATGGGCGGTGTTGACCACTTAACATCAGGTGGCTCATTTGCTCGTTTGCCTCCTTTTTCCATAAAAAAAAGACAAGAAACATACATATGATTGTATTTGTATTGTCAAGCGAATGGACATTACATTGGCGTGATATCAAAAATAGAAAAGATTCGAATATGGTAGATAAACTCAAAAACACATTCACCGATATAATTATGTATATAGATATTTTTGACAAAACGTTCCTCCTTTTCTAAAAAATTACGTTCAATAAACTCTTGACACTGGTAAAACTTATAATAAAGCTCTCTGCGTATAAATAGTCGGTAGTAACTCCATGTTTTATGGGAGTCTGCGGCCACAGTCGTTTGCAGTCCGCCCCTTGGTATACTTAATTGGACTGATCCGACCGGAGCCAGATGTCGGAGCTTTGTCAATAAACGCGATTGTGAGTCACAAGAGCCTACACACAGTGTTTAATAGCTATGTATTGTTTTCAAACTTACTATTGATTCATCATAATCGGAGAGCAGGCTGAATGCGTCGCCTTCTGTATCGACTCTTAATACCAACTGCGTTCTAAAGTGTTAAGGGTTACGAGTTTAGTTTGTAGGGGAAACAGTATAGTTATTGGCCAGTTAAGCGACCAGTTGGTAAACAAAAACATATAAAAAATTATATCCTTACTGAAAATAAATAAAACTCACGACATTATGTTTCTTTGTTAATGTGCTACAAAAGAAGGTACTTTAGATAAACTTTCACTATACATGTTAAGAATAGTGTGAACTCAAAAATATTAAACTCAAAATCACAGTAATTGGCCATAACAGAGTAGTTATAAAGAAAGTAAGTTATATTGCACCTTTAATATGGTTATAACGCATAGAAAACCATCTATTGTGAAGTATAAATCATTGACAAACTACATATTCATTTCAAAATATAGCGCCAAAAAAATATGCAGTCTTAACATTATTTTTAATCGCTTAACTGAATTTCTCCCTCCGGCAAAACTTTACACATCGGAAAAGAAACAAACCACATACCTAGTAGAATTTCGATGAGACTTTATGACAGAGAATAAAAGTGTCGCCATTATATAATTTTTAAATCTACTATTAGTATAGAATATTGCTAGTTTTTTGGTAGCAAAGTTGAAATGGCTAATAACTGTACAGGGGCCAATAACTATACTGTTTCCCCTATGTTGTTTTAATGTTGAATTTTCTTTTTTTTATGTGCAGCCAGTTGTAATGTTTGTGTCATTGTGTTGTAGATTATATTTGAAAAAAGGTCTTATCGGCTTTTCTTCTAGTGAAAAGCTTCTATATTGCATGCGAAATTATATTGTGTGGTCAGTGGTGGCTGAAATGTACCTATGTAATATTTTTTTTATGGATTTAAAAAAAATCTTTTTCATAGATATATTGGTTTTATGACGAGAAGACACATAATCATTATGTTTTGTAAAAAGGAAAATATGGTGATTGACAGTGAGTGTAGTATAAATAGATCTCCTATCCGCAAAGTTTCAATAAAAAATATGACATTACTTTCAGAATAATCATTCGAGAACGGGATTCAATTCACTCCAGTTTTATTAAATTAATATATAGATTATCTACTAAATAAATATAAGTTGGATTGAAGTTCTCACAAAAGACCTTAGATGAAAACCTCTTGTGTAACCTGTATGTACTTATATAACAAGCAACAATATATTAAATAATGATTCTGAACATAAAAATCAAAAGTTGACAAAACCGCACAAACGTATTGAAAACACAAGCCTGATTACGTGCATGGAATAGGTTCAAACATGGCTACGTATTGATGCAGATTTACTGGCACACCAATTAGCTTTAAGCCTACGAATGCAAGTCTAATTAGTTGATTATCTGATACAAATGATAAATCGAGGTAAGCTTTTAGTAAAATAAATGTACACACTTATATGTAAAGTTGACGCCTGACTATTATATGGGAGCAATTTAAAAGCAATAAAAATATTGCTATCAACTTTTATTCAGGCGCTTTCATCACGAATCTGATTTTACTGCATGGCTTTTTAATACGCGGAAATTATTTATAAATAAATTGATGCTGTGTTGAATAAATTATTTTACGTAGAACTCAAAAGATATAAATATAAAGCTACAATTTTTGCGCACAAATATTTATCTTCGTTACGATAAGGTACTTAGGTCACAAGGTATTAGAGCCAAACCACATCTAAAATAAATACTTAAATTAGAATTACGAAATTATGTGTCAATATCAGAGTACCAAATCCACAGAGTATGTTCACAAGCAGAGTCTTAAAAACTACTTCGATGGCTTTTGTTTTACACTTTGAAATGTTCGATAACAGACAGTAACATTATTAGTGACGTAGACACCCTCTGTCGTCACGGAACATGTTTCGTGTGGTTGAATAATCGTGTTAGGGCTGCAGTCAAAGCCTCAGTATTCCTGAAGCCCTTGTGTCGGTACAACAGTATTGAACTAATATAAGGAGACTATACGCTCTATGCTCTCTACAATATTGTACGCACATGTAATATGAAATCATAAGAACAAATAGTGATGGCCTAGATTTTCTCGGTCGAAAATCTCGGTGGTCGTAGTTTCAAACCCGGGCACATACCTCAAAATTTTCGAAGTAATAACTACGAAAAACTTCTGTCTCACAAACAGACGGACCCGAAGCGTTTTTTATGGATCACACAAACATTTGTCTCGGTGCCGGGATGGAACCCGCGACCTATAATTTCGCAAGCAGATATCTAGCCAACTGCGTCACGGGGCTGTGAATGAAGATTTAATTTTCTTTTGTTATTTACAATAAGCCTTAAAAACTTTTTACCATCTTCAATGTTTTTTGGTATGGACATACACAATACAAAGAATAGTTTACTACTTATACCGTCAAAATTTTGTGTCTGCTTAGAATGATCACGGAACTCAAGACTGCTCGGAGCTAGCCCTCTAGTACAAAAAAATCATATCACAGCTGCAACAGCTTCTAGATTTGATCGCTTGACATCCAATGGCGCCGAGTCGGACAGAAGTACTATTATGGTCACAAATATATACAGTTTTATTCAACAATCTAGATTAGCAATGCACGTTGCCTCATCAATCATTGATTAAAGATAGCTTGCCAATGGGAAATAAAAAGTGGAGAACAATGGCGGTCTTGTGCCTATGTGTGTACGTAAGATGTGTTTTTTAGGAGCTTGTTATAGAAATTAATATGTAATGTACGTATTATCTCTAACAAGCGTTATTAATTGGGAAGGAAAACATTGTGAGGAGATCTGCGCAACTAAAATTTCTTTGGAATATATTAGGTGTGTAGTCCGTCAACCCGCACTTGGTCAGCGTGTTGGACTAAGGCTTAAACCTTCTCAATTGTAGAGCGGGCCGCATATTATGGGTTTTTATCTTCGAAATACACCCACCCACCCAACAGTCACATACATAGTCCTGACCCCACACTAAGATACGAGTCTTGTGTCGTGGGTATCAGAATCTACGAGAGACTTTCCGGTCTCACAAACACCCAGACCCAAAACAAATATTTGTGGATCACACAAACATTTGTCTCGGTGCGGGGATCGAACCCGCGGCCGCTCGTTTCGCAAGTTGGTGTCTAGCCAACTGCACCACGGAGCATTTTGCTAATCCAGTTTTCGTTTCACCAAATAGGGAGTGGGGTTGTCTCACCTCAAACCATTATCGACGGACACAAAAAAGCTACTGATATTTTCCTGATGAAAAACTCAAAAAATATATTGATTGACCTGGAAAACCGATTAAAGACTTCTCGATCGCGCAGTCATTCCTTACAAACCATGTAGCCATTGGATATTCCATCACCCCAATTTTAGCTGTACAAAAAAATCTTATATTTATTTCTATTTGCATAGATGCGACACGATCATAAGAACTCTTAACCAAGCTAGTTAAAACTATAACTGAACAGCAAAGAACTGCCTGTGAAACACGAGACACAAAAACGTATATATATCCTCGGAACATTTATCACTAGAGACTTCTGTTTGTATCTAACACTAATCCGTCGAGAGTTGGTCAGGTCATTCGACCTTTTTTAATTTGACTTCTTTAATTTAGTCAGGGAAATAAATTGTTCCATAAATATCTGGATATTCTAATACATCAACATCATCACACTCTTTCCTTTTCTGAATTGATATCAAGCTACACCTACTTAGTGAAACTCGCTTGAAAGCTTTCTTTTTTGAGTTTATAGCGAAAAGAAAGATAGAAACGGTGTGGAAATTTCTACTATAATATGAAAAGTAACGAAATGGTTCTGTGTGTAATGCCCGAAAACCTTTTTTAAAAGCATTCGAATGTACATTTTGGGTCTTAAAGTTGTGGTCAAGATCAGAAATATTCGTTTCAATCCGGAAATAAAATCCGCTTCTCATTTCACAGTCGCTATGTTACTCTTTCGTGCCAACAGTGCGTTCATTAAACACCTCCAATCTATAGAATTGAATAAAATCGGCACAAAACGTTCGCCAACAAGGGACATGCGGCTGGCACTCACAGATGTCTAATTACGTGCCATTGCAACGACGATTTCATTACCAATGTATGAAGCCAGCTTCAAGACGTGGCTTGCAAGCAGACGATCTGCACAATGCACCTTCCTCGGCATGAACCGACCACTATTACTTGACACGCGATATTCCTTAGCTCCGTACCAAAACGAAAATGGAAGTGAAGTATGAAAGGGCTCCGTTTACACCGGACAAGTGCGCAGCTCTTTCCTGTAACCGCTCGGCAAAAAGTCGAAACGTGTGGCACCGCAGACGAACCCGTTTCACCATACATGGTGCACCTCAACGAGGGCCCAACGCACCGGCTCACATAATATTGTTAGTGGACGCCGATAGCTTTTTATGTCGAATGCATTATTCGATACTCATTTAAAATTCTAACATACCGCTTATAAAGAAAGCTCGCCATTTTCATGCGATCCCCCGCCGCCGATGGTCGTCTTTATATAATTTTTTATATAGTTTTTGTTTGTTGCTTATTACGCAAATTCGGTTTGGGAGCCGGTAGGGCGCCCACGCGTCAAAAATCGCGGGGGCGACGTAGAGGCTTCGGCGCGTGCTCAAACGCGCGCGCACGCCGACTGACACACACGCTTGTTCGAAAAAAAAACAAGAAAAAAAGAAATCAACCCGTTCGAATTTTGAACCAGTGATAGTGATTGGCCGCGACAAAATCCGAAATTAGTGCCCGATGTCATGTAAAACGCTCGATTTACTTTCATGAATGGAGTGTAATAGGAAGTGACGTCATGCATAGTGTTGTGCCCGCGCCAGCGCCGCCGCGGCGCGCGCCGATTTGTTGACAATGAGCGATCATTAGAGCGGAAAGGTGAGTGTAATGAACTAACGATTGACTCATTAAGGCTTAGAAAATGTTTTGGGTACGGAACATGGGCCATTAATCAGCAGCTACTTTGTATTACTTAATTAAGCCGATGTTTGTTAACATTGGACCTCATTTGTTTTTATTTACTACCCTTAATATATTAGCTAATTATTTCTTAAAAACTTTTAAGGTTTTTATTATTTTCGTTGTTTACTAGTTGTTGCTTATTATACCGTTTAGATTTACTAATAATAACTCATTAACTGCCCAATAAATTAAGCAATACAGGCAAAAAAGCAAAATCTGTTATTGTTACAAATATTTATCGGACCATCAAATAATCTTTGTTTACTGTCATCTTTGTTGGTGTATGGTAAATATATTTACGGCTAATGTGCTAAACGGACAGTTCCATCTATAGCAATAATGAAAATTAAACCTTATAAACATGATAATTGGCAATACTACATTTAGATCATACTTGTCTCACTATAGATTTTGTCTCTAGATTTTGTGTCTAGAAGTTAAATGGGAATATATATATATATATAAAGCGAGCAGTATTTGTGTTAATTTAACATTAGTAATTAAAAAAATACTTATAGAAGCTGTCTTTCTAGATATATTTTGCAAATATTTTTTTTAAGGCAAATAAATCATTATTAAGCAGCTGTATTTGCTTTCGCATAAGTTTACACATCTGCCAACCAGACAGGCTCTTTAACGTTCGATTTCATTCATAAGACATGCAAACACGTGGCTGTGAGTAGTAGCTTTATATATAAAGGACTTCTATTTTTGAAAATGAAAAATAACAATATATTTTTAATTATGTCACATATTAAATATGTTCAAAATATATCGCTCCATTATTCCGCTGAGCTTTAATAATCGATGTAAAAAATATGTATCACTTTTTAACAATTAAAATTTAAAAAGTACACGTTTTTAAATGTACAATAATTTCCAAGCAATAATATATAATTAATTAAATGAATAGGTTTAATGAATTATTTTTATTAAGATGCCACAATGAATTGTCAACTGACAATGAAATACAAAAAAAGAACATCGTAATTGTAAGCAGCAAGGTGAATTGATTATCTGCGCGTCGCAGTAAATGTAAAAAGTAATACAATTCCACAAACACCTATCGGATCCGTTTCCCATAGTACGAAATACAAAACCGGTTTACCTGCATACACAGACCATTTGAATGGGCGCGTGGGTGAAAATAATAAACCGAATCTCGTGACATTTCGAAATTGCGCGCTCAGCACTACAGCTTATCCTTTCCTATCCATTCACAATCAAAAATAAACCCTACCACGTAAGCTCAAAGCTCAAATTGATTCACAAAATTATTGTTACCGTCATACGTTGTATGCACCGTGGAAAAGTCGACCGCGACGTTTGGATTAAAGTTTAAATACAATGAGCGCGCAGTGAGGATGCCTCGCTAATTTAACGCTAATAAGACGGTAATGGATTTGTATCATATAGTTTGTGTTTACAATTATCGCGTCGTGATGTATGGGTAGTGGGTGCGTTCACTTTTAACTAGATGTAATCTACCGATAATAGAATAGTTTTGCATCTGCATGCAGGTTTTGTGCATAATCAAGCGTTCAGAAACTTTAAACAGGTACTACGTTTCCCATGAATGGAGTTAAATATATTTTTAAGTTAGTCGTCGCATTCTTTTTTTGAAATATTTTGTGACAGTTTTATTTATTCTACTGAATAAATACTACTGGATAATTATATATTCATGAGTGAAGTGAATGCAGCGATGGCCTCGAGGATTGGGCGCGAAACCGAGAGTTTCGACGGTCGTGGGTTCAAACCCCAGGCACACACCTCTAACTTTTAGAAGTTATGTGTGTGTTCACAATGAATGATCACTTGCTTATCCGTGATGGAAAACATCGTGATGAAACTTGCACACCTAAATGTTCTCAGGAATTTCTTAGGTGTGTAGTCCACCAACCAGCACTAGGCCAGCGTGGTGGACTATGGCCTAAATCCTCTCATTAGTGGAGGAGGCCGTGTCCTGCAGTAGGACATGTAAGGGCTGATAATGATGATGAATCCAAAGACAGCCGAAATCACGAGCATTAGATAGCAATAGACAAATGATGTGTATCCTATGCCGAAAATGAATTTAAAACTGCACATGACTCACTTGGGAAGCATCTGTTGGCTCAGTGATAACGCGTAGGCAGCGTGCATGTCGTAATCGGCATAATTTTATCATTTGCCAATAACTAGAAGGATTAGCATAACCTTATGACAGTATTTCTTCAAGAAGTAGGAGGAGGTGCATTTTTATATTCATATTTCGATGGGTAGTTGGTGCTACACGATGGAATGAGTCCTGGATTTGATTCCCATGCCATAAATTTACAGGGCTTAGAAAGATTTTGATCAATAACTATGACGGGTAACAGTGCCGGTGGATATAAAAATATTCGTGTTAAAAAATTCCAACAAAATGTAAGAATCTTGAGGTTCTTCTAATATCTACACCTAAGTATTAAATGTATGAATTAAGTATTAGCATGGATTTATTTTTAAGTTTACGTGTTTTTAGTCACCTTTACTATTGTTTATTTAGGCATTCGATCATGGTCTTTAAACCCTGTTTAAAGAAGTTTAAAATTTTCCCCAGAAAACAGCTAATAATAAAATACTTTTCTACCCACCCTTTTAGAGACATAGATTTATTCCACATTGACAAAATGGCAAACGCACCTCACACAACCAAATCCCCTTTACACTCAGTCAGTTGGGAAAGTGTAAGTTGTTCACGAGCGAACAATCTTCACAATATATATTGGAAGTTGGTCGACTCGAGTTTGCCGCGGTTGGTATACACACAACTAATTATGTTATAATGCGATACTGTGCATTTGGGTTAGCCTCTTGTGTTTATGGTATATTAAACTGTCTGGGCTGTACCTGTTTATAATGACGTGAATACATAGATTTATATATGTAAATGTTGATTTCAGGCGAGGTAAAGTTTTATATTGTCTTGTCATCTCGAGCTTGATGCTTTTTTTCTTCTTTGCGTAAAGTTGGAAAATGTGCCCCAAAATAAGCTCGCCCCCTACACAGTGAATCTCGCAAATATCCTCCTTCGGCGAATACAGATGTGAGATGGCTAGATTATATATTGTTTATTGTAGGGTCAGGATATGTTATTTTATATGTCAAAATGCTTTTGTTAAATAAAGATTCACAGCTCTAAGAACATTATTCGGAATTTTGTAAGGCAAGCTTGGCGAAGCAAAGTATGCATGTAAGTAGGCTCTTTGTGGTACTTACCAATCATTATACGAATATCTTCATCAATTTAAGGCTTTGTTAAGCCAAAAAGTCTTAGTGAGACAGAAAACTACAAAGCCTGCAATATGTTTAGATTCCGTTTACCCGTGACTCCGTACAGTTTTCGCCAAAATCCAAAATTAACACGTAGAATGCAAATTAATGCTAAACTTTGTCCGGGCCCATTAGCATACACGATAGCTTTCGGAACGCAGAACAATTATTGGATGTAAAAATTTCACACTACGTCCGCTTTAGTGGCGAATAGATTAAAATGTAAATAAAAATATTAACTATTTTCATTGAAAATTACTGCTCAACCTTAGTGGCAGTACTATAATAGAAGAATAAAATTTTATAATGATTACACCCAACAGTCACATATATAGCTTTGACCTCACTCAAAGATACAAGTCCCGTTTCGTTGGTATCGGAAACTACGATAGACTTTTTCGGTCCCAACAACACCAAGATCCGAAACAAATATTTGTGGATCGTACCCACGGCCTCACGTTCCACAAGCTGATGTCTAGCCAACTGCGCTGTCTGTCAAATCATTACAAAACCGTAAGGCAACAACATGGAATATTTCACCTCTACGCGTAATACAGTTTCATTAGACTATAACGGCTTACACCATATAATTAACGACGCGATTATCCGCAAAAGCTTTTAAGCTCGAACGCCGTTATGCCGGAAGTTCACATATGCACAGCATTATGTTTTCTCTATTATGGAATTTGTTTAATACGCGCTATCGCTAATTAGTATCGTGTAGAGCTTTCCGCAGATTGTGGATGTATTTATATTTATTTAATTCTGTTTTAAAATGTATTCAGGATGTATTTAGATCGTGATCGGAAACTAAGGTAGTTCATATTTGAGATGATCACAAACCTATTGATGTTAATGAAAATCGCGACAAAAGATATTTTTTTTACCTTTTCCATACAAACCACATACATTTAATACCGATGGTTGTACGGAAAATGATTTTTTTTTATTTTTTTATCGGGATTTTCTTTAAAAAAAAGGATTCATTGCGACTTACATTAACTGCAGTCAAACATAATACTTTATACCACACCTAATTTATCAAGAAAATAATTATAAAGCACACAAACTGCTACCCAAATATCCTCATAAAAGAAAATCAAATAACCCACATCGACTATTAAATGTCCTACGGGCTATAGATTGCAGTGTCATGGGAGGCAAAAAAATATCATCAAAGTATTTACCCAAGCTGTTTTACCATTTAATCGCACATTTATCTCAGGAACTAATTAAATAAGTATCCTTGACGACATACAAAGCACAGATTAACACATTATCCCATAAATAGAGGCAACATCGGCAGTGCGGCCGTTTTTAAATCAATTGTGTGGCTTAATCTGTAAATGAACGTACTTAGCATGCAAGAGGGAGTCGTAATGAAGGAAATGAGCCACACAGGGAATCACTAATACCGCGGACTTCGCTACGTGTGCGACAAAACAGTCTATTACGTAGAAAATTAATTTTACCTCGCCGGCGCGAAATGTATTGTGCGGTCGAGAATTTTTGATGCGAACTAAGCGGTTGCTTTAGAGGTTCGTATACCTCGTGTGAAAAGCTTGTGGGTGACGGAAAAATGTGCAAAGGAAATAGATTTTTAATGGCTTTTTTGTCCTGATTATTATGCTGGGGTATTCGTACTATATTAAAATTAAAATTTAGCGTCCGGATACTAAGGATTAGGCGCGTGGTCGCGTCGAAATCGCGAACATCTTGAGAAATTCTACAGACTTAAAAAAACGTCCTAAGAATTTCATAGGTTTTGGTCCGCTAACCAGCACCAGGCGAGCGTGGTCGACTAAATCCAAACCCTCTGTTGTAAACGAGGCCTGTACTAAGTAGTGAAATTTATATGGTTTGATGACAAATCCCTATTTTTTAAAACCTTTGTCTGAGTCGCTCCTAAATAAATTACTCTGACTTTTTTCATTCCATCCATAGGGGTGGAAGGAACACGGATTGCTTAATTATGCCTTTTTTAGCATTTCTTTCTTTTACTCTTCTAATGATATCATTAAAAAGAGGGGGAAAATTACATAGGTATCACTAAAGCTCCCCTAAAGCAATCACAAATACAGCGAAAAAACTTCCTACATTCTTCTGTTTTTTATTTTCATCTATGGCCCTGCACATTCCCGCCTAAGTAATGACGTCCCTATTCACCCATAGAGCGAAGCGGTAATTTTATCTCTCTCACGCTGCGTTGCATCCAATCAACCGAGGTCCCCGGGTGATACAAAAATATAATAACCGCGGTCATCCGCTACTCGCCATTGTTCGGAGAATAGGCTGGTTATAAACAAAGCGTGTGTGTCCCGGGCTGAAGCTATTGTCCGCACTTCAGCTTGTTTTGTTTAATACTAACGCGTTTGTTCGGTGTGTAGCCGGCCTTTCAAAAGAAGCGTGATTGGTCTTTGCGGAGTTTTCGATTTATTGACGCAGTGATTGTACGTAGTATACTTGAAGCGTTGGGAAAGAGGTACATTTATTTTTGCTGCTTAAAGTCAAATTTAATAGAGGAGAGTCTGTTACTTGTTTTCATAAATATAACCAGATATAGTGTTGCTACCATAAAATTCATTATGAGACACCTTATTGGTCTCCTACTCGAACGGTCTCTAGTCTCTTTACATCACATGCTTTAAATAAAACATCATAGTTTTTTTCAATTGTTTAGGAAGCTGGAATAGGTCTAGTTTGTTCTTCAAATATATCTATTCATAATTCATCTTGTACAATCATTGTACAGGTAGAAAAATCTCAATTCACAATCCAAATGAGTCCTTTCACTAGCACGCGATTTTACATTTCCACCGTTCTTTCCCATTAAACTGAAACAGAACATTGGCGCGATAAATACGGATCCCACTGTTGGGGCGTGGGATTAGAAAAAAAAATACGCTTCTAATAGTCGGCACAAGGGATTGTTTCTAACGGTTGAGCGAGAAGCGCTTTGTTCCATACCTGTTTTATCGCAATGGTTCGGGCGAAAATCTTTTTAGTTTTGTTTAGCTCCAGTATTCATTTAAGCGAAAACAGTTAGCTTTGTGCTTTGCAATTAAGGATTTTGTATACCAGCTAACGTTAAAAATAAGGTATATATGTGATTTAACAAAGTCGAAAGTACTGTGTTAGATGATTGTCGTATTGAACGCTTTGGAGACGGCTCAGATTCGTTTCATAAATACATAACCTTATGCCTGTGTGGTGTTAGTACATTATTTCACGTAAGATATGATATAATCTTACTTCACAGAGGGTTAAACTATTTTGGTACTACGTAATTTAAAGGTTTTTTATTGCCATTTTCCGGCACTCCGCTTCTACCGAGAATTTCCTAATGGAAAATCCCAATAGCGCTTCGCCTAGGAATACTATTTAAGATTCTTTTCTCACAAGGAAAGGCGGATTCTATCCTTCAAAGGTACCTGTAAACTATTTATCCTAGCTTTTTAAGAGGGTAATAGAGTCGCCGCCTATTAGGTGGGACTGATACACATAAGCCAGCGTGGTGGACTAAGGCATTAGAAGACAAGACACTGTCTAGACGTATATGTGCTGATTACGATAGCTACCTTCCGCTTCCACCTACCTTTTTGAGGAGGCTCGACATTACGTCTCTATGTCTTTTCATATGTATGTTCACAAGAATCATCATCATCATCATCATCAACCCATATACGCCCACTGCTGAGCACGGGTCACCTCTACCATTGAGAGGGTTCACAAGAATCAGAACTACTATAAACCCTTTCCAATTGTACGAATTCTTCGAACCCAACCAAGGGCTTGCGCTAGTAATGCGCTTGTCAAAGTTAAGCAACGTGTTTCCAAACTCATGATTGTCGATTCAAGAGATACGCTCTCTATGATGAATGTGCGGCGCCCACGCACCCGTCGGTCACAATTAGTGTGTGTAAATTAGCCCAGAGTGGCTTTTGGTATTTTGGATTTTGGTACCGTTTGGGGTTAAATAATTTTCATCGTAGTTTGTTTTTTTTTTTAAATGAAAAAGGCAGACGCTTTAGAAAGTCTTAGCTGCTTTTCTTCTGCTAGGAAGTCTTTATTAAGAATTAAATACAGAAACGTACAATCACACCTGTATTCTTCTCAAGGGTAGGTAGGGGTGCATTTTCATACTCACAATTTGTGAGTAGTGTTTTCGTCCTACGTAATAGAAAGCGATTCTATTGCAGTTTTTCCGGGCACAATTCTAGACTCCGTGCTGCTACTGATAATTACCTAATGGAAAAACCCCATTACACTTTGCCCGGCCGTTGGCACAAACAAAAGACTACGAGGCACTCAACAACACACAAACATAATACATATGTACTACAGGAATTAAAATATTTAATGACATTAATTTTACTAATCATAAAATCTCACGTCTAATTAAGGAGGAGATAAAATTCTAAACTTTTTACATTAATCTCAATCCGAACGTTTCTACATACAAAAATTGAGGATAAAGAGGTTCCATAGACAATCGTTCTAAAATTCTAATGTTTAATTTTCTAGCAATGCAAGAAGGTTTTGAAGAGTACAATCAAAAAGGTTGAGGTTTTAAAACATAAAAACTTTGCATACAGCTGTATGCTACGCGTGAAGGGACCGATCGCTACCGATTCTTTGATGTTTGGCTGGAAATCCGTGACGCGACGAATAACCCACACAGGGGTAAAAAAAAAAGAAAAAAATACGTGTTGCGTGTAACCGTTTGTTAGGAACATGTATGTATTACAGAACGGTAACTGAATATTTCTTTTTGTTTTACAACCTCTGTGTATTTCACGTGCCCGAAAAATTTTATTTTTCGCATGCGTTCGAAATTCAAAAAGGAAAGACGGAAATTGGTATTTTAGGTATAGAAGGCGGACTTAGTTTTATGTAAGTATGCCTTTAATGAGGCTTTTTACAATACATTAGGGATAAATTGTTCTTTGCGCAGATGAGGAATATGTTGCGACTGCAGTTGCAGCCGTGTGCCTTAACAAACGATTTACACTCACTCATTTTAACATTATCATAAAGACTGCAGTTTAGTATATTTAATACTCCTTTTACTCTTAAACCAGTAATCTTTTTTTATAATTTTCTTCTTCTTCTTCTTCATCAACCCATATACGCCCACTGCTGAGCACGGGTCTCCTCTACTATTGACACAGTTTTAGGCCATAGTCCACCACGCTGGTCTAGTGCGGGTTGGTAGACTACACACCTAACAAATTCCTAAGAACTCTTAGGTGTGCAGGTTTTATCACGATGTTTTCCTTCACCATTAAAGCAATTGATAATTCAATGTGAATACACACATAACTTCGAAAAGTCAGAGGTGTGTGCCTGGGGCTCGAAACCGCGACCGTCGAGATTCTTCACCGCGCGCCCAAACCTCGAGGCCATCATTATATCATTATAATTTTAGGACCAGATTAATATTAATTAAAGAAATAAGGTTAATGAAAGCTTTATATGTTAACTGTGTAATGTCTATTTCATAATTGTTTATTGTGAAGGAGGAGATTCTCATTTATATATCAAATTACTTAATTGTTAAATAAAGATTCAAAAGTTAATGATTATTAATCGGAATTTCGAAAGGCAAACTGAGATGTTTTAACGTCTAAGGGAGTGGATATAGGATTATCGAGAAAAGTCGCGGCGATAAGCCAGTTTAGCATAAACAACGATCTCACCTTAATACCATCCCACTTGTAGATTAAGGTGTTCATCACATAATTTAACAATTAAAGCGCACTCAGAGAGATAAAATACATACTTAAACTAATAGTTATGTTTGAATATTTAAATGGTATTAACATAATTGATAGACATTATGTCGGAATGCAGATAGAAGGCTGGCCATGGTCGAAATAAATTATTTCTTGAGACAACCTTTGTGATATGTTCTTTCGTTTACTTAGTACCGTACCTATCTTTATAATGATTGTCAAATGTTCGTGTCACTATGTATTTTACACTTTGTGGGCGGAGCCCGTATTTAACAAAAGAGGACGATGTACCTACGCATTTATTCCTCAGGAGTAGGCAGAAGTTTCAGGGAACAACGTGTCGCCAATTTTTAAGTTCTATGCGATAAGACGCACTTTTATTGACGCAGAACGAATCATACATAATTTAATCATTGGATATTTACGTTTCCTAGAAAAGTAGGAGCTGTGTACTTTGGATCTAATACTAGTTACTTATACATCCGTATACCGTGATTGATGAAACCATATTTTACAAGTAGGACATTATGTCAAATGCGTGCAGGGACGTTACGAGATATTTTTTCGTAAAACACGAGTTTTAAAACCTATAATTTTTTTGTATTCCGTACAATCGATAGTAAAAATAAGCTTTATTCATCATTTATAACTAAAGCTTATCAAATATACAAGCTCAACTCCTAACTTCACCGAACAAATAAACCTCTAAATTTCGAATCTAACTTACGCACGCGCACAGATAGCGCAACTTTCTAAGAAACAATTTACGGGTTTGTTTCTTGAGAATTTTAAAAACATATTTATGCATCTGCAAAGCATCTTCGTGTCGTGCAAGTAGCCCGGCCCACACGCTGCCTTCCGGTGCGCCTCCATCTCGCTTTAGTACTTAATCTTCATTTCGACACAACATGCACCGCGGTTTACGAAACTTGTAAAAACTCATGCATAACTCAACGGGGACAGTTTCTAATGTAATGTATATGCTGGTTTTAGGAAGAATTGGGTAAGGTTTTTTTGCACCATATTTTTGCTAGTTGATTTTACTATCTAGAGGTCCTGAGCTCGTTTCCCAGACTAAACAAAGCGTGATTGGGATTTTCCATGCGGAAATGCTCAGCAGCAGTACGGAGTCTGGAATTGCTACCGAGTTTTACTTGAGCCTGCTACATCTGGCGAAATGAGGGTGCAGAATGGCTCATTTGCCTGCTCTTTCAGAGAATACTCATTTTGAATATTTTATTATAAAATCAAGCCTGAACGAAGCAAGGCCTAAACCAAAGAAATAATTCGACAAAAATCAAGGTACTAAAAAAGTTACAACTCTTCCGCCTTTTCATCTACATGTAACTTCACTACACTACTATAATTTACTCAATGACCTTTACTACAAACGGCACAACCAAACGACGACTCCCCATGAATGAAACAATCAATCGGGCCTCGTTTAGTTTCCACAAAACCGAAGGCTTCAATTTACTTGTCACCGGGTGCGTAATTATGCGACCGATTATAAGGCCCACCCACACACGAACAGACAATGGCGCCGCGGGCGGGACCGCTGAGAATGGACTGACCGAATATCAATGAAACCAAACATTACTGCTCGTTTGTGTCTAGCTTTAATTATGGAATATTTTCGGTTTGGTTTAAATTTTTAGTGTGCGATCTATTTTATTAGCGTGAATCATGGCAGTTAAAAAGTGTTGTATTCCAATTGTATCTTTTTTATGGAATAATTGTTAGGTCTAGTGTGGGTTAGTGGACTTCATATGTCATATGTCTAATGAAATTTTACTATAGAGTACAATAGCACGTTTCTTCTAAATTATTCTTTCTTCAATTTGCGTGATGATTCATCAGAGATGCACACATAACTTCCCAAAGTCATAGATATTCATTACATACACTATTTTACAATTTTCATCAACCCACAAACCTCACGCTGCTAGGCGCGAGCCTTCTCTACAACGAAGGGGGTTTAGGCCTTAACACGGTAACACGCTGACTAATGCAGGTTAGCGGACTACACATCGAAGAAATTCCTAAGAACTTTTATATGTGGAGGCTTTCCATAACTTATAATGAAGTTTCATTTTATCTATCAATATTTATCATAATAACATTTAGAATTATAAGAGAAACATCTGGCTTTCGAAAGATCGTGAAAGAAAATGATTACGTATTGAAAATGAACCGGTTTTCCAAACGACTGTTCTATGCAAAATACCGACTCCATACTTGGTACTGGAGTTCCGACACGAGTTATATATTTAACGTGTTATAAAAATGTGCCTCATTCATGATGATGTACTGTTGCTGAGGTTTTAGTAATAAGCGAAAGCGAGATGGGAATATTTTATTTTATTTAATGTGTATTTTGTATGTCTGTTTATATTAATTGTACTTAGAGTAAGTACTATAGGTAGTGATGGTTTTGAGGTTTAGGCCTGCGGCCGAGAATCTTAGCGGTCGCAGGTTCAAACCTTCAACCCATCCTAATGGATGCGGCTGATGATTCAGAACATATTATACTTTTCCTCTGCAATTGAAAGGTTTTCAGGAAATTTCGGTTAGCAGTACGGAATTTGTGATAAGCCACAATATTTTTTTTCATAATACATACTTCGAACACAGCTATTGAAACATGGGTCAAAAATTCATCTAAGCCTACTCCGTCATGGATAGAGGAGCATTAAAGCTTCCCTTTTTTACATTCAGAAAATTTTAATGATTATTTTATAGTCAAGTACTGTCGTATACAAAAGCATTTACGATTTAAGATTTAAACATCTAAATGTGGTAATTTGTCAGTCTGAATTCATTACGGTTGTGCTAAATTAGTCCGCTGTATATTATTGTCCTCCCATCGCGAACGTCGAGTCATTGCGGCTCTTAATTGTAACCAAATAACACCATTTAAGGCTGTTCAGGAATTCCCATTATCGTTTCAATTTTGCTTAAATATTCCAGACGCGTATATGGATTTTGTGACCTTGTTGTTGCGACCTTCACTTTAGTTCTCATCATTCTCTTGCCCTGCTCCCAATTTTTATTTGGGGTCGGCGCAGCATGTTTTCTCCTTCCACACATCCCTATCATCCGTCATGTCTTCAGTCACGCCTTTCTCTTTCATATCTCTTTTCACGCACTCCATCCATGTTTTCTTTGGCCTTCCTCGGCTTGTCCATCCTTCAACTTTCATGCTCATTACTTTCTTACCAACATATGTTTCGTCCCTCCTCATAATATGCCCATACCACGACAGACGGTGTCCTTTCAGCTTATCAATCACAGGAGCTACTTTCAAACTTCCTCTAACGTATTCATTCTTCACTCTATCAGTCAGAGTTACCCCACACATCCATCGCAACATTCGCATTTCTGCTGCATGCAGTCGTCTTTCGTCCGTCTTCTTCGTAGCCCAACACTCCGATCCATACATAACGACAGGTCTTATCACTTTAGTTCTATTTTCAAAAAATTAAAAAAATACTTATCATGTTTTATTATAATTTGTATAAAGATCCAACTTCATGCCTTAAGCGTTTTCTAAGTGTCTGATTTAGGGTAATGCAGAGATCAAGAATTAGGCACATAAATAACCTAGTAGCGGTCTATGAAATGACCTAAAAGTTCAGCTTGGCTTAAAAAAATCGTTACAAATGATCAATTAAAAAAGCTATTTGACATATAAATGGGAATATAACAACTGACCCCACAATAAACAATTATACACTAGACATTAAAAAATCAACGTGTAACGCTTTAGGGCTTCTATGGAAGTACAGCCATTGAAATAACATTTTGCTGAAAACAATAAATAATAGACCACTAAATAAATGTAAACTATCAAAATTGACGGACAACGTGGAATATGCAAGTACATATGAAAGTTCTCTAGTGTACCCCCTAAGTTGTATACGGGGCCCGTGCTTAGCAATGAAAAATATAGATTAATGATGATGTAAACTAGTGTAAACCAGTTGTAACGTATTGACGTTGCCCCAACACATCCAGTCTTCCGTTTTCGTACCAAATATCGGAAACTAATCGGGCCTATATGAATACAAATCGTATTTAATGTATGTACATACATCGTCCGGTCCTGCCGCTAGCAATTATTGGAATCGATCAACATTGCAAATGTATTTCAAATCTGTACTGTCCATCTGCATATTTCATCTGCTCGGTATTGGCTTTAGATTGTGTGAGGCAAGTGGTAGAGTTTATTTAGGCTGGGAATTTCATATTGAAGTGCAGTGGGCCTTTCTGGTATGAAAATAAAAGTGTGGTGTGCTATCAACAGTTTTAAACTTTGGTGATTTAGATATCATGTTAGGATTATATATATGTAAATACATGTTTCATATATTAACAACATTTACTAAATTATGCGTGTCGGTACAAAAAAAGAGCCAATACTAGTAAAAATATGCGATCGTCTTATGATCTATCGATACAAGTGTATGCCGAGTGGTCTAGCGTTACCACATTCGATTCATAAGCCGAGAAAATTGCTATTTGATTTTTCTTTTAGGGAATTTTCAGTAGCGGCACGGAGTAGGGAAATGTTCTTCAATAATGGCAATAGCCACGCCTCTTACAAGATAGGACTAACAGGGATTGGTGTAACGTTTATGTTCATACTCATAAATGCTTGACCCATGTGTAAATGAATGATATCACTTTATTATACGCATTAAAAGACAAAAGTATACGTAAATTCTAGTTATAGCACCCCCCTTTTTACGTCGGGGTTAAAAAGTAATAAGAGTCTATAGTTATGAAGATAATATGTAAAACGGCGAATAAAAATTACAAATTAAAAATCGCTGCCGCTTATCACGCGACTGCTGGTTGTATCCAACTGTAAAACACAGCCAAGTGTCATTGTGATACGGCGGTCGGGTGCCCACGCGAGAGTGGGCGGCGTCTGTACCTTTACTTTCCAATTTTAGATGGCGTGGAGACCGAGAATCACTGCATACTGATCACTAAGCGATTATTTGATCGGCTGGTTTCGGCAAAGTTTGTGGGCTTTAGGGAAAGTGGCAGAAAAGTGTGTTGTATAAGATAATTGTCATTGAACAAGTATTCGATAAAGTATAGGAGTTAGATAAGAGGCTAAGTTTCCAATTCCCCTTCGAATACCTACTGCATGGGCTTCCTCTACAACTGAGAGGGTTTTGGCGTTAGTCGACCACACTAGCCTAGAGCGATTTAGTTGGCTAATCGGCGGACTAGTATCTGTATATCTAAGAAATTCTTAATAATTGTTTACAGAATTTCTCACGATCTTATTATCACTGTTAAAGTATGTAATCATTCATTTCTAATACACTCATTACTTCGAAAATTCAGAGGCACTGACTTTTGCACCACAGTTTTCAATAAGGCAGAAGACAGGAAAATCTCTTCTGTCTTGTCTGTGTCCAGTAATGAATTATTTAAGACTGTTGGTTGGACTGCTTACCCTTATGGGTAACTCAATTTATAAGTCGACACAATTATGCCTCTAAACTAACTATTTCTGGTTTCTATCGTGTATTCGCGGGATTGTGGCAGATACTACTATCCTCTCCCACCATGTGTTAATAAATGTGTTTATTCGCAAGTGTGAATCAGATTCCGCAGCCATTAGCGGCCAAAATGTAGATTTGAGGTTATCATGTACGTGGGAGTGATTTAGAATGGCCACGTTGGTGCTGTTCCTTATATAGGTGCTAATTTGACTTTGAAAATGTGGCATCGATATCTATACTTATAAAAAATATAGCACAAAATAGTAGATAGTATTTATTTTGAGCAGATGTTTGTAAGATCTAAAATTTTCGTATTTCCTGATATTCACATATCCAGGAATAACAAGTGGTGAGCTTACTTGCTTAATTTAATAATTAATTTAGAAATACAAACTACTGAAGATTTCCTAACGGAAAAATCCATTGTCACTTAGCCTAACCTGGAAACCGAAGAACTAATCTCTCAATCGCTTGTACTATTTTACCCCGAAAATGTACTCTTTGCTTCTACATAGTAGTAGCCCGTTTTGCCTTCAATCATGGTCATATCCATAGCTGTCACTTACAGCAGTAATGTCACAGGCAGTTTCCCAACCGCTCCACAAGCTTCAACGATAAAAAATAAAACGACCAGCTTCTAATTGATATGATGAATGATTAATTAGAAGCCATGTGGTGTCAAAACCGGCTAGCCCCTTTACATAATACCCGATCTACAACCCGCCTACGACACGTTGGTACACTACGCATAATTAATTTTTCAACGCCAGAACATGAAGATACTCTGATGGAAATGCATATTATTGCTGTTACGACATATTTTAGATTGTAATCTGATTAAAGTATATTTTATTATTTATGTTGAATTTAAAGAGCATGAAGGAAAATTTCGTGAGCAACAACAATCTTTAACTACACAATGGATATTTGTCTAAGTATTTTTCAATAGACGTACCTACATAATAAACGAGTACTTTGGTTTAATAGTTTGGCTTGATCAATTAAAATTTTAAATCAATAAATGTACGTACGTTTCAAAACCGATTCCTTTTTCAAATTCAAATTCCCGCTTATTAATCAAAGATGGCCGCCACGGACCATTAACATTTTTAGACAAGTAATTTGGACTTTCAAATTCTATAAGCGAAATGTCAATTTGAAATGAGGTAAAAAGGGAGGTGCGCGGAATGCCAGAGGGGGCTGTCGCAAGACCGCATTCCTCCCTGTATGGCATACACAGAAGAACCCATACAATGTGACGACGGCCAAATCGATCAGCATACAATCCGACGCTGCGTCTGCGCAACGATCGATTGTACATCGATTCTTAACATTGGATTTGGTATATGTTTTGAATACATTAATCTTGTGTTGAGGTTTCTGCAATAATTTCTTAACCGTTATAGGAGGTAAATTGTTAGTCAAAACTAAAAGAAGAACACAATTTATAGCCATCCATTTGAGTTGAGTAATTATGTGCTAAAAACATACAAGTTTTTAGTCTATCTATCCTAAAACTTAAAGCTCGTGGTCGTGGTTTGCAACTTTAAGATTGAAATTTGTGTACACTACAACATTAAAAGTAATCAATCTCGAGGAATTTCTAGCAACAATGTATCCCACAGTATTAATCAATAAAATAAAGAACCTACATACGTCTATTTCTAAACTAAAACATTGCATTACAATAGCATTGTCGTCGAACGAATACCAACCTAAGAAAAAGTCGTACTGACAAAAAAGTCTTGATAAATTAGCACAGATAATATCGAAACCATAGTCTTCAGATGTATAGATCTTTTATCTCGGTACATCCAGCTCGTTAGCGAAGGCATTTTGCCGGTCAGCCACGGAATCGCCAATAAAAAAACACCTTCCAATCGATTGCACGTCAATGACCTATCAAGAGACGTGAGAATCCTGCCTCGGATGACATTACGAGTGCATTTCTTTTTATTGTTCCCGCCGGCCAGAATTAATTGACCTGCGCTACTTATGGCCATTATGAGATACATATGTCAGGCAAACTTAATTGCATTAAGGGTTTTAGCCAATTGTCAAACTGCTTGTAACCAGATGTTTTTTTAAATTATTTATCCTTGACAGGGGAATGTTTAAAGGATTCTTTTTGTTGCTGATTTAGGCGGGTATTCATGGACTAAAAATATCATAACTACGAACTATTGTTATACGAAACAATGTTAAATAATAAATGAATATCAGCAATAACCCAATACAAAAGTTAGCCACCTACTCAATACTCAGTCTTTTGTTATGAAAAAAATTCATCCAGATATTATATTATTTTTAATTCAATAATTAAACGTTATAACACCCTCTGGCTAGGTGGGGTTACGATTTTCGCAAGGCGAACTCAATGGCTTGCCATAGGAGAAGTCTATGTTCAGCGTGGGCGTGATAAGGGCTGTTTAAGACAATGATGAGAGCGACTTACCCCAAGTTTTAGTCCAGTTTGTAGGGCAGTATCCGGGAAGTCTGCGAAAGAATAATTATAATACTTAAATAAACAGATATAAACAGATGTCAGTATCGTCATATTTCGTCTTATGGGGTTCATAACTACGTATAAAACCGTAGTGTGTAATGATGGCATAACATAGCTAAAATAAAATAGATTAAAATGTAAAACTTTGAATAACTCCATTCACTATAATATTCTGTCTAAATAATGCTGAATGCTAAGTCAAAAGACGAGCTGCAATCATTTCAAAACCGGAATTAAGTAGCTCAAAGTCGGCTATAAATTAAACGGGCTGCACATTGCTTATAATGTAGATTAGTTGTAATAAATAGCTTTTTGTGTTATGAAACAGTATTTAGTCGTAATGGTGTAGTTAGTATTATTTCTGTATAATTTGGCTAGTACACAAACTGTCACGCCTATATACTCCATATGTAAGCAGAGATGTATTTACTTCAGTTTTGTTTTAAGTTCGGAATAGACGATAACTTAATATCGATTTTGGGCATATAAAATGATGAGAATTGCCTGTAGGAGAACTTAACATTGCATTTTTACATCCAGGATTCGTCCCAAAGATCTTGATAACGAATGTTGTTCTGTGAAATGATATCGTTAGAGAATGTAGCTTTTCTATCTTTTTTCTTTGTTTTTCTAATGGATTTCTACGTATTTCATTCATCCAACTTTCTACAGAGAATGTATTTAGATAGTAATGAAGACACGGTTCTAATACACCATGTATAAAAGACTTTTAACAAATTTTATTGCACAAAAGAATCTATGATTGTTAGTCATCGAATAACCTATGATTCTAGCATTTCACCGATAATCATCTGTCAACCAAGACAAGTTGACTTAACAAACTTTTAGATATATTTTACGATGCCAAACATCTAAGTCGCGAAGCCAACATTTTACTTTACCAAGTAAGGGCTAGAGGTCTTTTTAAATCGGTCACCTAACAGGTATACAAACACATTGTTTACTCGTGTTTATATCGGCGATGTCGGAGATCAGAACGTGTGGGTAGCAACCGTTTAACCAGTGTTCATTATATTTGTGTCGTAATTTTTACGGCCGATTTCGTGGGAAAGCCAGAAAAATTACCATTTTAATGTTCATATTTGATAAAAGCTATTGTTTGCTTTGTGTTTTGTAATGTTCGGACATTATAGCTGTAATAATTTTACATGCATCCCAAATCGTGGGTTATTTATGGTTAGTACTTTGTGAATAATAATACAATTATGTTTTTACATTGTCATCTTTATGACAAAAAATATACATATATAACATCACCAACGTTTTGCCAGGTATATATCAGAACCACGTAATATGGGTTAATTTTGGGCACATTTCGAGGCTCCGTGCTGCTACTTAGAATTCCCTAATTTAAAAATACCACTCCAATAACACTTTGCCCGACTGGGGAATCGAACCTAGGACTTCTAGATAGCATGACATATTCTTGTGCCGTTAGACCACGAGGCGAGCCATTTGACTTAACTTTTGTTTCAAAATTATATACCAAATGCGGTTTTGATGGACCGCACTGCACTTAAAGTTGGCTTAAAAGATTCTACAATATATTGGTTATTTCTACTTTGAGTAGTCTTTCACCAACTTTTCTATCAATGCAGGTTTTAGAAGCACATCATAAAGTATGAAATTTATATTCAAAATGACGAAAGAGCTGATACCGCAAACGTTAAAGTTTGTTCTTACTTGTTTTCTCATTTAACACGCAAAAGTCTCACTTAGAAAAACACGTGGAACAAATTCTATGCTAAAAAAATATTATATTTCTGTGCGGTTTTAGTATAGTTATTTCTGTTTCTAAAAAAACATGAAATTTAGATACGAGACGGATTAAGTATCATGAAGCTCGTTTTCTATCATGAAAATGTTTAATAGATATTTTTTATTTGAGGCAAGTGTCTGCAGTACTAGGGGCTTAAAAAATAATCCTTCGTACAGCTTCAAAATAATTGCAAAATACTTTTAGCATTATATCCCACAAAGCTGTCGGAAGCATACGAAGTGATTTCAATTAGATCAAATGCAATATTCATCGGTTTTTGTACGGCAAACACGAGATTTTCTGGGATTAGTTTGGCTAAAGCTGGATATTCCCGTACGAAACTATAAGTAAGGCGGTACCCACTCTGTATGTAACGGGTCCATATTCGAGCATTCCATCGGCGAACCTTTTAGGGCTGCCGTTGAATTTAAAAAAAAATATTTATTTGCTTAAACTCAGGCCTGTATTGAGAGAGATAGAGATGCATTTCTGCACCCACATTTCGTCAGATAATACTTTCACCACGAAGGAATATTCTGTTTTTAAATTAAAGCGGCAGCAAAATACTTCTTTATATTTTGGTAGTGCAGGATTCAAGTGTCCTGCAAAAATACATTTGACGTCAAGAGTCAAGATGTTTCAAACCTGCACTGCTAAAAGTTAGGAATTGCTTAGGTGTGCAGTCCGCCATCCCGCACTCGGTCAGCGTGGTAGACTAAGGCCTAACTGCTCTCAATGGTAGAGGAGGCCCGTGCCCAGCAGTGAGACGTAAATGGGCTAATGATGATAATGATGGGTAGATATCTGTCTTAGTTTAGGTTTAAGCCTTTTTTGCTTTGAGTGTTTATGTCCACCACGGATTCAATATGAGCCGTAAAACAAGACATCCTGTCGAAATATCCCTCAATTTTTTCACAGCCCTACCCTGTTATGGAAATAAAACTGAAAATAACCGCATGCAAGTACGTAAGTAATATCCGGCGCTTTGAAATTTGTAACGAGTGCGGATGGAGTTCTGGCCCACACTAAAACATCCCGTTCTACGGGATTACAGATTTTGACTCAACCAACCACTTTTACAGTGAGCTCTACTATATTAAAGTGATTATTTGATCTCACGGAGGATTAAACGTAATAACGGTCTTACCCGGGGCATGAGGAAGAAGTATAAGTAAGATCGCTATTATTAATTCCATCAGTTTTCATTTGGATCGTATTGCAGTTACTAGTCGCTGCCAGAAAAGTGACGAGAGCGAAAACGGCAGTCGATTAGTCTATTTTTGGGGCATAAGACCTAATATGAGAGAAGAAATACATCGGTAAATTCAAGACGCCAGAAGCATGTGTTAAGTTTCATGAAATCCTTGTTATAGGTGCGTTGAATGTGGTATCGCAGTATGACAGGCAAATACAATCCTACAAATAATAAATATCTCATAATTATTACGCACGACATGAGCTGCTATAATGGCAAATTCGCTATATCCACGTTTGCGATAAAATACCCTACGCTGATAAGGAGTATTTAATGAAAATCGATCTCTTGAACACTTTTTTTTTAAAATACCCTCGATTTTTGTAAAAAATAATTAAAACATATATTGTTTGTCAACTACTTAATAATTTCAGTTTTAGTTTTGAACAATAGAAAATTTATTGGTTCTATTACATTACATTGTCCATATTCAAATCCTATTTCTATAAAAATGCGTTTAGCCGGGATACATTGTCTCCAAAAAGCGTTTAGAATTCGGTTCTGGATAGTATATTTTCGTATCAGTACAGTGGCGTAGCTAAGTAACCAAGGGCCCTGGGGCAAATTAAAAAATGGGGCCCACTGCTATGTAAACTGATTATTTTAATTGGCTAAATGATCTTCCTGCTGCTGCAGAAGTTACAGGAATTGTAAAATATAATAACATTGCTGTAAATATTTCCATTAGGTCGCATTCAAGCTCTCCATATTTGGTCATTATTTCCTTACATAATTGGTGAACAGTCCATTCTTGAGTTAGTTGACGTAAAACTAGGTGGTAAATATAAATTGCAGTGAAAAATTAGGGCCTATTATTACAAGCTTTTATTTAACTTCACTTTTGTATGTATGTATGTATGTATGTATGTATGTATGTTTGTATGTTTACAAATCTTGCAATGAAGATTTAAACCACTTCCAATAGACCGATTGTCCTAAAACTTGGTATACCGACGTAACTTGGATGACAATACAATAATATGGTACCATGGAGCTGGTCTGATGATGAGGTTCGAAGATGACCATAGAAACATCGGTTCTTGTGGACCGATTGAGCTGAAATTTGGTATGTCTTTGTAACTTCGACAACAATACACAAATATGGTATCATGGTGCTGATCTGACGAAGAGTTGGAAGATGCCCATAGGAACTTCGATTTCTGTGGTCCAATTGAGCTGAAATTTGGTATGTCTTCGTAGCTTCGGTAATAATACAAAAATATGATATTATGGAGCTGATCTGATGAGGAGTTGGAGGATGGCCATAGGAACTCCGATTCTTATGATCGAATTGAGCTGAAATTTTGTATCTCTTCGTAACTTCGGTAACAATACAAGAATATGGTATCATGGAGCTGATCTGATGAGGAGTTGGAGGATGCCCATAAGAACTCCGATTCCTATGGTCCAATTGAGCTGAAATTTTGTATCTCTTCATAATTTCGGTAACAATACAAAAAATGGTATCATAGAGCTAATCTATTGAGGAGTTGGAAGAATCCCACAGGAACTCCGATTCCTTTGGACCGATTGAGCTGAAATTTGGTATACCTATGTAATTTCGGTGACAATATAGTAACAAGGTATCATAGAGCTGATCTGACAAAGAGTTGGAAGAAGCCCATAGGAACTCCGATTCCTGTGGACCAATTAAGCTAAAATTTGGTATGCCTTTGTATTTTCAGTGACAACATAATAACAAGGTATCGTTGATCTGGTGTCATGAGAAGTTGGAAGGTGCCCATAGGAACACTAGTTTCCAACTAAAAAGTCGAAAATAAATTAACGGTGAAAAACATATTTTAAAATCAAGCTTTTATTATGCACGAAAAATTTAAAAAATAAACTAAGAAAACATTCATAAAATTCGTAGTTTTTTTAAACTTAACAAGTAACAATTTACAAAAGTGTTCGGTTTATCAGTAGAAGTATGATACATAAACATATATTATCTATAACTAGTATATTAATATTCTTAAATGATTTAAAAGCTTGTCGCGCAATTTCGTTAATACAAAGACCTCGGCCGCGACGAGCTTTTAGATCACTTAAGAATATTAATATACTAGTTATAGATAATATATGTTTATGTATCATACTTCTACTGATAAACCGAACACTTTTGTAAATTGTTACTTGTAAAGTTTAAAAAAACTACGAATTTTATGAATGTTTTCTTAGTTTATTTTTTAAATTTTTCGTGCATAATAAAAGCTTGATTTTAAAATAAGTTTTTCACCGTTAATTTTATCTGAATATTTTCTTTGGAATTCGTCACATTTTTGTAATAAAGTTGCTTTATCAACATGTAATAAAAATGTTGGTGTTAAAAAATCGAATATTATGACAGACACCACTCATACCAATAAAAAGTGTATCTAATTGAGATATTACTGTGTCCAGTACATGATTGAATATCTTAATTTGAAATATTTTTTCTCGGTTTGGAAGTCGGTGATCAGCAGCTAATTCGTTAACATGTATTTTCACTTTTTTTTTCCCTATTTTCTTGAAAATAGGTATCAATACAATATTTTTTTGCAGTTTCACTTGCTTTGCACTTGAATAATTGGAACTCATTTCTATAAATGTACAACTTTGTTTCGGTCTCTGTTAAAACTTTATTAGCCTCGCCCAAATTGATGTCGCATTTTTGTAAAGTTTTGAACGCATAATTGATGTCGTTCAAGACACTGCATAAATTCGCAAAGCAACACGAACTCGAAATTTAGCATTTTTGTTTTAATACTCTCTGCTTCACTGCCCTCATCTTTATTAGGACTTTTTAGAACGATTTCTGGCAATGCTTTGATGATATCAAAGTAAAAAAGTTTTGTTGGACCATCTAATCGGATTTAGTTTTTTTTAGAGTAGTGTCCGATTTGCCAGTGAATTTTGACAGCAGATCCCAACGTTTGATGCTGTTTCCAAAAAAGTTATAAAAATCTGGCAACGTTGCGGAAAAAATCTGTATTTCCACACAACTGCTAACAGCATCATTTATCACCAAATTTAAATTATTTAAAAATTGCGTTAGGCTGGATATCCTTAACATGTTTTGTACATCATTTTACACACCACTGGCTCCATCATAACCTTGCACCACACATTTTTTTAAATCAATATTTTTGTCGATAAATATTGTTGCTAAATCTACTGCGCCATGTTTGATGATTAGATTATAGAATATTAGAATGTGCTCGAGTCCGTTCACTGTCGAGGTAAAAGGAAAGAGAACCACAATGATACGTTGAAAGTGTCGTTAGGGAATCTCCGGAAAAAAATATGACAACGCTACCAACCTACAGAAAGAATTTAGAAGAATTTCATATACCTACATAACTTTCGAAGTTCTCTCAACTGAGTTATCATGATTAAAATGTGGTTGCCACCTGTCAAAATCATTAAAAAGTTCAGTTTGATCGAGATTTTTGGTAAGGATTCGAGGGCCCCCTGGGCTTGTGGGCCCCGGGGCACTGCCCCGCCTAGCCCCTATGTAGCTACGCCACTGTATCAGTATAATTTTATGATTTACATACATTATGTTTTATTACGAGCTCTAGTATTATGACCATTGAATCTACTGTGAAACTAGGTCACATCTAGAAATATTCAGAAGAGTTATATGTTTCCGTTTTTGATTAAAGAAGTTATTAATCGTGAAAACTGATTTGTAAAAAGATGTTTTCTGTCGCCTTTTTTAGCGTTAATGTCTTTGTAATCTCCGTAACTATTTTCAGTCATAGCTTTCAATTATAGACTATTTGCATCCTGTATAAAATACTGAAAGAAATACTTAGTTTTATAATATGATAAAATTTAATCATTGATATTGTTTATTTTTTAAAATAACCTTTTTATTACAAAGGATTCTTAGTTTGCAAACGTTTTAGTAAAAGTTAGCGCCTGCACATTTACTGATAGCAATAACGCACATCGACATTTGCTGCGTAACTGCTTTCAGGCACTTAGAATCGATTTTGGGAATTGAGCTGTATTTACCTCTTTTGTGTACTACTACGCTCTCAGGTATATTTGGTAACTAAAGAATTTAGTAAATAGCAAATGAAATGTCAACCAAAATCATATAAGTAGTTAAACAATGGCTGGATGTTAGGACGTCCTGCAGCACGATGGTCCGACGACTTCAGAAAGCTGGCGGGTAACGGATGAATGAGGGCGGCTCAGCACCGGGATGGTTGAAGCTTTCTTGGGGAGGCCTACGTTCAGCAGTGGACGGCGATAGTATAAACAATATTAGTGGAATCGAAATTGAACCAGATTTTCAACATTACATTTTTGGCTCTTACATTTAAGAGTCAGAATTTTTTATACAACAATAATAATAGATACACAATTTTATATGTAGTTTGCGTAATTTGATTAAAGAGTCGACCTGTACCTGCCCCGTAGGGGAATCGTATGTGAAAGTATGTGTAGTGAATGCGTAAATCGACGCATACTACATGAATGTTCATATTAATTTGTTACATATGTATGGACTAATTATACGCTCATTAACTATTAGCGACACGACATGAATCCTATGATTAGATAGTCATCCGAATGTCGACAGATGGTATTGTTTAAATACAGGTTATCTATACATACAAACACACGTCTGTATCCCTTATTAGGTAGACGAGCATTTATTAGCCCAATCCTTCTCTATTTTTTTTTATTTTGACCAATTTAGTAGGTGTCGAGTAGATTGCCTTTTTTTGGACATATTATTTTCAGACTCCGCGCTGCCAGAGATTTAAAAAAAAAAAAACTTCATTACACTTTACCCGACCAGGGAATAAAACCCAGAGACACTAATTCCTATGTCGCAGACTTATGATAACCGATGAAAAAGTATTGTACATACATACGAGTACGAGTACGTGAATAGAATAGTACTGCATTTACGTATAAACCTGTAGTTCATTTATTTAAAAATTCCTATAAAAAATGTATGTATGCAGGGAGTTTAAAGATATTTACCTCTATATTTATGATTATTAACCCGTATTGCTCATTCAATGATTTATTTCAGCCTTCTTTAATGTCCAAATTCTCGAAACCATGAACAAATATAGAGTTGAATGTCATTCACTCTACCTTAAACGGAATAAGGAAGGTTATTCTATAGATTTGTGGTAATAAATTATGTTCGGTTTATTAAATAATTTGTTTTAAATATAGTTTTTCGTTTGATGCAGGCTGCCTCTAATAAACCATTTTGTAGTTATTCTTTGTGAGTAATAAAAACATACACAAACATTGTACATACATAACGTCACGCCTATATTCTCCGAAGGGATAGGCAGAGATGCCTTTCTGCACCCACAATTTTCCGGGTATTTTGCATTAAAAACTGGCTATAAATAATTCAACTGAAAAAAATACTGTTGACGAGATTGGCTACATGAAAAAATATAGATTCCTCATCCTATTCAAAGAAGGCACGTTGATAATATTTCTTGAATATGCCGTAGTCGGCTTAGGAAGATCATATCGAAAAGCCATTTCCTTATCGCGGGTAAAAGGGAGCTGGAATAGATGAAGGCAGGTATAGAAAGCGACGGGTTGGGTTCTAGTCATTTTATAATATTTTAAATCTGAATCTTTAGCAACCTGAGTCGAGAGCTAACCTATTACTCGGAACTACACTTAGAAGTTAATTTCAATGATGTAACAAAAATCAATAAATATATCCAGCAGCATGAAGCAGTGATGGCCTCGAGGTTTAGGCGCACGGTTAAGAATCTCGGCGGTCGCGGGTTCTAACCCCAGGCACTTCTCTGAATTTTCGAAGTTATGTGTGTATTCACATTGAATTATCACTTGCTTTAACGGTGATGGAAACATCGTGATGAAACCTGGAAACCTAAATTTCTTAGGAATTATTTAGGGATGTAGTCCCCCGACCCGCACTAGGCCAGCGTGGTGTACTAAGGCCTACCCCTCTCAATGGTAGAGAGGCCTGTGCCCAGCAGTGGGACGTATATGAGCTGATGACGATACACAAAGTTGTGATTAATATACATACAATCCTCTACAATTGAGACGGTTTAATGTAATGTCTATCAATTATGTTAATAGCATTTAAATATTCAAACATAACTATTAGTTTAAGTATGTATTTTATCTCTCTGAGTGCGCTTTAATTGTTAAATTATGTGATGAACACCTTAATCTACCAAGTGGGATGGTATTAAGGTGAGATTGTTGTTTATGCTAAACTGGCTTATCGCCGCGGCTTTTCTCGATATTTCTACTAATACGTTACTTCCATATAAGTCCAAAAGCCCTGATTGCCTTTCAAAAGTGTGAATAATAAATATCCTTTACATTTGAAATCTTATAAAACATAAATGACAATGCCTATTTCATCATCAGCCCATATACGTCCCACTGCTGGGCACGGGCCTAGTCTACATTTGAGAGGGTTTAGGCCTTAGTCCACAATGCTGTAGTAGTGCAGGTAGGACACATACCTAAGTAATTCCTAAGAACTTTTAGGTGTGCTGGTTTCATCACGCTTTCTTTCTTCACCGTTAAAGCAAGTGATAAAAAATACACACGTCATAACTTCGAAAAGTCAGAGGTGTGTGCACTTTTAAAATATCAGGGCTAACAAAAAAGCGGTCTTAAGCTATTTTTTCAATAAAACTCTTTTGTTGTGTAAACTATATTTCGTATAATTATCTATAACATATTTTGTAATATTAATAACCTAATAGTAATGTAGCGAAGGTATACGATTATTCGCAAATATGAATGCGTTTAGAAAGCATTTACATTCGCGAATCGAAAAATAACGTAAATATATATTATAATCAATTTAGCTGTGCCAAAATCACATAACTATTGAATAAGACTACAATGGAAATGTTAGCATGCCGAGCGATCATATGTTTGGCACGGCTGCTTCTTAGTAGTTCGGCACGCTCAGCAGTCTGCTAACATTTCTTTTCTACTGTTATTGTAAAATTATTTCTTATTAACTAAAACAAAATACGACCGCACCCAATAGTACTGTTTCAGGCAACTCTATCAGATATTGATAAAATACATTGATTAACTTTGACTTATGAATGGCATACCATGCATGGTTTAGTTAGTATTATCTTTGGATTTGGTTAGGTTTAGCTATGTGTGTTGAAGATACAGAATATATTTCACCCAAAACCGTGTTATAATTATAATATACTACCCTGTATTCAGGCTGTATTCAAACCGTGGTAACAACCTTATGAATGTATGAACCTAGTTGTTAAGAAAGCGTCAGAATTTTTATCTTTTGTCAGGATTTTCTTTTACGCCCCTGAGTTTTCAATCACCTTAACTGTTACCTGCCTTAGTTACCGATCACGGTCTGAATACATCCTGTTCATTATGGGTAATGTTAAATTTGAAAACTAACTAGTATAATATAATTCAATTCAAAATACAATCCGCTACATCACAATGAACACATTGGATTAAAGCTTACGAAATATATTCCTCTTCGAAAACTGTAGTATGAAGAGGAAGGCGTATCGCCCGACGCAATTATTATGCCGGCGCGATTAGCAGCGTGAGATATCAGGCAGGGTCTTCTCCTTGCAGTAGGCGTAGGATGTCGGCCAGGCTTTGAACCCAACACGATCGTAGATGCGCTTGGCACATCTTACGTCATCGGCCAAGTCGACGTTTAGGAGATCTGAAATGAGTTCGGTAGGTCGGGTTAAAAAGTATTTAAGCTATGGTTAAGGAACCTCCTTGGTGTAATGCAAACTCTTTACTAATATAGTCTACATTATTTGTCAACAACAACTTTTAGGCAATATTTTTTACTTTTATTATGAAGAAAATTACGCAGTTCGAACCTCAAGCTTTAGTTATTATTAATGCTTGTACAGTTTATGAAACATCAAGAATATTGATGTAGACTTACATGAAAACTGTTTAGGCGGCATAGTAAAAAATAATTAAATACTTGTTAGGTTATTTCCCAACACCAAATTTTATATAATTAATAAAATCAGTGCACATATTATATACCTTCACACTTCATGCTGCAGTGTCCACCCTTCCGACCTTTTTTGCACCACTCCTTATTATTGATCTGGAACAAAATTCAAATTATTTAAAACAATACATAAATATGATATATAATGCTGTTTCGATAAGTGTAAAGAGTGTTAGCTTCGCAAAATAAAATAAAGTGGGCGTCATGCCTTTCATTTTCAAAACATAATTAGTTTAGGTAACAACATTTCTTGGATTAAATAGTGTACATAAAATGATTTAACGTCGGATATAAGTTGAATTATGAATTCACAAGTGAGCCGTAAATGCAATATTGCCAATATGACGAACAGATAAATAAGAGTATTAATTAAAAACATGTTTGCCAACACACAAAACGCAGCGTGTTCTGTAAACTTACTGGCGACGAAAGTTTGTTTTACGAGGTTTTATTTATAGACATAACGCTATGAAAATGATTTGTAATGAAAAAACAATTATTGAGTGGTGAAACCTCATTTAGATTCAGTTACATCGCTATACGGTTTACTATCGAGTTCCGAAGCAAGAAACTATTAATTTCAAAAATAGTTTATAACACAATAATATTATGTAGATTAAAACTTTTGAATTATAGCAGTTTTAATTATACACTCGCAAACTATTGTTATTTAAATATTACATAAAAATCATTTAAAATAGAGACCCTTATTTCCCATTAAGTTAATATAAACCTAGTCGAATCTTACAATCGTATTATAATAAAGAACGATACAAGAGAGACGTTTGTATCAAAAATGTTTTTTTTACCATTTAACAGGAAAATGATCGACCCAATACGCAGTCATTGCTGCAATTACTGATAGGAATGCTGTAATGATTTTTTATATATCGTGTTCGTAATTAATTGTTGTGATAAAGATTATTATGCTTTAAAAAATATGAGATTTGGACTGGGTACTGCAGCTGTGTATCACATCCGACAACGCAATACCATAATTATATAATGACGTTAATTACCAGTTAATTATTTTATATGTTTAATTAACATACGATACAATAATGAAAACAATGGTAGCCGCGTAACCAGAAGCTAATTTTTTCGCTGTTTCGAAATACTCGTATTATTTATCATTGATTAAAATGTATTAAAATGTAGGTTGTAAGATATTACTTTCTATCTTTTTATGAAGCATCTACTATACTAGCATCCGTGTAGCAGTCGCTTAGACACTAGCTTAAATAAAACGATAGGCCGGATGTTTGACACCGAAATAAATGTTTTCATGCAAGCACGCAAGCAAATAAAAGCTCCCGTATTTTCCTACCTACGACACAATATTTGTGTCTTACTGTGATTCAGAAAGCATATGACTAACAGTGAGTATACCCAACAGGTATACTTATACTATGCAGTGTTTATACTTCCATAGAACACCAAAAACGTTACACGTTATTCGTTAATTGTGTAATGTCGAGTTTATAATTGTTCATTAAGTGTCAAGATATTCCCGTTTATATGTCAAATTGTTTTTGTTAATTAAATATTTTGTATGACTTTGCGATTTTGAGCTCCATGGAATACCGCTTCGGATGTAATAACACAGGTTTCACGCTATGAGCCGTGATATTCCCAATGATTCTCTAAAGACTTATAGATTCATTTTCGGAGTTTTGTAAGGCTCTGTGCTTTTAGGCCCTTACTGAAGAAGAAGTATGTACTCTTCTTCTTCTTCATCAACCCATATACGCCCACTGCTGAGCACGGGTCTCATCTACATACTACCGTGTATGTATGTATGTAATAAACAGAGGAAGCGATCGACGTGTCATATTATCCGAAACAAATACCCAAAGTAACAATTACCGCGGCTGAATGATTGTGCCGGGTACAGTAAGCGCGTTAATTTAGCTATATTAAATTACGAATGACAGTGTTGTACTGGCTACCACATAATTTCAAGCCGGTCAGGTTGACGATTAATTATTATCGAAACACGTTGTTTTCCTGTATGCGATGGTTATTTATGCGCGAAAGGGTGACTTTCGCGTTGTTTGGTTAGTGTTAATTTTGTTGTAATGATTGGTTATTATCGGACAGTTACTTTGGTTATAAAGTTTGCATGGAGGATAGGCAAGGGTATTTGACAACCATGGTCCACTTTCCATCCTTTAAGCCTTTAAGATATAAAAAGGTGTGATTCTAAAACGTTTCGTTAAACTAGTTTTCTTTTAATTCCATTTCGCTAAGAGACTGACTACCTCGTGTTCTCGCGACTCAACTATGTCTATATGTGCTGTGCTATCTAGAAGTCTTTGGTTCGATTCCCAGGTCAGCAAAAGTGAAAATGGGTTTTTCATTTTCTCAGTATCATCACGGTGTCTGAAATCGTGTCCGAAAAATGGTAATCTGCTCACACCTATGTCTATTTCTTCGGGGAATAAACGCGAGAGGTTCGGTATTTATGTCATAGGGACCAATTTTATCACCATTCCCAGGAAAATTTTTACCCATCCTATTTCTAATGAAAAAATTGAATCCCCGTCACTCGCTACAACTAGGCAGCGACTAACGCACTAAATTATAGCACGGAGTGACTTTTTGAATCCTCTCGATTCTTATTTAAATCGGGTGCAAATCTGATGTAATTCCATTGATACAGCGAGCGTTGGCAGCGCTGACAGACGGGCCTCTGACGTCCAATAACTGTCGTGGACTGAGCACTTCAATCCAATAATATTAAACATGGAATTGTAATCTGTGTGCTAGCGATGTATTCGGAAGGGATTACGAATGGAGCGACTGTTTCGATGAAGGATGTATGGGAAATGGATATTAAGGTGAGTTGTTCTTTCAGTGTGTATATTGAATAATTAATATGTTTTCTTGATGGTAGCAATTATACGTCTGTGCAGAAGTAAATAAACTCCTTGAAAAAGCTTTTGATCTCTTTCTTTTTAGGTATTAAAAATAAGGAATAGTCTATTACTCATTAGGTATAGCTTTATTAAGAATCGTTAATTATGTAAGTAAAATATGTGTGATATATTCGTATTAGCAAAAAATTTATGATATAAGATTAGTTTATACAAACAACAACCGTTCCCGAGTATGACGCACGTTCTACCTCTACTTTCTTATGGAAATATTAGAAAAACTGCGTTATTTTCATAGTCATGGCACTAAACCAACCCACATGACTGCAAAGACATAACCGTCGTGAAATATTGATACAACATAAAGAAAGGGGAACACACGCCGGATCATTTACTAGACGCAAACAGAGCGGTTTTGGTACGTTCGTCAGACATACAAAGTCGAGATTAGCAATCTCCTGGGAAAGTATTAACTCGCAAGACGTTATTTACCGACCGCCGGGGCTGATTTCAATCGGAGCTTCGATTTGCAGAGTGGAACGCTTCTTCTAGTGATTCGCTTGCGTGTGTCGATGATTTTTAAAAATTAATATAGTAGTGGCTTTTAGTTGATGATGATGATATGTATCGACTTTATGATACGACATTAAGTGGAAGCAATGTTTATAAATTGGATGTAATGGTGGAAGTAGAAGAGCCACATATTATTTATCAGGCGTGGAAGTGAAGAAATGATGAAAGTGAAGTGCAGATTGTACTATAGATTGAAGCCTTTCTTAACAAAATATTAATACACGTGGTTTAATTTCAAACCAAATAAATGAAAATACACCCAACAGTCACAATTATAGTTCTGATCCCACAGTATCAACAATTCCAAAAGACTTTTCGATCTCACCAATGCCCAAACCCGACATAAATCTTTGAGCATCTCACAAAAAATCTCCCAGCGGGTTCTGCCATACAGCCTATCGATTCGCAAGCTTATACCTAGCATGCCATGAAGCTGTCACTTGCATATTGATTCAACGTCACGATATCAAAAATCTGTGTCGATATCGATAATTCGGCTCACCTACCGCGTTCCTCTACGCGAATGGATCTGAATTGATCTCGTCGAACCAGCTCATAACGAGCCAGCGCTGGCGACAATGCAAATCACACCTTACAAACATCCGGGCCTCAATACAACTAGCAGTTGTTCAGTAAGTTAGCAAGTTCAGGTGTGGTAAGTTGGTAGTCACATAGGCAAGTTGGAGTGTAGTATTATGCTTGGCCAGGTGGTAGTACCTATTGTTATAATTTCACATCATCGTCATCAACAGCCATTGCTACTAATGCTTGATATAGGCGTCTTCTATGGCATACCACTAGGTGACTCTGCTACCCGTCACTAGTTTGTGTGATCCTAGATCCATTTGTATATGCGATGTAATAAATATCTTAACATATAATTTGAGATTTCCTTTTGTCATATATAAAAATAATTAAGAAAATCACAATTCTAAAAACCAAAGCGTAACATTGTATTTTACTTAGACTTGACTACGGTATTACTAAAATAAGCTATAGGTTTCCGATCAATGCATAAACATGTTGCCAACATTACTGTATCATATTTTACCAAACACAAAAATCACACAAAAAAAAAACCCTACTTCCCTACCGTTCTTGACCTACGGCACTCCAAACACCCGATCGGATTCACGCTACCCTAGTCCATGAACCCATTCCCAGCTCTCAGTCCAATCAGTCAATTGTCCATCTATTTTCATATCTACTGACTCAATTACGTATAATCTGCATCTAGCCGGATGAGATGCGTTATGTGAATACGCTGTTAATTTACCAATCCCCCCCTTTCCCCTTACTTCCCCCGCTAACCCCGCTGCACCACAAAGCCCCGCCACAAAGGACGCACCACCTTTGAATCAAATTGGTTTAGTTGAGCGCGTCTTTGGAGATGTGTTGAGCTGTATCGTGTATTGACGGCCTTATTATCAAACTTGAATGATTATGTGCACGCGTAATTTAGAGGGAATGATTTGTGTGTAGAAATGTAAGTGGGAATGCAAGAATTAATTATACGTATAATGTTGCGTTTATTTCGATCAAATTAATACGAGACGTTCTAGGTGGTTGTCAGGTCAGGGGATGCCTGTCCATTGATCTAGCCAGTCATGGAACAGGGCTACGAGTACGCGCGCTCGGCCCCCCGAGCTGTTACAGTCTCCTAATACTTCCTTATCCGGGACTGTAGCATCCTTACCATCAGGCCAAATATCCTTTCCCGCAATATCCTGTACCCAAACACACGCTATCCCTACACCATTCCCTTTAAACAAAGAAATTCCTGAGGAGGGTTGGCGTCAGGCAGGCGGCCGGCCGTAAAACATTTAGCCAAAACTTTTGTATGCAGTATGTATAAGAAGAAAGGCGACAGGGCTAGGGCGTCCCCCGTAGGCGACGCGCAGGGGCAGCACCCGGTCCCTGTGCGAAATGGGCAAGGGTTGTTGCACCAGCCCGGGCGGGGGCAACGTAAGACGCAAGCCCGGGAAATGAGATTGAGGTATGCAAGTTGGAATGTAGGTACGATGACTGGTAGGTCAAGGGAGCTAGCGGCTGTGTTGAAAAAGAGAAGAATAAATGTGGCTTGTGTGCAAGAGACAAAGTGGAGAGGCACGAAAGCTAGAGAGATTGGAGAAGGGTATAAGTTCTATTATTGTGGAAGTGATGGAAAAAAGAATGGGGTGGGTGTTGTTCTGGATGCGAATTTGAAAGACTGTGTGATAGATGTGAAAAGAATAAGTGATAGATTGATGGTTGTTAGGTTTATGGTAGAAAACTTGATGTTTAGTGTGGTGAGTGTGTATTGTCCTCAGGCAGGATGTGATGACCTGGAGAAAGAAAGATTTTGGGAGGACTTTGACTGCGCGATGATGGATGTAGATACGAATGAAGAGATTATCATAGGAGGTGATTTTAATGGACATGTTGGGAAAGTAAGACAGGAGTATGAAAGAGTACACGGAGGATGGGGATTAGGGAGCCGGAACAAGGATGGGGAAACCATACTCCAAGCGGCTTCGGCCTTGGACCTGGTGATTGCCAATACGTGGTTTCAAAAGAAAGACGAACATCTTATTACCTACAAAAGTGGCCACCATAACACCCAAATTGACTACTTCCTCCTTAGACGCAACAGCCTCAAGTGCGTGAAGGATTGTAAAGTGTGTCCTGGTGAGGAATTAGTGTCTCAGCATCGCCTGCTAGTATTGGACACCAAAATTGTGGTCAAAGTAGGTAAATCCCAGGCGCGACCCCCCTCCAAAATTAAATGGCATTTGTTGAAGAAGAATGATTGTGTAGAAGAATTTAAGAGACGCATGGAAGAAGATTTAATTACAATGGGCGATATACAGCCCAGAAGTGTGAATGATTGTTGGAAGGAAATGAGTAATTGCATAAGAAAGGTGGGAAGGGAAGTGTTAGGAGAGTCGAAAGGGAAATACATGAGAGAGAAGGATACATGGTGGTGGACGAATGATGTACAGAGTGTGCTTAAGGAGAAAAAACAAAAATTTAAGGAATGGCAGCGTGAAGAAGTGGGAAATGTTAGTGTGAAAGAGCGAAAGAAAATTGAGTATGATGAGTGTAAGAAAAAAGCTAAGAAAGCCGTGGCTGTCGCCAGGGCAAAGGCACAGGACATACTATATGAGTCACTGGAGAGCCCTGAGGGACAGAAACAAATTTACCGGCTGGCTAGAGCGAGGGAACGAAAGGCGAAGGACGTTACACATATAAAGTGTATAAGAGACGAAGTGGGAGGAATATTGACAGAAGATGAAAGAATCAAGAACAGATGGAAAACATATTTTGAGAGACTAATGAATGAAGAGAATGATTGGAATGGTTTGCTTGAGGACATACCGGTAAACATGGGATTAGTGAGAGAAATTAAGATGGATGAAGTTAAGAATGCTGTGAATGGAATGAAGAATGGAAAGGCGGTTGGACCAGATGGAATACCAGTTGAAGTATGGAAGGTCTTACAAGTGGTTGGGTGGAAGTGGCTGACTTTGTTCTTCAATAAGTTGTTGCAGGACGGCACGATACCCGATGAGTGGTGCGCCAGCTATTTGGTGCCTATTTTTAAAAATAAGGGGGACGTGCAAGATTGCAACAATTATCGAGGGATAAAGTTAATGTCACACACTATGAAAGTATGGGAAAGAATAATTGAGCGACGCCTGCGAGAGGAGTGTGAGGTTTCACGGAACCAGTTCGGTTTTATGCCTGGCCGTAGGACAATGGATGCCATTTTTGCAATTCGCCAGCTGTGCGAAAAATACAGAAGAGCACACAAAAACTTGCATATGGCATTCATTGACCTCGAAAAGGCTTACGATCGGGTTCCGCGTGAAGTTGTATGGTGGGCCCTTAAGAAGAAATGTGTGCCTGAGAAGTACCTGCAGTTGATTCGGGCCATGTACCGCAGATGCAGTACACAAGTCCGAACTGCGGTCGGTCTTACGGCCAGTTTCGATGTCGCTGTTGGTGTGCACCAAGGGTCGGCTCTTAGCCCTTACCTCTTCCTGTTGATTATAGATGCCGTTACGGCAGGTATACAGGAAGAGGCACCCTGGTGTATGCTATTTGCTGACGACATCGTGCTGGTGTCAGAAAGTGGCCACGAGGTGCAGAACAGACTGGAGGTGTGGCGGCATAGACTTGAAAATGTTGGCCTTAAAGTCAGCAAAACCAAAACACAATATATGTTTTGCGACTACGGCGGTCTTTCAAGTTCTGTGTCCGTCACACAGGGTGGAATACCGGTACCAGTCTGTTCCGAATTTCGCTACCTCGGGTCACTTTTGCAAAGCGACGGAGACATCGACCAGGACGTAAGGCAGAGAATCAACTCAGGTTGGATGAAATGGCGGCAGGTCTCATCCACAATATGTGACCCCAGAATGCCCCTCAAATTGAAGGGCAGAATATATAAGTCCATTATAAGACCTGTCGTACTGTATGGATCAGAGTGTTGGGCAACGAAGAAGACGGATGAAAGACGACTGCATGCAGCAGAAATGCGAATGTTGCGATGGATGTGTGGTATAACACGGTGTGACAGAGTGAGGAATGAATACGTTAGGGGAAGTCTGAAAGTAGCTCCTGTGATAGAAAAGATGAAAGGAAACCGTCTGTCGTGGTATGGGCACATTATGAGAAGGGATGAATCATATGTAGGAAAAAAGGTGATGAATATGAAAGTGGATGGATGGGCGGGCCGAGGAAGGCCAAAGAAGAGATGGATGGAGTGCGTGGCTGAAGATATGAAAAAGAAAGGGGTGAATGAAGACATGACGGCTGACAGGGATGTGTGGAAGGAGAAAACATACTGCGCCGACCCCAAGGATTAAATTGGGACCAGGGCAGGGGGATGATGATGACGTTCTAGGTGGTTGTAGCAAAATATTAATGAGCTTGCAATCCGGGGTATTTTTCTAGGAAATCTCTTACATGCTATCCGTAAAGTAAAACAGACAGGTTATAAAATATAATTTTTAAAGAGCGACTCAAATACTGTTTATACTATTTTTGTCATACAAAAGACATTAATAAATGTAAAGAGAAAAATTCAAACCGATGATGTAGTACTTAATAACTAAACCTCTGTAGACAGCAGTATAGACATAATTTTAACAACGAAGATTTTTCGTTCCCACAAACATTTACCTCAACCCGACTCCAACCAAACCATATTTTTTAGTCTGATGACAAGTCAACTACCACAAGCTCTATTCTACAATCCCTAACCCCGAAGGCCGAACAAGGGTCCAATGGCAGTAATTAAAGCAGATATCGCCATATCGGTACATCCATCCATAAATCTGCATGACAATTAACGAGCAGCCGTAATATTTGCATGATTAGGTGCACTAATCACTCCTGAGCGACGCCCGACATTACCCAGTAATGAATGAACGCAGTTTGCCCGCTTTTCAAACGTATCGTGTGGCCTAATATAGTTACCGGCATTGTGATATGAGCTTGGTAAATCATGGGGCTTGTTAATAAGTTAGATAGATTGCTTTTGTAAGGAAACTGTTGTGTTAATGGTATGAGTGTGTGCTGAATCGTTTCGTCACTGGTGTCCTGGGTCCTGTTTGATGATGATTTTATTTATGAAATTTTTGTTTTGTGTATATTGTAGAATATAGTTTTTTGTGTATGATTTATATATAAGTGCTATGACTGTAACTTTAAGGTTGTGTTTTATTTTTAATTAAAAAAGAAATTGAAATCAAATTGTCACTATCTTTGCCTAAAAAATCGGTATGAGCAGACGTAATAATGTCACGCACAATCACATTGTATTTCCTATAGGGATAAGCAGAAGGGCATTTTAGTGTAATAAATAACTTAAGAGGTCTTAAGGGTTACTAGGCACGCCGTGATGGTTTTTAAGTTTCAGCGAAAAGAACATCGAAATATTCAAACTGTGGTAAGCATTCGTGATAAATAAATGCACCCAACAGTTACATACCTATAGTTCGAACCACACAGCAGGATACAAGTCCTTTATCGTAGGTATCAGAAATTACGAGACGATTTTCGGGCTCACAAACAACCCCAAACAAATATTTGTGGATCACACATTCGTCTCAATGCAGACAAAAAGTCCCCGGCCTCTCGTTTTCTGGCTGAAAATATTTTTAGTACTGTTTGGTTTAGGTCTTTTTACGTATTCGTTGTTCATGCTTCATTCGATGTTCAAGTAGTTTATTACCAAAGTTAAATTCCTAGTTGATGCTCGCTTCGCATCATGTTTGGGCGTTCGCTAATTAACTGGATACGGTATACAAACTCAATCAATAATTTATGACCAATCGCCGGTTTAATTAACAACATTTATTGGTTACATAGTTTTAACGTTTAATATTGTGACGTTTTGCACCATTTGGCTTCGGTGAATTTTAATCAGCGGCTTGGTTTGGCGGTTGGTTTTGATTATTGTTTAGTAGGCATTGTTGTTTCCCAATGGAATTCGTTTTATTATTTACGAGACGTGTGTGTTTAGGACGACTATTTGGCAGATATGTAAAATGTTAGTATTAAATATTAATGACTGCTGTTCTCGTGGCAAGGTTTGTGCCATGCGATAAAGGGATTTTGTTGAGTTTCCAGGGGAGGGAAAAGTGTTTTTTGAGTCTGTGAATGTGACCGAAAAATGACCATAGACTCGACCCATATACGTGGAACAAAAAGACAATTCGTGAAATGTAGGTGCAGAAACCTCTGTCTATCTCTTAAGGAAATCTTGGACAGAGTACATATTGCTTATTAGTTTCCTGAGTCCTCATTTACTACATGACATTTTAAAAAGGTACAAAAAATATCACGTACACAGAATAATGATTAAAGTATATAATAAAAGGTAATAATAATTTGTTTCGATACGAAATGTTTAACTAGCGCGTTGATGTCTTTTGCATAGCTAATATACGAATAAGTAGAGTAAGAAAGTTTAAACACGGTCGAGTTTTTAAAATATTTTCACAAGTACACGATAATAATAGCAGAAGATTTAAAAAAATACAAGTGTTTAAAAGATCAGGAAATAACGGAATAAATCAAAGCAGCTATCGTTAATATTATTTGTTTTTGATAATCAATGTAAAGGTGACTTCATTACCTGAGGAATTCTCTACTAGTGTACCAGTAGAACCGTAAGTGTTACAAAAGCAAATATTGGGACTCACCTGAAATAGTCCGAAGCTGGTGTAGGAATTGTTGTGGTTGGTAACCTTTTCCGTGGTTCTGCCGCTCGCATGCTCTATCAGGCAGATCCCTGTCAAGCAAAATTATATTTTATTTTTAATAATGTTAGGTTTACAATTATTTACACGACAGGTTGAAGTTATGTTCATTTGTAAAAAATGAGTTATTGCTACGTAAATGTCAATTGTTTTTGGAAGACAATAACAGACTTCTTATTCCTACAGATATTTGTAAAATGAAAAAAAAAAAAAAAACTAAAATAAAAAATACCAAATTGAGTCCTGGGCTTCTAGTTTACTTTATTTGTGGATCAACACGAAGAAGTCGGTAAATTTTATTTCAAACGTCAAACGCGAAAAAACAAAAGTGAGGTAAAGCTCCAGCGAAAATTATTTCTAAGTAGTATAAACCCAGGGGAGCAAAGCCATAAAATTTGCCTCAAACTTTTGTATTGCGCGAAATTTGATGGGGACTAATTCCAAAAGGATTTAAAGTTACCGCGGAAAAAGGAAAAACAAACCGGGCTGTTGAGGGCTAAGCCACTTGAAATCCAAATACGAATAATAACATCGCTTGGCGATTGTTGGAAGATGCGGTAGGACAATGAGAGGTTAAGGCTTCGTTTCTAGTGATAGCGAATTTATTTAAGAAATGCTTGAGAGGAAAGCACCTTAAGCTCCCCTGTTCGGTACCTCGGGGGAGGCCCTGAGGGGTATGTTGGGGTCTCTGGCCACGCCAGCATATCGACTAAAACCTCTCGGTGACCATCACGCGCATTTAGGGCGGTTTTACGGCATCTCAGGGCAGAAGTGCCCTAAATGATCCGCTGCCGCCCAGCGCACCGTCCAGTTATGGACCTCTCCAAATTGGGAGGGCTTGGTATGCCCTCCACTTACTCTAATTGGACGTTCACCTTTTGCGAACGTCCGCGACAGTTAAGAGGCCACGCCCTCTGCCACCAATCTCGGGGTTGCTATCATAGGGTATCGCCCCCGCAGTATGCCCAGCCACCCCAGTTTCCCCTGTTAGTCGCCTCTTACGACAGGTAGGGGATACCGTGGCGGAATTCTTACACCCCCAATCCACAGGGCGGTTTATTAAAAAGCTTTAATCTATTACGGCTCGAATACTAAGTCTTCAGTCACCTTTTGAGAAACCGCAAATAACAACGTGATTTTCCATGTACTAATAAATTGGTATTAATACACTAGATATACGGTAATATTTACAGTCTTTTTGAATAACTTACTAGTCATACTAGGAGCACTAAGTACTCATGTAATTTCTCATTAAAATATCAAAACATTACAATTAGCCGCGCCCGCCGAGCCCCGAGCGAAGCCTTAACTTGTAGCGGAAACTAAATGAATTGCCGAGTCTGACCTTAATAAGGGTTCACGCGAAACTTCACTCTCCGAGATCTCCATTTGCATAAAAAGGGGACATCATTCAGATGACAAAACATTTCCAAATCCCCTTTCATTTAAGTTTAAAATTTGTTAGAGAGCCGGTTTAATTGACACAGTACAGACGACGCACTGTTTGGACAGTATGACAACGATATTTGACAGACCTGTGGAGTGGTTGGTTAGACACCAGATTATGGAACGAGAGGCTGTGAGTTCGCTATTCGCATTGAGACAAATGTTTGTGTGATCTACGTGTATTTGTTTCGAGTCTGGGTAAACGTAAAGTCTCTCGTAGTTTCAGTTGCCCATGACATCAAACTCGTTTGTAAGTGTAGGATCAAATTATGTATGTGGCTGTTGGGTGTATTTATTACTTTGATTATTATTTATCATTAGTTGGCTTGTTTGGCAGAAAGCAGTTTTTTATGTAGAACAGTGTTTTTTTGGTCTGGTCAGTTTAGTTTTGGCCTGCCTCCAGTTACTTGGGGGAGTAATACAATTAGCAAAATGTGGGGATAGAATAATTTACCTCTATGCATTTGAAAAAAAAAAATTGTAAAAATATCTAAGATTTTCTGCTAATTAAAGCTTCTAATTATAAAGAAAAAGAAGTATCCATTAATTTGTAACACACAAAACAAGCAAGTTTGGTCGAGTTCACGTTTAAACATAATTATTATAAGTTAAAGATTTTGCACTGCGCTTTATTAGGTCGGATAGTTTAATATCTGTGGAACTCGGAAGATATTTTAAAAGTCCTTAATACAGGGCGTGAAAAGATGGTGATCGACAACTAAGATTGGCAATATTAACGGTAAAAACAAACATATTGGGGTCAAAAAAATCCCTACAAAAAATGAAAAAATTACTTTTACACTGAAAGTTACAAATTCTATATGTACATACATATTGATACAAGCATTCAACGTCATCTATAGAATGTCTAGTTGATATTTGTTTATCGTAGGATCAGGAACATCCCAATTACGTGTTAAATTGATTTTTCGGACATTCGTAAGTCAAACTGTGCTTTTGGGTCTTCATGGAAGTACGTACTACCACTATTTATGTGTATACTTCAAAGACAATAATTTATTTATTACGTCTTTCATACTGTGCATTCACAGCACAACGCAGACATACCACGCAGAAAGCGATGTCACCTCTCCGAATTAATTCAAATTAATACGTTTGCGGACGACTTAAATCAAAAAGGGAGGACATTTACTACATTTAATTGAGTCGAGTGCCAAGTGTGTTCGCTTGTACAATAGTTCGACACCCGACTAACCAATTCAGCTGTAATTACGGATTTGAACCACGCTTGTGATCATTATACTCAGCATTAGGCAGGGCTGTGTAGGACCCTGGTTTTGCATTTTACGTTTTTGTCTGTCCCTTTCTTATGCCTATGCTTGTACGCTAATATTTTAACAATTTCTTGTAGTATTAACTTATTAAATAATTAGAGATTATCGCCCTAGGTAATTTTTTAAGAATAAATGGGAAGAAATGGTATGGGCATGATGACAACTGCCTAAGCTTTAATTCTAGTTCCGTAAGTTGTCTATAAGGTATCGTAGCTAGCGATAAGACCCCCTATTTTGCCTATACTTACTGTCTTAGTTGTTTTATGACGACGTTGTATTTATTATTGTATACTTTAAAAAAATATAAATAATTAAATAAAAAAGGAAAAAAAAGCATTGGTAAAACTCTTAAATGCAGGATAGATAGGTAGGACGAGGGCTCTGTAATGCAGCTAAATAAGACTGAACTTTACTGTTACGAAATAAAGTTAATATTTTAAATTGTTTGCGCGTTCACCGTACTTAGGATATAGTTTATGCCACAAAAAAAAAACAAACAAGCCAATCACAGTACAAGAGAAAAGTCCCTAAACTAACAGTGTTTATCGCTCGAATATCTGTCGCGGAAACTTCGTCGAATCCCAATCCAATTACATAAGAAAGGAATGTTTGCCGAAATGAAGCGCGCCGTAATATTACGTATAGAACAATGCCGTTCTACGTACATGTCCAATAGAAAAACAATACTGAATGGGCGTTGTTCGTGTGCGGATTTCATTATGCAAACGTCAATGTTTAGATGGATTCACGGATATGTATTTGATTGGTTTCATTTGTTTATTATATGTAGGGTTTATGTATTGTTTATTTACATTTGTTGTGTCAGTTCATATACATAGGTTTGTTGGATACGGGACTCTTAATAACTGAGAGGAATTAGTTTAGTCCACCGCGCTGGCGTAGTGCGTGTATTAGTTAAGAGCTTTTAAGTGTTTAGGATATCACACGACGTTTTTCTTCATCGATTAAATATATGGAAGTTCGTGCTGAATACAAACATAACTTCGGTAAGTCTGAGGTTAAACCCGCGACCTCGGAGATTCTTAATTGCGCGCCTAAACCTAACAAATACAACCGCACTCAGAGATGTATATCTACATTAACATTTAGATAAATATTATGATTAGGAGAAGAGCCTTTTACCATTTATGAAGCAACTTATAGATTCCCTCTTAGTACTTGTCAGTTATTACAGTTGAAAACCTTAATAACTCGTTTAAATCGTAAATTGGACCCCAGACTTTTCAATAACACGCTTCACACTTAAGACATGGAACATATAAGGCAGTCGTACAAATGTAACAAATATTTGTGAGTCATACGTTCCGATGTAAGAATGAGAATTTCTCCATTGTTCGTAAGCCGATTACTCATCGCAATTATTTGACTTCGGGTTGAACCTTCGAGGAAATGTAATGTTCAGTTTTTTTACCTGAAAACGGTACAGCTCATGTTCTCAGTGGCGTGTTTGTATGGTTGTTCATTTGTTTCATTAAAGCGCTTATTTGAATTGCGTTTTCTGCTTGCTATATGCGGTTACAAGGCGACTAAAACGATTTTGAACGTATTTTATATTTATAAAGATTTAAATTAGGCCTACGTTCAGCAGTGGACGGCAATAGGCAGAGTATATAAAGATTTAAATTATTTGTTATCTAAGAGCTTTTATTGAAAATACATATAAAATTCAAACCAAAAGCATATATTATGTACCTCTTACATATCATTACGTTCTTTAACGGTGAAGAAAAAGGTTTAATCTTTTAAATTTCTTAGATGTGTAGTCCGCCAAATCGCACTAGGCCATCGTGGTGGACAAAGGTCGAAAACCCTCTTTGTTGTAGAAGAGGCATATGCCTAGCAATGGGACGTATATATGGCATGGATCTCTTCTAAAAAGGTTTATAACTTGCCTTAGCATGCTAATCTAATAAAGGATATTGGGCAACGCAAATAGTTCCTGTTTCTAAATTAATAAGGAATGAAGATTAAAAGCGATGTTTAATCTCGAAATAATTAATTCGAAAACTGTTCCCGCGTCTTAGAGTTTAATGCATCGAAGAGTAGTGCAAATTCCATAGGGATTGACTTCGCGAATGCATTCGAGGCATTACGGAACGCGAGTTAATAATCTTGAGTTCGATCCCGGGGGTCCTGTGTTCCAATATTAACGCCAGACACCGCCACTATTGTTCGGTGAAACGGGCTTAAATTATACCTTCTTGTTCTGCTTTCATGAAGTCATCAATCGTGTATGTCATAGTTTGGAAGCTCTTATATCCTAAATATTCAAATATTTATAGCGACGTGGCGTGTTGCTTAACCAGCTCCTGACATAAGAGGCCACAGGTGCGATCTCCGCACTGAGACTAATGTTTGATCAACAAATATGAGACTTAAAAGTCTCTCGTAGTTTCTGATACCTATGACACAGGACTTGTATCCTTGTGTGTGAGTGTGTATGGATACTCAAAATTCTTTTTAATAACTTCTAAAAGTTAGAGGTATGTGCCTGGGGTTCGAAACCGCGACTACTGAGATTAATGACGGCGCGCCTAATCCTTTAGGCCCGTGATTGGCAACTTTTTGGCTGGCAAGGGCCATAAGGTGGCAAAATAAAGCAAAGCAGATTCCTAAAAAAATGCTTACTTAATAAATAACTTACAGTTAGGTATAAGACTCCTGGGGAAGTTGTATCTAGCGAGTTCCTTGGACAGCGAGCATCGGTCGTAGGTCTTGGCGTGCGCCTCCGAGATCGGGATCAGGTTGGATGACAGCAGCAGGAGCATCAGGTGGGTCGGCAGCGTCATTCTGCTGACAAAATAAAAAAACCCTTGTAAAGCATATTCAACAATAGAGAGGTAATATAAAACTATTCAGTTTACAAACTGACATGGATGTAAAAATATTGAAAAATAAAAGGATCATATCTCAGAATCTCAGCAGGCTGGAATGAGGATATCGAGTGAAATAAGATGGAAGATATATTTTTTTTCAATTTTGGAATGATTTTTTATTTTTTTTACGAAGTTTTACTGGACGACATTCATCGTTCCTTTCATCATCCACTTGGAATTTTAACTAAAGTGTAAAAGACAACTTGGCGAGAAGTTGAAGACATTTTAGTCCTTCCCAACTGCTATGTAATGATTAATAATTATAATAAGTACGTATTTAGACGCCCTGTAATAAAGTCAAGTACGGCTATGGGGTCGCCAGCTCGTAAATGTGTAGCGATAAAGGGTTGAAAATGAAGTCAATTGCTTCATAAAGGAGGGGTTGTCTTATCCTCTTTGCTTGTTTTGTGATGTCTTAACATAGGTGTTGATTGGATTATTTTTAGTAAATAAATTGTCTTGATTTGGTCTCGTGGAACAATAATTGGGTTTGATTTTGGTAGAACACCTATAATATCACATTTGACTGATAAATAATTCTTCTTCTTCTTCTTCATCAACCCATATACGCCCACTGCTGAGCACGGGTCTCCTCTACCATTGAGAGGGTTTAGGCCATAGTCCGCCACGCTGGCCTAGTGCGGGTTGGCGGACTACACACCTAAGAAATTCCTAAGAACTCTTAGGTGTGCAGGTTTTATCACGATGTTTTCCTTCACCGTTAAAGCAAGTGATAATTCAATGTGAATACACACATAACTTCGAAAAGTCAGAGGTGTGTGCCTGGGGTTCGAACCCGCGACTGCCGAGATTCTCGACCGCGCGCCCAAACCTCGAGGCCATCACTAATTAAACTAAAATAAATAATTAAACTGGCGAAACTTTAAGCAGACATAAAAAACTTATTATAAAGACTAACGGACGATTCATACACCCTAGAATTACCGGTGTAATGCTTATTTATTTATTTTAAGTGTTTATTGATCTATAGTAATATTATAAAGCATAAGAGTAGTTCAATTGGTCGATTGCGCTAATCTCAGGAACTTCTTGTAGTGGAGCGCCGTAAGGTTTATACCTCGGAATCCAGGGCCAGTCAATGAATCTTAATATAAACCTTGAAAATATGTTTTTAATAGTATATAGAAAAATGTTAAAAAAAAAATTTTTCGCGCTCTCAATTTTTTTTTATTATTATAAACATTTATTAATTTTTTGGAGTTTTAATTGATTTATATTAGTGAAAAGTCATATTTTAAAAATAACAACTATTACAAACTTGAAAACTTGATCTTGGATCTTTAGGGACTGCAGGTATACCGATGAATATAAATAAATACACTACTGGAAAAAATTAAAGGATCAAAAAATAAATCCAAATTTTTGGGCCGTAACTTCGAGAAAAATGGTCGTACAGGAAATTTAAAAAAAGAAAATTGTAGCTCCAAGTCTCTAGTTTTTGGATTAACACATTAAAAAATTGTAGCATCAGTGGTTTTTGAGTGATCTTAGGAAAAGCAGCAACAAAACGATTTCAAAATTTTTAATGCTTCTTTTTTTTACATACGGGCGTGGAGAAAAATGTTCTTGCTTAACCCTTATAAAGATCGGATACTTTGTTTATTTAGCTTTAATTTCTATCTTTTAACACCTCGATATGTTTAGTTCTCGCCGAGATATCAGTCTACAAATGGAAAAGGATCCTTTTGTCTTTAATTATCGATATTTCAGCAACAAATAATTGTACGCCAAGTTTAGGGTGCGTTTCAAGAATTAGAATAAATATCCTTTAACCACCAGCTATTACTTTTTCGAAAAAACAAGAATTCTTCTTGTTACATGAATTTGAAAATGCATCAAAAAATGAGCTTTAGATGGTGTTTTGGAAAAACGAGCGCTGGATCGAAAATATTGTGAAAACCAATAATGTTAAGTGTGCGTTTTACAGTTCAATATGTCCACAAAAATCCTACAAAGTGCCAAATTAATCCATCCAGCCATTTTTTTGTTTCACTCGATCGAATTTTTGAAAAAATAAGGGATCACGTTTTTGCTCTGCAAAGCTCATAATTTAAGAAATGAGAAATATTCTTTTTTAAGAGCTTTTTTCACATTTTGTTGTATAGATTTATTGTTTTGGGGCAACTTGAGGAAATTCAAGTCACCAACGCCAATATTGCCCTTTGTTGCTATTGCGTGTGATTAAGGAATTTTCGAGCAACAATATTCGCATTGACGAAATATTGAATTAATTGGGCGTTTGTACTAAAACTTAAAAGAGTATTTTTGCAAGTTCAAACATGGCTTGGAATGCGGAATATTGACACCGCAAACAATGACGCAACGACCAGCTCCAGAATCTTTATTAAAAATTATTTTTTGCTCATGCAAAACAGGATGTGGAGCATCTTGTGGGTGCAGGAAAAGTGGATTAAACTGCACTGCAGCTTGCTTAGAATGCAATGGTGAAAGCTGTGAAATGTACACGATGTAACAATGTGAATAGTTAATGATATTTTTTTTTGTAACTTATTTTTTACGATAATCTAATAAATTAACATTGAAGTTACTCTGCACATATAATTTATTACAAATAAAACTAAATTTTTCACTATAAAAAAAATTTTCTCTCTTCCGTCTCTCATTTTTCAGTGAATTGTTGTTAAAAATTGTTGTAAATCGAGATCGGTCAATTTTTTTTTTTTAACTTTTTTATTTGAGGTTTTAATAATGCAGTCTCATACTTGATATACAGATTCATTGACTGGCCCTGGGTTCCGAGGTTTGACCATTTTTATGTCTTACGGCACTCTACTATTGATTGAGTCGAAAAAAATATTTATGTTTCGAATAGACTATTTATCTAGGAAGGCTGTAAATAATAAAAAAATGTTGCAAATAAATTGAGCAATAACATTATTTTTGAATTCTATAATCTATATATTTTTAAATACATTAAATCAGTATATTTTCTCATCTTTAGTTTTTAAAGAGACCACTTTGTACAATAAAACCGCTTTACGTACTTATTTAGTTTATTGTACTCCATCATTTAATTCTTTGGTGTAAAATAAAGTATCTAAATAAATAAATAATATGAAATACTTACGAAATATTAAATTAAATTCAACACAAACTCAAAGAGAAAAACATTAGCGATATTATTCCAACTGTGGAGTATAATTTGGGTGTCATTTGTAGACCGACGGCGGCGGTAAAGTTTGTAGAGCTGTAAGCATCTCCTATTTTAACTATTTGCATCTTTAATTACCAGTTTACAGTGCTCTTCAGTTCGGTCCTGGATGTATAAAGTCAAAATAAAGTGAGGAATTCAATAAAATTATAGTAAAACTTTCTGGTTCGTGATATTATACCTATACGTTCAAACAGTACTAGTCTTTTTCATACGTAGTCATGCTAGTATCCACGAGGGGAAAGGTGGAGGTGCACTTCTGCACCCAATTTTGCCAATTGTATGCTGCGCTTTTTCTGGCATCAATCTGGCAAAAATTAAGCTTCTCTTACTATGGTGGTTAAGTAAAAAGAAAGTAAAGAAAAAATCTTTTTTCATGCTGAAAAATGATGATTTTTTGTACGTCTTAGTTTACGCTCATTATCTTTTTACATTCTGTATGTAGTATATAAAGAGTAATTCGAAAGAAGAAATATAGATAATCCTAGATATAATACGAAGTAATGATAAAACCGGAATAATTTTACCTTACATAGGTACGAAGATGACCCGTACCCACAGGCCACACAAAAACAACGACGTCCGAACCGTGCCTCCCCAAATATTTTTCCGAAACGCAGCCAAGATTTATTCCGTCGCTACATCTGAATTGTTTATTTTGGAGAGACTTCAGCGTTTGTAATTTCACGTGGAAGCAAACAAAAGCCAGTCTGAGAATAAATATGGGAATAATAACTGTGGCCAGACGGACGGGCGAAATGAGAGCTTCCATCGAGCGAAATGAATTCTGTTAAGCAGTGTTGCGCGGCATTACCGGCCCGAAGGCCAACTTATTGTGGTCTCCAGACCTTGTAGATTGCTTCGTGACTTATTTTGTGTACGCCTGAACGATCTGTTGTATTGATATGTTCAGATTGGGAGTAGAATGATGAAAATTCATTTGTTCAACCATTTTAAAGAGGTCCTCAAGGAATTTATGGGTATTTTTTTGTTAGTTTTATTGATCGGAATGCGTTTTTGGTGTGTCAGGTATTTACAAGTGTGCTGTGATTATAGAAATATAAATTTGTATTAAATTTTAAATTTTAGACAATACTTACCATATAGTTCGCTAGATGGCGTTAGTAGTGTATTGTTTGCAGCACTTATGTTGATGGGACAAATATTCCGTAATGAGTTAGTATGATGTTATAAAAGTGTAAAAAGCTTACAGTTTTTTAGGCTGCGATGCCACAGAAATAAAGTATTTGATATGTTTGTTTGAAATCAAAATTAAAAATATCTGTTAATGTTTTTTTCGAGCAGTCACAAAATGAAAAATATCTATACTATGCCTTTTTTCTTGCGTATCAGAAATCATGAGATCCTTATTTGAACCACTCATACTCGAAAAAGACCTTCGTTAAAAAAAATTTTAAACATCCTATGATCTCCTTTATGTCTCTACCTACCGACTAAATGTCAAAATCAATTCCATTTTAAAAGATATTTACCATTGTTTAGCAATATTCTAACTCCTTGTTCCTCCGTCGACATCAATGTATAGGTTCATATGGGCTCTTGCGTGTGCATTACAGTCGATGCAGTATTACTGGATATATCTTGACTGGCTAATTAGCATGGAGTGCAGTGCGCTTTCAACGCTTTTCGTCGAATCTGTACCGTATGTTAAATCGGCCGCTTATTTCATTGAAACTGTCGCTTTGCCTTCACTAATGGCAGCAGATTATGGAGTGAATGCCACACATATTCGCTACTGTTGGGGCTTATTTCCAAAGCCATGCGTTATTATAGCCAATAATTGGGGGCAATAAAATATAATCCCCGCTTTTATTAATCAAAACTGTTGCTAGATGTCGTTATTTTAAATAATGACGGAAAATTAGATTAAAATGGTTAGATTAAGTGAAATTTTGTGGGGAAATAAAATAGTAAAATGTGGAAGGATTTCGATTAGAAGACAGATACAGGATGTGAAAGGCCGTGATTGAAAATTAAGACAGGTAATAGTTACGGTGATCGAAGTTAAAATACATTTTTTGATACATTCACGGTTATGAGTTTTTAATCGCAACTTTTTTGTACACATTGCATTAAACATACGATATACAGTAAACAAGAAGAGTGCAAAAGGTAGTCTTATCGCATAAAGCGATCTCTTAAAGACTACCCAAAAAGAGATATAGGAACAGGAATTAAAGGTAGACAGAATAAGTTAAAATATAAATTTCAAAAACTTACATAAATATCTAGTATCATAGTATCTTCATTGAGTAAAACAATTAATATTCCTTCACCATCCTAAATTATAAGACTTCGCCAGTCTTATGGTCATCGGAACTGACATCAAGACCGTTCTCATTGAATCAAAAAGTGGACCAATAAAGACCAATAAATAAATGAATACAGCCAAACAATGTTATAAGTGTACAGTACTATAACCAAATGGAGCGCTTTTATTGCCAAAAGTTTACGAGTTGAGACAAAACTGCATTACCAGTACACCGGTTATTATTCATGACCTGTTCCCACTGCGCTTTATTACCTACTATAACTTACTATATTGTATTCTTTAAAGCACTTTTATCTGTAGTGGCCGTTTTTATTAGTCTATTTAATCATTGAATCTCCTTTCGGAGGCACATTATAGGCTTTTGTGGAGAAACTGGTGATTTTGTGGGCGAATGTAAAATAAATGATTTTGGACGTAAGTTTATGTTAAAGGAATACTTATACAGGGTGTATTTAGACCGTGATCGAAAACTGAGGCAGGTAATAGCTACGGTGATCACAAACCCAGTGGCGATATTAAAAATCGCGACAAAAAATAAAAAAAATTACGTTTTCCATACAACCATTGGTGTTAAAAGTATGTGGTTTGTATGGAAAACCTCAAAATTTTTTTTGTTTGTCGGGATTTTCTTTAATGCCATGGGGTTTGTAATCACTATCGCTATTACCTGCCTCAGTTTTCGATCACGGTCTAAATACACCCTGTATACATAAATAAGTTCTTAAGGCGGTATTGCATAAAGGGAAAGGCAGAGAAATATTTTGCTTATTGTGATTTTCTTTCAAAGGAACCTAAAGTTTAAACTTAATAAATGAGTCCCAGAACGACCCATTTCAGTATTACATATGTTGATTTTGGTAAACAAAAATAGACGAACGTCTTATGGTGATTAGGAAAATTTCGTACTTTGTGATTGAAAACTAAAGAAAGAACGGTGATTACGAACCCATAGAAATTAAAAAAACCCCGACAAGAAATAAAGCTTTTGGCGTTTTCCCTACAAACACAGTTATTAAATGAATGTGTTTGTTGAGAAAACTTTTTTTTTTTTTCTTTTCGTTTTTTTTTCTGCAGTTCGAGATATTGTTTATAATCGCCGTAGGGATTACCTGCCTTAGTTTTAGTTCAGTCTTATGTAAATTACATGATACATTTACCAAACCTAAAATGCAACTACATATACACAATTGGTTTTATTTTACGTGTCAGCCAACCAGAAATCAGTAAGTAGGTCATAAAGAAATACATAAGAATTGCCACGTTTCGTGTCCCAATTCCTCGCAGTTAATCAATCAGTGAATTGAGATCGTTTCCATCTATCTGTCTGAGGGCAGACGTAAACATGTCTCTGTCAGATCGACAAATCCTTTGTATTTGTATGGAAATTATACGAGTGTTCAAGTTTATTATGCAACATAGATTAAAAGAACTTCTTGCCGTAATATGTTAGAAATTCGGTTAGTAAGACTTTAAACAATATTGGCGAAAAATGGGATCAGAAACGAACCTCAATCTATTTTGTCGACGATATGGGTGTGATTTTTTTGGCCCTATTCACAGCTGCATTGTAACTCCTGTGCTCCTGGATTAATAGCGGCACGTAGTGTATTGACGCTGAGCACTGAAGCTTAGCATATATAAGAGAACCTAGCTTGTAGTGATTCCGCAACGAAGTTAATCAGAAAAATTACTAGTTTGTAATTGTTAACTGTGTTATTTAAATATCACATTGCTTTTGGTAAACAAAGATTTATGAAAACGGATGGATGAAGGCTGATTAAGACCGAGATTGCTGGCGCTTTCTTGGGGAGGCCTATGTTCAGCACAGGACGGCGATAGGTTGAATATATGTACATAGGTATAAAAAGAGATTTAAAGCTTAAAGATTATTATTCGAAAATTTGTAAGGCAAGCTGGGTTTTTGGGCTTCTATGGAGGTGTGTGTGTGTGTGTGTGTATATGAGAGTGAGTATTACGTTGTCACATTAGGATCATATAACCCCCTGTTTCTGTACCACCTAGTGAAATAAATGAATAACGCGCCCGAGGCATAGCTCCCTATAACTTGCTCTCTTCCGGAACACAAAGTTATATATTTTCACATAGGGACGCGTCTATTATGCGATATTTTAGTTAATATTATAATTATCAAGAAAGAAATGTGGTATATAAAGTTTCCGAATATGAGGAGATTGTACGAAGAATAGAAAAAAAATCGTATTTTTGTCATTATACAATTAACTGTGTTGGTTAATCCTGTCTGGTATCAACCAGACATCACTTTAAGAACATAACAATAATTTACCTTCAAGTGTAAATTTTATAAATTTTTGCTCATATTTCTTTACTCTACGAAGGGTTATGTTAAATGTTAAAAACCAAGCAAACAACCAAGCTAGGTATTTTGTATGAAAAAATACCATATACGTCTCACGGCTGAGCACAGGCCTCCTCTATAACTGAGAGGGTTTGCATTTTAATCCACGAGGCTATTCAAGTGCGACTTGTGCAGTCCACAACTCAGAAACACTAAGATATTCTAGCTGTGCAGGTTACCTCACTATGTTTTCCTTCGCCTCAAAGTACGTGTTCATTATGTTAGTATAATAAGTTGCATATTAATAAAGCTAGGAAGCGGTGTCTGTGAACGCGGCCGGTGTATTGAAGCTCGGGGCGCATGCGCACAGCTGAGCACAAACGTACCTTACTCGCTCATCGTTTTAATTGAGTTTCAAGTTTTGAAACCACGTTCCGGACCACTTCATTGTTGTTACAGAAATGATATAATTTTCGGCGTTGTATAGCGAAATTGTCTTTCATTTTAATGTCAAACTAACATTGTAGGAATGGCGGCGTGCATCAGATCCAAGCGCGCTCAGTAGCAACAACTTTCACGGCAATATTTTGGCGAAATTCCAAAGTTAATTGCGGCGGAATGATTTAACGTTTACCGTTCTTTGTTTAAGAAATGCAGCGTTTGTGATTTTAAAATGTAATAGGTTTTGTTCGTTTTGGTGAATGGGGCGATTATAAAGCGCTTTGTTTGCAGGGTGAGCAGAGGTTTATCGAAAGAAAGAATAATAATGGTTATTACCACAACTTAGTAACGATATTAAGTATAAATAAGTTATTCCTGTGTGATTGAGGCCTAATTTTGAATTAAAATAGAAATGAAGATTATATGAATAACTAGCTTTTGCCCGCGACTCCGTCCGCATAGCGCCATAGACTCTAGGGTTAAGTGCAGAAAGGTTTTTGAATTTATAACATGTTTACCCCACGGTAATACATTTCCAGGATAAAATTATCCCATGTTAATTCTGTGAGCTCTATCTATCTCTTTACCAAAAATCATTCAAATCGGTTTGGTAGATCCAGAAATACTCATTCCCCCGGGAATACTACATTTTCCGGGATAAAAAGTATCTTATGTTTTATCCTGATGTATAAGCTACATTATTGTAAAGTTTCGTTAAAATCCATTTAGTAGTTTTAACGTGAAAGCGTAACAGACAGACAAACAGAGTTACTTTCGCATTTATAATATTAAGTATGGATGATTGCTTCTATGGCGTGTAAATATGTACCAGCATAAGAAACGAGAGGCCCCGGGTTTGATTCCCGCACTAAAGTAAATGTTTCTATTAACCATTAGCCTTTTATTCAGGTCTGGGTAATTGTGAAGACGAATAGTCTTTCGTTTCTGATATAAAAGACTTGTGTTTTAGTGTCTGGTCAGATCTTCATATATATACACTAGGATGTCCCAAAAAAATCAAAATCTTTTTTTGTCAACGCATACCCTCTAATTATTTTCGAATGGTGTTAAAACACTCATAAATAAAATTTCATGAACTTAGAACCACTGCAACCCGGGCCGACTTGCATTCATGTGTTTCAGTACTTACATACTTTGTATGAACTTCGGCGCGTCGCAATATTCGCATGGAAGTTTCGTGGTTGCTTGTTTATTGTATTGGTAAACGCCTCTTTTTGTTTAATCAATATGTCAGATTAAGATTTCAAAGGCAAATTTTAATAGGGGGGTGCAAAACATTAAAACAACGGCTTAAAACTTCTCTGTAAAGATCAAATATTGGCAGTTCTGTTTAATAAAATTCGTGAAGTAAAATTGAATTTTGTAAATCGCAAATCTAACTATTCGAGATTAATTATTTTTTGTTAAAGGGCTTATATGCCTATTTAAGCTTTAATAAACTAATTTTAAGAAATAAGTTGCCTTATACCGACTCTGAAGAGATCAACAAATAATGCGGAAAAATCGCAAGATGTGTTCGTACAGTGTCGTCAAGAGTTTGTTACAAGCTTGGACTACTTTTTGTATATTGCACACGCCAGTACCCTTTAATTAATAAAAATAAATCTAGATAATAGATATAGTTATATAATTAGATATACATTGTTTTACCGGACCGAATTATGAAGGAAATTTAAGGGTTGGCTATCAAGAATTAACAGTTATAGCTATAATCATATTCTTTGGTGGTGATACAGAAAGAAAATTGACTATTCGATCTCTAAGTTCTATGTACCAGACACCATGATGGCCGAAGCAATTAATTGATTAAAAATGTCGTAACTTATTTTTTAATTGTAAATTACTAATAAAAAGTCGCACTAATAGACATCTAGATATGCATCGCTATATACCATGTTAAGGCTTCCATGCATTGTATATTATCAGTGACGGCACCTTACTACGACTTATGTTTGCTTCATACTTTGAAACCCTGGGAAACTGTCAATAAAATTAACTCAGAAATGACTATGCAGAATATTTTTCAGCATTTTTGGTCTTTGGTTCATGAAGTAGCTGTCTTGTCTCAATATCACTATGATGGAGACCAGGAACCAAAAATGATAATATTTTAAAGCTTAACTAAAGAGGATCCATCAATTCATATCCCCTGGAAAGATATCTGCGTGATTTACTTTTTTAGAAAGACATTAACGACTTTATTTCGATCAAAAACTAGTCTTGCTCTTCTTCAACCGTTTTAAAAATTTTGACACTTTTCTCAATGAGTTGCTTACTTCACAGACTAGTTACACTTTTTTTCAAGCAGTTAAGAAATAAATAATGACACTAAAAGTCGCTAGTGATACTGCAAATTGCAGTTATACTGATACAAAATTTTCGTGAAAAAGTCACCTTTAAAGGGAAACTAAAGCAATTTTTTCTGTGATTTATCCTAACAGTAAAAAGAAAACTTTAAGATTAAAATATCACAAATATTCCTGTTTATATAATAAATATATAATACCGGTGAAATAGGATATAATTTTGAAAATAAAAATTTAGTTTTTATATGTGCTCTACAATTACCATACAATTTCTTTCTTAAAACTTTGCCATCAAGTCGGCACGGGTTACCGCTATCCAATTTCGATAATATTTCGTATTTGAGTTATTAGGGTCAATTAGAAAAAATATAGAGGGTATGCGTATCTAATTTCGAGAAAAAAAAAATCGCCCTACTAAGCTGGGACACCCTAATATACACATATGATTGTTAGATGTATTTATTTAAATGCCCTATTAATAAGCTATATTTATTCATTTTTGTCATTGTAATAATATATCAATACTCGTATTAATGAGTGAGTAAATACTCTAGTGAATACAATACAGTACAAGTTGATTCTATATGAAAATTTCATTTGTTCGAAAACGGAACGCAATCATTTACTGTTCGAGAAATTTCCAGTAATTATTAATATGCAGAAATTTCCATACAGCTTCAACGCGTTATTATTTGTTAATACTCATTTGTATAACAATACATTTTTATTAATTTATTGATTGTTCTGTGGAGAAAATGGATAATTTAATATACTATTGGGGACATGACTAGCCTAGACACACTTGCAAAACAAGAGACCGCGGGTTCGATTCCCGTACCAGATAAATGTTTTCGTGATCCTCAATATTTGCCTAGGGTCAGGGTGTTTGTGAAACCGATAAAGTCCCTTGTGGTCTGTGACAACGACGACTCAGGACTTGTACCCTGGTGGAGGCTCAGAACTTGTGTGTGATTGGGCAATTTATTTTGGTTCTAGAAACAATTATAGGGAACGTTTTTGGGTTATACGCGTAGATATACTTACATATGGAATAGTGAAACTACTTTATCGCTATGATTACTTTGTTGGTGCCATTATTATAATTGTGTACTCGCGTTCTAAACGACCTGAGTTCGATTCTCGGATGGAACTCAAAGTTATTGTTTTATATACAGAAGAAATAGAAACGAATCTGGAAATGTGTCTAAAATGTCAGGTTAGCTCCCTATAACATGGGACTTTAAAAAAATGGAGAAATGTCGGCGCTTGATTATTTCTCTGGCTTTCCAATACAAAAAGATGTGTTTGGATAGTACTTAAAACAATAGAATAATGTTAGTCTACAAGTTTATTTGCTGTTTTTTACACTGCAGCGATGAGGCGTGAAAAACGATTCTTTAATTGCAATTTTAAACACGAAACGAATTTTAATAAAAATCACGTAAATTGAAAGCACTGCATTGTTAAACGTTTTAAATTTTCCTGTTACATGGTTGTATGGGAAATTCGAGACACTTTCACGATTCTCATACAAAAGGTTAATTGTGTTAACATTATGGCCTCGTTGCGTGCGACAGCATGTTGCGATCTAAGGGTGCCAAGTTCGATTTTCAGCACGAAAAACAGAAAAAATATTTAAGACAAATACAAGTTAATAATATAATTAACATGCGTATTGGTTTTTTTTACATACAAATTCTTAATAGTGTTTAAATTAGAAATGGGCCCTAAATATGTGAAAATTTCTCACGAGCTATATTTACAGTTTCGACAGTACCTACCTTGCCTAAACTTACTTATCATTTGCCAATGCATACAAATTGCCATGCCAATATTTTTTACAGGGAAATTATATAATATTATGAAATTATATATTAAAAGAAAATTAATATTACATTTACTTGTCACGCCTCTTACAGACAAGAACAGCATTAATAAATTATAAAAAAATAAACTAAAATAATAATTAAATGTTACCTTAATGTTTGTTCTGTGGGTGTACGCTAGCGCTCCGTCCGCCTGCGGTCAGCCCTTTGTCAAGTGTCCCACTGATTCACAATTATCCACTTACGGCCATTTTGATATGCAATTGTTAAGGGGAATGTTTGAGACGTCTTTAAGGCGTAGATCGGGAAGAAATGTCGTTTAATACGTAAAAAGTAACTTAACCCTTCGTAGCCCAAGATCATAAAAAATTATAATACTTTGGTATATGATAGGCTTGAACAAATAAAAAAACACGTTTTTCGTGGAAATTCAAAAATATTTTTTATTCCGTATGTATTGGATCTTTTAGGGTTTGTAACATTACTGTCACATTGGGTTAAAAAGGATGAAAATGTTTTAACGTAGTATGAAAGGATCTAACAGATTTATTTTGTTTTTTGTAACAACTACTATTCCGAACTTTTTAAAAATTGTTTGTGCTACATCAGGACATCGAAGAAACTTGGGCCAAATGATTTTCCAACCTAATTCGGTCAGTAGCCAATTTGATACTGCCCTACCGTCAATGGGGTGACATGTTGCGCCGGACTCTTGTGATTTTGGCTTGTATTTCATTTTCAAATAATCATCGCTGTTGGACATTAGGATTCAAGCATAGCTTACATAAAGTCTCCAATTTCAAGTTGAAAATCTGCTGAAGACATTTGTTTGTCATTGCATCGTTTAGTCTGCGTTACTCTCACATACATCAGCCAAGAACTGGCCATGGTTAGGTCTAATAATTGGTAAAACATCCAAACCTGGCATCTTTTAATTCGTGTCATAATACTATAAGTTCCCATAATCCTGTTTATAAAATCTACACCTCCAATATACCCATTACATTCTTCGACGATATGAGACCAATCAATGTTGATGTACTTCTATTGGCCTTATCGTAACGACTTGGACCTTCGACCACTCACCAGCAAAAGTTGAGAGAAGCGTGACAAGTTTGTTGTCTTTTCATATATATTTTGACACATCAATTGCGTCCATATTTGCTACGTAATCAACAGAAAATCTACATTACTTTTTATTACATCCTCGTCAGGGGGTAGTTTGGAATCTGGAACGAGATTATTCCGTACGGTCCCAGGACTCCCCAAGTCCAAGATATATCCACTACTGCTAAGTACTCCAGTAAAGTTTCAAGCCACGGAAGTAAAGTAATTATCCAAATATCGTTGTTATTTCTGATATCTGGGTATGCCCGCGTCATTCTAAATACGACGTTTCAAGATGCTCCTTTTTTATTCTACCAGGAGCAAAACTCTTTCAGTTCCTGTTTCAGGTTCAATATTATAGACGAAACTTGAAACTACGCTCAGTACATAAAACTTTCAACGCAAATTGTGTTTTTTTTTTTTGGCATATATCTATTCAAATTGTCTCTTCTCTTAGTGGAGCAAATCTATTCATCCACACAAAGGTATACCTCGAATAGAACTCCACTAGAAGTCCTATTTAAGGCTTATATTATAGATCTAATTTTTATGTAAATACTACCCCTATCTTAAAAAATAGGATAAAAAATTCATAAATATATGGATATACATTAGTTGTATTTTTTATGACATTGTCACTCAATGTGACAGAAATGTAACAAACCTAAAAAGTAACTTTTTACATATAAAAAATCAAAAGTATGAATTGGTAACGATATATAAACCAAATTATTTACTTACCTACGGGTATCAACGAAAATTATACAATTTTATATACTTTTAGTATTTTTTTATAAATTTTAAACTTTTGGCAAGTTCAAACATGGCATTTTCATCAAAACACGAAATTCAAAGCCAAAAAGGGAGCAAGTTACGCTACCTATGATTTATATTTGATGCTAAAATGTTCGGTGTGTTATTTAAGAATATATTGATATTGATTTGACAAATCTTAAATGTTTAGTTTAAATTTTATAGAGACTTTTTGGGTTTGTTACAGAAATGTCACCAGGGGCTATAAAGGGTTAATCTTTGGACGAAAGGTGTTTGTTTGCTTTGTACTGAATAAACGCAAAAACAAATGGATAGTTTTAGATTTTAATGTTTTATCGTATAGATATCAATGGAAACTCCTAAAGAAACAGACCTATCTTTTTAATAAAATTACGCTTGAGCATAGTGGGGTCCAGATGTGAGACGTTTATGGAAATTTAAGAAAAATAATCTTTCGGTGATCATAACTAATGATTAATCAAAATGTAATTTAAAGGTAAGGGTAACTTAACAAACTTGAATACTTGAAAGTTCTCCAGGAATTTTCTAAATATGCATAGGCTACAGAACTTTTTTTAACCAACCTTCTTAGTCCAACTATGAACTGTACCTTGTACAGGAATAGACAGATATTCACAACATTTTTTTTATCACCATTGTTTTCAGACGGTAAGTAAAATAAAAATCTGGCAGTATAAATATTCGTTGGACTAATTAATTTCTTTCTTATACAAAAGATCGCAAACATTGACTTTATAAAATATTCTTGGAAATAAATTTTCATTTCTCCATAATTATGTTGAGAAACATTGTTAATTTAACGAATTCTCACGGGAGTTATAGGATACTAATTTTCCGCTCCTAGCTTGACCGGGCTTTTAGATATAGGGTTGATAGTTGGCATCAAACAAATTATTGTTGTTAACGTATCTATATTTCACTATGGTGGAGGTCTATGTTCAGCAGCGCACAGTTTGTTAGCTGATGATGATGATGATGATGGTGGTGGTGGTAATGGTGATGATGATGAAGGTGATAATGATATATTAACCCTTTAACCGGCCAATTTTTGTGTCAATTAAAAAATCATCGCAGGTTTAATACATAGCGAAAAACAAATTCTAGGCGCTTCTGGTATGTATTTCTGTATAAAATTCATCGAGCCTACTTACTATACTTACTATAGTCAGTAATACTATGCCAGTTTAAAGTCAATACTTACCAAACACACAAACTTTTAATATTAGCTACTTTACAGAGTACTCTACCAACTTTCTTAAGTGATGGCAGAGGGTTTTTTCCGATGTTTTACTTCGTTAGAGTTACTTAGCCGGCTAATAAGGGATATATTTTTTTCTACAACTATTCCCTTGGCAATATCTTTACTCAAAGCAGGCTATATTCAGATTATTATCGTTATATTATTATGGTAATCTCTATCGATTTGATAAGAAAGAGAGCGTAAAATATTCATGCGATACATAAATATATGTCTAAAAAAAATTGTTGTGTGTTTTTATAAATAACACATGCAATAAAAGTATGTAGCTGATGGTTTTCACGTTTATGTGGGCTCGTGAGAATTTCGGTGATTGCGAGTTCAAACCCTAGTCACCCTTGACTTCACCAAGTTATCAAGTTATCTGTGGATCGTCCTAACGTCAAAGCTAAATATCGTAGAAAACCCGGACCAGTAACAGTTCTTACAAAATTCTTAGATTTTTAGTTCCCCAACGTCAATCAATCAATCAATCAGCCTATCGCCGTCCACTGCTGAACGTAGGCCTCCCCAAGAAAGCGCCAACCATCCCGGTCTTGAGCAGCTCTCATCCATCCAGTCATCCCCAACGTCAGCAATAGCGCAATAGATCAAAGTGAGGTGAGATCGTAAGTGGTAGCAATCGGTATTTCTCCGCCCTGTGGTTGGGGGCGTAAGAATACCGCCACGGTAGCCCCTGCCTGTCGTAAGAGACGACTAGTAGGGGACATCGGGATTGTTAGGCGTATCACGGGGGAGGTGCGCCCTAATAGAAGATGTACGATCCCGAGAGGAGTCCACTTTTGGACAGGGCGCTGGGCGACAACGGGAAACTATTAAGGGCGCCCGCCCTATATTTACCGTACCGCCCAATATGCACAAGAGCGGGCCATCGAGAGGTTTTAGTCGGTATGCCGGCATGGCCGGTGACCCCGACGTACCCTTTTCGGCCTCCCCCGAGGTACCGAACAGGGAGCTTAAGGCGCCTTCCACTCGTTAAAAAAAAGCAATCGGTATTTCTGTCTATCCCTATGGTACACATATACCTATATATACGTACACAACGTACGTAGTGGCGGTACTTCCATAAAAACTCAAAAGCCCAGCTTACAAAATTCCGAATAATGTTTATATTTAAATCTTTATTAAACAACAGCAATTTGGTATATAGTTCAAAATATCCTGACAAAGTAACAATTAACGTGTAACGCTTTTGGTTTTTTATGAAACTACCATTCCTGAAATAAATGAATATGCCAATAAGTACAAAAAGAAGCAAAATATTTCAACTTTTTTTTGCGGGTTTACAACAATTAATATCAAGACTTCGAACCCATGTCACTTCGGTGCGTTGAAACAAAACAATGGGTAAACCCATCGACAATATTTTACATTCATAAAACACAATAAGCTCTATGGACCGCGTAAATCCTACAAAAACCGCGGGAGCGTTTCAAAATCCTCTTTCATATTCAAAAATCACAATGCAAATGAACCCTTTGGTGTATTATGATCTATGTACAGTGCAGGTCAGGAAAACTGGTCATTCAGAATTTATCTTACTTTTAAATTAAAAAAAGGGAAAATGCTATTATATTTTGGCTCTTGAAATGAGACAAATGGAATTTTGTGTATCGTTACAAAATCTGTTAGTAATCCTATAATATTTAGTAAGATTAGTTTAGTTATTATATTGTAATGAGATATAGGGGCCAAGTTTGATTGCAAATTCCACAGCACTTCAACAGTTGGTGAAGTAAAATAACATACATATGATTTTTATTGTGTCAATGTTCAAACTAACGTTTACTAAAGCACATATAAATCTAATTCAAAGTAAGTACCACTACTAGATTAAAACATATCTAAACGATCATGGTCTTTAAAACAAACTTCATAAATAGTATATTCGCTTAGCAGCAATTACGATATTATTATAATAATAACAGCGGGTATGTTTATTAGTCCGACACTGTATTTGGCGTGTCCCGTGTCACAAGCATTAACACTTACTTGATATATTGTGGGGAGCAATGTCCAGTATACTCTGGTCTCGTCCGCCCCTGTCACCCCGAATTAACATTTACAAGTCGAGCTAAATTCGCAGGTCTAGTTAAACTGGACGGTTGAGATCTTAAGGCAACACACCTTCGTTTTCAATTGGAGTAGTATTGTTATATAATTGCTTGGTCTGTTTTCGTATATTTCGATATTGTAACCGTTCCTGTTTAGTGGAGATTGTTATTTTGCATAGTATGTGGCTTTTGTGAGTATGAACGTTAGTTCTGTAATACATACATACATACATAACCTCACGCCTATATTCCCCGAAGGGGTAGGCAGAGATGCATTTCTGCACCCACATTTCACCAGGTATGTATCAGTTCCACGTAATAGGGGGCGAGCCTATTGCCGTTTTTCGAGCACATTTCCAGATTCCGTGCTGCTACTGAGAATTTCCTAATGTAAAAACCCAATAACACTTTGCCCGACCCGGGAATCGAACCCAGGACCTCCAGATCGCACGGCACATATTTGAACCGCGATACCACTAGGCCATTTCGTAGATTTATACATACTTACTATACAGGGTGTATTCAAACTGTGATCGGAAACTAAGGCTGGTAATATCTTAGGTGATTACAAACACCTTGGAATTAAAGAAAATCCTGACAAAAAAAAGAAATTTTGACGTTTTCCTATCAATCATAATAATGTATATGGTCCGAATACTCCTGTATATATCCCACGGCTGGGCACGGGCCTCCTCTACAACTAAGGAGGTTTAGCTCTTAGTCCACCACAGTAGCCTACAGTACCTAAGAACTTTTAAACTGTGTAGGTTTCCTTCTCCGTTATAGTAAATACTCACACATTAAACCTTTGGCTGTAATCGACAGCACAAACTTTCGATGTTTGTATAATAAAGACATTAGATTGTCTCAGGTCAGTAAATAAAAGAAGACGTAGAATCAAACGCTCCCCCGGGTCATCGGCCGTCCGTCACCCAGTGCTATCAATAGCAGCGTAATTCACTCGTGTACCCAACGTTTGCTCGTCCGCCTTTAAGTATACAGCGGGCAGCGTTTTATTTGGTCCACAGAGTCACCAAATTTGTAAGGTTTTTGGCCCAGCAACGTTTTAGGTTATGGTTTTGGGATTTTTCAAATGACTGTAGCACAGAGTCTAGAACTGTACCCTAAAACGACAATAGTCTTCCTCTCTGTTTTACGTTCTTATAGTGCAAAATATTGTAGAAGTATTCTACCTTTTTTAATACGCCTTTTTAAATTTTTTTTTAAAGTAAAGAAATATGAAAGTGTAAATTTCAAATGCATTTTGCTCCACAATTTGTTTTTTTTTTTGAGTTGTGACACTATTTGAACGGAGGTGCGATATTAGTTTTCCGAGCCGAGAAAGTGTTGATAGTTTTAATTAACATATTCTTTTATTATTTTTACTCGTTGAAATTCCCTTTATAATATATCATCTATTGCCCGTTTAATGGGTCATATAGACATCGGAATATACCCGCGATCTCCCACACCTTAACCTACCTCGCGGCACCGTCGTCCGGCCGTCACTCAGTGGAAATGTCCCATTATGTCGCAACCACACGCACTGCAAAAGCAATTCTTCTACGAACGGCGCGGATTGCCGCCGGAATAGCCTCTTATGCGGTACTTATTCTATTCCACGCTGTTACTTACCAAACTTTATTGTAACCTTTGTTGCTTATTGTTATCAAATAAATTGTTATGTTCATGTCTTCATTTTTGAGGTGTTGGTTGATGCGTGTTGAGGAGGAATGGCTGGGTTCTTTTGTTTATTAGGTACGGATTTTAGTATGATTATTGGTTTATTCTGTTATTGTTATCAGAATCACGCGGTAACGGATCTATATGATTATAAATTGCAACAACGTAAATGAAATCAACCAATCATGACATATAGAAAGTATTGTAAGATAAAAGACTTGACTTGTAGATGCGAAAAAAATCGATTAACTTTTCAGTTCTACGAAATCTGTGTTACATTAATATTGCGGATGGAAACCAAGTACAATTTTTTATAGCTAGGGTATAGGAACTTGCGCCTTGAATGCTGTCCTGGAAGTATATTGATTTATTTCTAATATTTCAAATAAATACATTAGTATTTCTTAATGCTAATTCATCGTAATTTTTTTATGTACCCACCGAAATCTATATCTGCCTGCCACTCCAGGGGTATAAAACTCTTTGTATTTGTAAACAACTCTAAAACAATGACTAAAAGGCTGGCAACACTGTTACATCTAGATCAATTACCATGTTACGTTCTATTAATGATGAATTCAAATTCAGAACAATAGACAATAGGGGAAAAAATAGGTCAAGAGCGAGTCAGGCTACAGCACTTGATTCACGTAGGGGGGAGTATGTAAATGTAAGCCAGGTAGGGCTGAATAGAAACAATTGACGATGATTTTTAGAGCGCCATCTAGCGGTACGCACGGGAACTACATTGAGTGTTTGTGCTAATTGTTGAGAGAATTTTTTTATCGATGATTTTGGTTGTTGTATCTGGAGATTCACATGAACACATCCCGAAGCGATTATTGTAAATTTATCGTAATCTTACATTTTCACTATATCACAGCATTTTTAATAGTTTTAAAGGGAATAAAAGCTAAATTTGGTTTTGTTTGATTAAGTAACGAACGCAAATTGCGTTCGGAAATCTGAAATAAACAAAACCTGTTAAAAAAATTTTAACCTACATAAGATTATACACTTAGTTACAATACTTCACATAATACATAAGAATAAAATTGATAACATGTTCTTTAAGACTATTTTATAGAACTCACTCCCGTAGTCAGTCGCTTAATAGGTGGTGATATGTCAGTGCCCGAAGTTTGTCTGTGTCTAGTAGTGTTCCTTTGTTGCCAGACATTACCATCTATAGTAGATAATCCATTGAAATGGCAAAACCTTTTTTAACACAATTAGCAGAGGTCGCATAAAAAACAAATCCACCTAAAATAAACGCCTAAAATACCGATACAATTTTGTCGACTTTCTTATTTGAATCCCGCAAAAACTCAGACTGGAAACGATTACACCCTTGGCAGGATGTGGGTGGTGGGTGCAGTGGCGTTGTTCGCTGTGATTAGTCCGTCGGGTGCACAGTGGCGCTGCCCCGCCCTCAGCGCTCGGCCGGCCGCAGACTGCGCCTGCGATCTGCCACACACACTGCGCTGCGCCGGCGACCATACAGCTTTGCAGGTAAGATTGTTTTATTATTGGAGAAGTATACTCATAATGGTAAACTTGGTAAATTAGCAGAATGATTAAAGCAGAAGAGTATATTACACATAATGACCATTTTGTTTTAGACTTTATAGTGTCATTTATAGGCCTCTTCTTTCATTGAGAGGGTTTAGGCCTAATCCATCACGCTAGCCTAGTGCGGGTTGGCGGACAACACACCTAAGAAATTGATGAAGATGTTTTCCTTAGTTCAAGCAAGTGATATAATTAATTGTGAAATGAAATGAAACGCTAACACTATATCAACGGAATTAAGCGATAACCTCTACAGGATACATCGGAGTGTTTTCGCTCCCATAATCTTTCAGAGGCACTTAACAGCACGTCTGCGAGACGTATATTGACGGTGGACGCGAATCTATCGGACCCTTCTCAAAGTCCAACTCACGCAGGTGCCAATAGATGGGCTTTTGTTTACACAGCCCTAGCCGAATTGTGGTCGGTTTCGTTCCTCCTACTATTGGTGATAAGGATACTTTAGGACTGGATTATCAAGGTCATTTCATTATTTATTTATGACATTCTTAACGTCGCGGACTCATACCCCAAGTACACACTGTTCTGAATTTTCTGACTATATTGAATTATTGCGTAGCGCGCAAGTGCTCAGCAAAAGGACGTTTCCATATATATTATCAGCAAATACTGATAATAATGAAAATTGAACTTTTTCATAGTTTTGTCATATTTCACGGTCTTTCACGAAACTTTTATAAAATTGATATCCTTGGTAAAAATTGCCAATTTAAATAGATGTTAAAATAAGTATTTTCCTTTACTATACTTTTATAGACTTCCAAGGAGCGTTTATTTATTACAACATTATTTCTTTTAAAAAACATTTTGAGCTAGTAAGAAAACAAGTATCAAAACTTATGAGGAAAATGTGACAACACTTTAAGAACAAATAATTCCTTTCAAGTGGCCATTATCTTGTTAACATAACGATCAAGCTTCATTCACATATTTCAGTCAGTAAACACGAAGACAATCGATCGAAAACCACATTTATACTCATAAATGAAGTGATGTATTTCGAATTCCAGATTTAAAGTCGTGGTAAACAGTAAAGCATCAAATTTATAGGAAGACTTATAAAACTTTCGATTTATGGCCACGAATACGTCTTCCCGAGTAAATGCATGATAACTTAAGAGTTTTTATCGTCCACGACGGCCATTTGTGGGTCTACGCTATGATTTTTAAAGTACGTTTGAATTTATGTACCAACGTTAACGGTTTAAGGAAACATTACCAGGTCATCTACAAACTGCCTAGGGTCTCACGTCGTAAAGTGTTGTGCAATCTAATGGTTCCAGAATTCGGTTCTCGCATTTTTTATGAGGAAGGTCAGAATTAAATTATCATCATCATGAGTATACGTCCCACTGCTGGGCACGGGCCCCCTCTGCCATAGAGAGATTTTAAGCCTTACTCCACCACGCTGGCCTAGTGCGGATTGGTGGACTACACATCTACAATTTAAATGAATAAAATAATTAGAAGTTGGATGATCATCAAAACATAGGCCACCCTTAAGTCTTCCAAAGCAACCCATGACAAGTTTAATAACGGTTTCTCGAATCAAAATCATCGGCTTGTTATAGTGAGATACATGAGTAGGGAACATCAAAAAGGTATTGTTCCGAAATCAATGTCCATCGGCCCAATACAAATAAGATCCGTATAATAGCTCGGCTTTTGGCCTGTCCGATGTTTAAACAATAAGAGAAGCCACTTATACAGGCACCGCGTTGCTTATAAGTGGTTGGTAGTGGAAGTATAAGAACCTTATAAGCGTTATTATTTGTATAGATATTGTGTTGTATGAAATATCCACGCCAGGTAGATACTCGATTAATAGAACTTTTAAGAATTTTATTCAGTAGGTTATTAACAGTTAACATTCTTCTTCTTCTTCATCAACCCATATACGCCCACTGCTGAGCACGGGTCTCCTCTACCATTGAGAGGGTTTAGGCCATAGTCCACAACGCTGGCCTAGTGCGGGTTGGCGGACTACACACCTAAGAACTCTTACGTGTGCAGGTTTCATCACGATGTTTTCCTTCACCGTTAAAGCAGGTGATAATTCATTGTGAATACACACATAACTTCGAAAAGTCAGAGGTGTGTGCCTGGGGTACGAACCCGCGACCGTCGAGATTCTCGACCGCGCGCCCAAACCTCGAGGCCATCACTGCTCTCTATTATAATTGTATCAGTTAACATTATAATTGTGTTATTAAGAACGGTCATACTATTAGTGAACCAATGTTTGCAATCTTCCGCTCATTATTAAAAGAGAAGAGTAGTTTCATTTCCGTTTAAAATAGAGGTGATAGACATACGCCCTTGCTTATCCAGTATATATATCACGGAATTCTTTTGATCCTGTCATAATCTTCACCATCATCATTATCCCATATGCGTGCCACTGCTGGGCACGGGCCTCCTACACCATTGAGAGTATTAAGGCTCTAGTCCACCACGTTGACCTTGTGCAGTTTGGCGGACTAAACACCTAAGAAATTCCTTAGAATCTTTAGGTGTGCAGGTTTCATCACGATGTTTTCCTCAACCTTCAATTTCTTGCAATAACAACAACACATAATTTCGAAAAGCTAGAGATGTGTGCCTGGGGTTAGAGCTCGCGACCGCCGATTGTGATGATAGATTATGATTACCACTTCTTGATCTCATCTTTGTTAATAAAATTCTTCTAAGCATTTCTTATAGCTTTAAAAAGAATTAGCAATTTGTTCACGTCGCTTTAAGTCAATAACTTAATTAATAATGCAAAGCGCGTATTTTAATTACGGTATATTTAAAACATTTTCTTCATCCCCGTACATCTTTTAGAAACAACATCAATTATTCAGTGCGTGACGAAAATCTTCTTAGTAATTATCTCTTTAAATGTATTTTTAATAAAACCGGTCAAGTGTGAGTCGGACTCGTGCACGAAGGTCCTGTACATAAAATTCTATTGTACGGGAACCCCTTTAATTATTTTTGTTGTAATTGTTGTTATAGAGACAACTGAAAAATATTACCTCTCAAAATTTCAACTGCCTATCTATCACGGTTTATAAGATACAGCTTGGTGACTGTTTCTACCTTTGGCGTTGTGGAGCGCTAAACAAAGTTTCGAGTTAAGGGTTGATTAGATTTGGTCTAACCATGATGGGACAGAAATGTAGCAGAAAACAGAAAGTAAAACAAGAATTTGCTGCTAAAAATATATTTGTATTGGGATTATTCTACCTTCCTTTTAAGTCATCTCTTTATGGCTCTACTAAACTTCTTTTTTCAACCTCCCTATTTAATGCAGTGCCAGTGACATGTCAACATTAAACAACAGTATCAAAAGTTAAACCCGATCCGTTTCACTCGAATATTCGGTTCAAACTATACCAATGGAAACTTAACTTGGAAATTGATTTAACTGGCAATCAAACGTAACAATACTGTTCAGTTTCCAGTTGTTATTCAAATAGACTGACAGTTTGTACTGAGCGGGGGGTAAAGTTTGCTTGTTAACTTACGAAGCAGTTTATGCGACATTGGCTTAAGTCGGCCATATTTGTGATGCCGATAAGTTATTTTATCCGAGCAATAATTTCTGGAGTTCATTTTTTATCATAATCTTCATCAGCCCGTATATGTCCTGCTGCTGAGCCCAGGCCTCCTTTGCAACCAAGAGGTTCTAGGCTTTAGATCATGCGGGCCTAATGCTGAGCTGGACTACACACCTAAGAAGTTCTTTGGCTTAAAGATTCTAATTACAAAAACTCGTACCATTAAAAAGACGTGATCAGATAGGTTATTTTCTGACGCATCTGAAGCTCACAAATCTGCACTTTAAAAGCCTGGTCAATTAAACCCTAACAGCTCAAATAGAGGAAACTTGAAATGTGAGTTTGTTCAGCTTTTAGATAGATAGATAGATAGATAAACACTTTATTGTACACCATTTAAACACAAAATACAATACAGAACAACTTACAAAAAACAGTGGACAATCGGCGGTCTTATCACTCGTAGCGATCTCTTCCAGACAACCTGGCGGAATGTAATATACAAAGAGTGAACAACAAGATGTGGGGGTGTTTAAATGATATAAAATATACATACACAAAATACATATATAATATACATACTACAAACATACATATATACATAAATAAATACATATACATAAAGTACTTAGAAGAAAAATAAACAATAATAAGCTTTTACAGACATCACACCAGCCCATATACGCCCACTGCAAGAAACCGGTCTCATGCCTCCAGTTTTGGATTAAGTGCACTACGCTGCCCTATTATTTATTAGTCAGTTGATACCAGGTATAATATAAGATAACAGAATACTAACCCACAATCTTCTTTCAGATAATTGGTCGTCATCTAAGAGAACAAAGAGCTAGGAACAAGAACACGGCTGTCTCCCTTCTGGACTGCTCGTTGCGAGGAGTTTCCATGCTGTCAGCTGCTGCAGTCCAGGAGTTGTCAGGGGTGGCGTTGCACGGGCTGGTCGTGTCGTCAGGAGACATCAGGCGGGTCCAGCAAGGGGCTTTTAACAGCCTCTCTGCTACTTTGATGGCTTTAGGTGGGTATTGGTAGTATGAGGAAGTAAGTCTGTAATTTGATACAGGCAATAGAACTGGTGATGGGATGTGTGGTATGATCTGAATAGGCTGTAAGTTTATGGACATGACCACGAGATTTCTTATCATATAAACATAACATGGTAACTAAATGCTAGTTGGATATTCGTTTGTTTTATGTATTTAAATTTCCTTGTTCTGCGTTGTGAATTGGTTGTAATTACTGGGTCTGATAATGTGATATTTCTCAGTTTAAGTTCTCATACTAGTATTTAGTCCAAGAAATATTAATAACTATTTTTTTTTTCGCGACTCAAAGTTAATTTAAACTCATATGAAGAATTTAAATTTTTATTCAGGTAAACAAACGTAAAGTGTAGAAATACAGCATAACCAGTGTTATAAGCTGAAATTTCGCGGTCACTCGTACAGTTATGTTCAGCATTAAATAATTTCCCTTTAGACAGTCCGAGTTTCATAACGAAGAGACAGCTGCGGTCTGGCTGCCGACGTTTACCGCATCCAGTTAATTACAGCAAACTGTTTATTTGTCAACATGCTTCACAAATTAAATAGACGAGATATTTTCTTACAAAGTGCGAGAAGTTCTGAAGTCTTGTTATTATGAATGGGGAAGACGTGAAGTAAAACAAGAAGTAAGAACAGGTTGGGGTTGCTGGTTTCATTTTAATTTAAGTAACTAGAGTGTTCCAGTGAACAATAATTTCAATTCGTTTCCTACTATAGTTGGCGTGAGATAACCATTGTTGAAATATTGGCTTGGACATAGTGTTATTGTGTATTTTCCTGATAAGAAATTCTTGATAGCAGCAATGAGTTAGTATATACGCCCGAAAACGAAAGCATTTGGCAAAAATAGTTTGCTATATCGGTGAAAGACAACCTCGTGATGAAACCCGTGTCTAGTAGTGGGACCTTTATCGGCTGAAGATGATTAAAAATTATTAATCGGAATTTTATAAGGCAAATTGAGCTTCAGGGCTTCTTTGGTAGTATCGCTACTGCTATATAATAATTATGTATGTATAGTTGCCAATAATGATCGTCTGTCACCCACAGGTCTGCCGAACAATCAATTGCCGTCGGTGCCGACGGAGGCATTGACACGCCTCTGGAACCTCGACCGCCTCGACCTGTCCAACAACAAGATACATACTTTGGACCCTAATTCATTCAAGGTATTATAGAGAAATCAAAAAAAATTTTACTTTACCGTGCTATGAAGTTTAGTTAGCCGTTCCACGTATTCTTTCCTAATAAATATTTCTATTGATGTCCATTTCCGAACGTAGGGCTCAGTAAGCGCCAATTATTTCAGTCTTGACCAGTCCTCATCTAGTCGCCAGTTGTTCTAGTTGTTGAACAATCATTCTACCTTCCATGCATTCTTTCTTATCATATCGTTTGTTAAATGAACCGTGAAGAAGTATTTCAGCAGGCTTGGTAAATTGGTAAAAGACAGATATATCAGAAAGATTTAGATGTATAAATATTTTCATGATCAACAGCCTTTTTTCACGTCCACTGCTGGGACTAGACTCCTCTTATAAAATAACACCCATAAATTGTTTAGTTTTGTTTAATTTCTTGATATCACTATAATTGTTGAGCGCTCAAATATGTTATGAAGTTGGAATTCAAAAGGAGATAAATACAAACCAATTGAAAGCAACATATACCAACGTTCCTATGATTCTATAATGCTAGTAAAAAATGTATTAAAAATATTTTTATTTCAGGGCATACGGAACTTGACATATCTGGACATAAGTGACAACCAGTTGACGGACATATCGGCGGACTCTTTCAAACCTTTGGTGAAATTAGCCGTGTTAAGACTTCGTGGTAATTTATTGAAAGTACCCGCATTGGCTTCCCTCAAGGTAAGCTGCGAAACCTTACACACTTTTTAATTAACCTTTCAATTATTTTTGCTGTCTTTTATATCATCGTAGGAACATTGAATATAGTCTTATTAACGGTATGAATGAATGGTTACATTCAGTTATATGGGTTGCGGTCTCCATTGAAACGGGAATTTTGCAAGATTTATTTTTAAATTAATTTTATGTTATGAATAATAAGTGGCATTGGTGTAAATAGTTTGATAGATTGATTAAGTTGATTACTGCAGAAAAATAGTTGAATATTTTATCAACTTAAAAGTACGTAAAAATACTAGGTATGAGATTAGACATCAAGTTGATTACACAATATTTATTTATTTATTTTAAAATCTTCATACACAAAACTGTATATAGGCGCAATACACATACCTTAGAAATTTATTGTTCGTCAAAGTGTTCGTCATAACATTTTTCTTTACGTAAAAAATCCTTGAAGTAGATAAAAATGCTGAAATATACAACGATTAACCACAAATGTAAATTAAAATAAAATTAGCTAATTTTTTAAAGACTTTAATTAGGCTTCTATCAAAATTTATGTCCAAATTCCTATGAAACCTAAAACCATTATTCGCCTTAACAATATGTATAAGTCCTAATTCGTCTATAACATCGAGTTTGAGATTCTCTTGATACATTGTAATAATGAAAGTTATACCTTCAAGGACTATATGGGGACGACCTTGAATATATTTTCATTAAGCGAGCTAATCTTCGGCCTAATTTTCAAGTCTGGCTAATGCTTCGGGCGATTACTGTTGTAATAGATATTTTCATTAGCAATTTTATAATATTTATAAGTTTATATTAATTTAGTAATTATTTTATGTATGATGTGTACATTTATGTTTAGGTTTCTAGACTATAAAAGTTTTGATGGCTGAGAGTTTGTAGGTTTGTTTCTTGAACGGAATAATATAGATGGCAATATCTGTAATATTTGTTAGTTGACGTTAGAGGAGAAAAGTCTTTTTTTGTGTCGAGAAAATGTTTTGCTTTATTTACTTTATACTAAGAAAAAATTACGTAATTTCTATGAATCAGCAGGCTAAGTTAAAAAGCAGAAGAGGGCTTGGTACTTTTGCTTACAAACTTAATTAATATAAATTATTTTCAGCAATGGTAAAATTGGGGCAAGACTAAATCTATTGTATTGAACGGCGAGCGGTATTATTCTTTGGACAATAAATTTTCTACACAAAATGTTATAAAAACTAATTGATATATTTTTTCCTTAGGAAGCTCACATGCTACGGGATTTGGATCTATCCAGCAACGCTCTTGAGGGTCCTCTGGGCCCTACAACAGTGCCGACCTTGGCTCATCTCTGTACTCTTCAGCTGTCAGACAATACGTTTGCCAGCATACGACGAGGGGCGTTGTCAGGTCTGTGCCATAGAATTAATGTTTTATTTAATGCATTGATGGATGGAGTGCGTATGAGAAGATATGGAATGTATGAAGGGGTGAATGCAGACATGACGGCTTGTAGGGTTGTTTAGAGGGGTAAAAAATTCTGAGCCGACTCTAAATAAAATTGGGAATAGAGCGAGAGGATGATTATGATTTTATAGTTATGTAATGAAGAGGTTAATATTATTGTAATGAATTATAGTCACTAAAAAAATTGTTAGTCGATTGATGATTTTTATGTAGACATAGATGGGCTCTTGGGAAGTAAGATATGCTTCTGTTTATTGTATAAATGCTTCTGTTAACATATAAATATATATTTCAGGCGCATGCATACCCCTATAATGAAAATATTGAGTTGTATTTAGATCAGTATAGAAAATGCATTTTTATTTATTGATATTACTTAGAATGTACCGAGTAATGTTATGTAATGAAGCCCGCATGGTTATTATCGAAGTTATGCAAACTACATTGTCTAAATGTATTATAACAGCAACAAAACATTATTGTTTAATTTCCGGAGAATTTGTGCTTGAATTCAGTAGAAGAGTCTGGCACATGGACCACAATATAGACATTAAAAACAAAACACATAAAAATATACTCGCTACTGAGGAGGTGAACAGAGATTCTTTTCTGTATTTACGTTCTGACAGTTAGGTTTTCCGACTCCGTGCTGCTGCTGAGAATTTTCTAAGCGCAATATTGCTCAACCTGTGAATCAAACCCCTCGACATTGCATGGCACATGCATTAACTAAACAAACATTGCAGGTTTAACCAACTTGACAAACTTGAATCTCCACAACAACCAAATCGACGTGTTAGAAGACTACGCCTTCAAGCACTTGGCAAATTTGACAACTTTGGACTTGTCTCACAACGAGATAGTAGCCGTATCTGGTAAGTGTTTGATTGATTACTTTGTGGGATCTTGACAAATTAGGTTCCCTTAGATTTGCGCAGCTTTAGTGCTCGGCGTCAATACAAAACGCTGTTGATCCTGGAGTATTGGTAAAGGGAAAAAAGTCGGTGCACAAAATAACTGAGCAAAGTTTCATTCAATAATATGAAGCGAAACTACAGAACAACACTCAAGAGTGTCATTGAATTATCATGCAAAGATTAAATAAAAGAAAAAAGGATGGAGAGAAGATAATTGAACACCTCCCCGATGCAGGAAGATGGCTGCATTTCAATATATTATTCGAACACTTTATGAAGGCCTTTTTCCTCTTTATGCAACGTTGAAAATTGTTGTTTAAATTTCGTTTCGAGGTTATGTTTTATTTATTTATTTTAATAATATTGTTTATCGCAGGCTTCATTTAACTTCGAAGACAATAACAATATTTTTTTATTTCAGGTGCATCTCTAGCGCAGCTCACAAATCTCGTCCACTTGGATCTATCGCACAATTTCCTGCGATCTTTATCGGCTGAGCCTCTCAAGTCGTTGCGGAGTCTGACAGAGTTATTTCTTCACGATAACGATGTATCGATGATCGATGACGGCGCCCTCGCGCAGCACAAGAACCTTGGACGATTCACTATTGAAGGTAATAGCGATACGATGATACGCGTTTTGTGGTGTTACACTGCTGGGTAGGATGCTGAATAATGTTACTGACAATAATTTTTTGGTGATTAAAATAATAAATATAGATACCTATACTTATGGCTATTTATTTAAAGAGTTGTATTTTTATATTTGTGGTAAATACCTGGTTAATCTTAGGCCAATTTCCTAGACTTGACTTGAGTTAAAGACGTTTATTAACTTGACGCTATAATGGGTACAGTGGTAAATTTAGGGTCGATTTCTTTACTATTTGCTGGTCTAGTTTTACATTAAAAATTCCAAACTATGTAGTGCTACTAAATAAATCCAAATAAAATCCTCGGTTGCGTAAGGCTAACATAAACTGCCTGAAGGTTTCATCATCGGCCCATAAACGTCCACTACTGGGCACGGGCCTCCTCTACCATTGAAAAGATTTAGGCCTTAGTCCACTTATAATAGGCAATATAAAAACATTATTTTGTTATCAGTCGTCAGCAGTAGTGTGTCCTCGCAAGATATTTGTCGATGCTCGACATTTTCACCGAGGTGACGGCGTGGCCTTTTGTTCGGCCCGCCCAAACGGCAAGCCGTTATTGTTGCATGACTTTTAACTATTTCTGCCATTGTGCTCGTATTTTTATGGGGGTTTTGTGTGAAATATTCAACGGTATAGGCTTCTGACACCTTTTATTACTATTCAGTATGAATTTCCTTTTTGCGATCCGGAATTTTCGACGTCGAGGAATAATTACTCATTCGTAAACGTAGTAGATGTTGCTTTGAGTTTTTATTGTATTTTGAACCGTCATAATAGTATTCTAATATTAGAAATGATACTTTATATTTGATTGTTTTTTTCTACTCATTCACAGTCTCGAAAGTGAACTTATGGTTTTTTAATATTTTCTTTAGTATTTTATATGAGTTATGGTCTCCGTCTATGCCCAGCAGTGGGATGAAGGAAGGCTGTGAATGATGATGATGATGGTCTCCGTAATTTCTTACTGATATTACATATTTGAGATCTAATAGAACACTCAAGGTAAGTTTGGTATGACTTTTAGCCACCTATCTAAAGATCTGTCCACACTGGAAATACAATAAAAACTTACATCACAACCGGCACTCTACCCCACCCACTTCGAAAACGCACTAACTGCACGTAATTACCAAGTGATATATTCTCTTTCGCAGATAATCCACTTAATTGCGACTGCCTAATGGCTGGGTTCGCGCGATGGCTGAGAGAAGCGAGCAACTTATCCCAAGTAGATAAGTCCGCTGCAGTTTGTGCCACCCCTCCACATCTCGAAGGAGCATTGATTTCACGACTTTCTAAGAGCAAGCTGTGTGATGATTACGATCATACGGATGTTAAAATCAATTATGATTATAGCAAAGACAATGCTATTCTTGTTGATGGGAAGGAAGGAACGGATGATGTTTACGTGGAGAAGACTGATGGGTTGGATGACGATATGTATGATGAAGAGCTAGAACTGCCTTCTGGGGAAGATCTGCCTATTTCTAAGTCTAAGGTAAGTTGCAAAGGTAAATGATGTATCTAAGTGGCTCAGCAGCTGATGGTCAGAGTAAGGTTGTTTGAATGGAACATTTGAAGGTCAATACTTATTAATACTTTATTTGTTTTGGTGATTGTTTATTCATCATCATCATCGGCCAACAGACGTGCAATACTGGTCATAAATGTCTTTCTTAAAGATTTCCGAATTGCTCTGATAGAAGCGGTTTGAATCTAAAAGTTTTTTACGACCTCTACGTCAATGTATCTTGAGATTTTTATATATTTTAATAATGAGATAAATAATTCGAGGATAAAAACACGTAACAATAGAATCCAAATTTTAAAGCTTAAATTATTTTACTAAAATATCCACCAAATACGTATTAGCCAAATGTTGGATTCAGACGTTTGATCCAAATCCTAATAAGATAGTCGATAGTGAGGAGGCGCTAAAGAAATCCAATTGTATCTCACAAAGAGTGGACGAGAAATCACGCTTTATTTATTGACACTAAGCTACATCGTGTAGAAAATACTATTGTCTGGATGGGCAATCGATTTTATCTCAGACATAGCCTATCGACTGCCACTTCAGAAAAAAACGGCGGATAAAGTATTTTGCTTATTACGAGATATACATGCAAAAGTGATGCCAAGTTTCTTGTCAGCGTTAGGATGATCATGCTGCTTTGATATGCCTTCATTACTTTCGCAATAAATAGGTAATAAAGAAAGAAATTCATACATTTTATTTATGTTTTGACTATGATAACTAACTTCATAAAGATGTAATACGTGATAAAGAACGGTACGTCATGGTCGGAACCACTGTTTCTTAAAAAATTGGCATATTTATCGCATTTCGAGCTAAGTGAGATTTGAGACTCAATACTAGTAATGTCCATGTTCAATTAAATATATTTTCTACGTACAAAAAATACGATGTGTTGAACATTTTAGCCTTTTGAATTTCACTATTACATTTTTAACTTACAAATTACTTATTTAATTCTTGATCGTTTTATTGAATACTATCATCTAACCTTAGGACTTCTACAAGAACCATATCACCCTCAATAACATTTTCAGGTACGTCTTCTAGACGCTTGGTTTGATGATGAGGAGGTCCACTTATCCTGGGCAGTGGAGCCGCCTTCGACCCATCGCCATCGATGTACAGGCGTGACCGTTTCTCGAGCTGGTGGCATCGCCAAGCACGTGGCTTGTCATAGAGCGTCTCCTGCCAACGTGGTGCTGAGAGGATTCAAGATTGACCCTGCAGATCAGTATACGTGAGTTCAATACTGTCGTGCGTATACTTTAGGACGGGTAGAATATTAAATAAATACACCTAATTATCATATATGTATGTACATAGTACTGACTGCAAGCTAGGGGACAAGACCTGTGTCGTGGGTATCAGAATCTATGAGAGGCTTTTTGCTTTCTAAAATAGGTCCAAAATAAATTCATTGATTACATTAACATTTGTCTCGGTGCGGGGATCGATCTAGCGGCCTCTCATTTTCCAAAATATTGCCAATAACCTTTTTGTACCGTAACGAATGTTTCTATGGTCCACGAAAATAAGTTTCAAATCTGTTTTGTGGGTATATTTAAGTAAAGATAAGCGATCGCGTTCATCCAGCTAAGAGCATGTTTAATATGATTATTCGTGTAGTAATAAATTATAGGGTTACGATTTGCTCGGACATTGATAAACAGACGTACAATCGCTAGATTCTTAATTCCTTTCGTCACGGGAAAAGCACGTTCCGTGGTCGAGCTCAGTTTCCATTCAATGTATTTTTTGTTATTTCATAATTTACTTCAGGCGTGTTTATTCGTGATTAATAAAAATCTTCAATAAGGTTCATAAAAAATAGTTTTCATAATTGGATATGGACAACATAGTTGCCAACGTTGGACCTTCTTGAATTCTTGGACATGAAGTTTTCCTCTACTATTAAAATGCATGATTTTTTAATAACACCGAAACTAACTTCTGAGTCAAAGCGTGCTTGAGTAGCCTAGGCTATTGCTAAGATAATGTTTAACCAGATTTCTTATAATGCCAGTTTCCTTTCTCAGGTTTTGCATAGCTCTAGAAGAGATGGACAGTTCTGACGCTCTTCTGTCCTTGGTGCTGGGTTGTGGAAGCCCACAAATTGTGAGGCAGCGAGTGCCTTTCGCCACTGCTGTTCCGGTACTCGTCACCACAGCGCCTGTCGTTGATACATTACGGTAAGGGTTTGAACGGATGACCGTTTGAATATCGCCTAAACAATAGCCTAAACCCTGTCAGTTGTAGAAGAGGCCCGTATCTAGCAGTGAGACGTATATAGGCTAAAGATAATGATGATGATTAAAATTGAAAAAAAAAGAAGAATTTATTACTAGCACTACAACATTAAAAAAGAACCAGAAAAAAAAGAATAGAAATATTGAGTTTGTATTAGTAATTGAATAATCTTTTATCTTATAATAGGTTTTAGAATTATTTAGATACTACCTTTCAGAAATTATCATTAGGTTAAATTGATTTCTCATGCAACAATAATTGCTTTTACCATCATCATCATCTTTATCATACGATAACACTATATCGTTGTAGTCTAAATAAATTCTTCTCTATAATCACTTATTTCATGTATTTTTTAATTACATCAGGCACAGAATAAACTATTCAAAACTTTCTTTGTCATATTTTTTATAAAATTTAGTTTCTGTTACAGGGTATCAGAAGTCCGTTCGAATGTGACGAGTGATGGTGTTCTCACAGTACTTATATCTGTGACGGGCTTCAATCGCCCACAGAATCCCGCACCACGCTCCCAAAGACTATCATCTGACACCAAAAACCAGATTACGCAGAACTGCTACGTGGTACTAGCTGTACTATCCCACGGGTCTTTAGTTGCGCAGAAGGACACGCCGTGCCAATCGAGTTTGGAGATAACCATGGAGGGGTTTATTCGAGGGCCGTACGAAGTGTGCGCGACTTTGTCGAAGTTTAAAGTCGATGAAACGCGTTCAATTTGCGTGGTACCACAACTGCTTGAACCCCTGGGCTCGCAGATGAAAGCTGGGTTCAAATCGTTGAACACTGCATTAGTAGGCGTGGCTTTAGGGCTTATGGTGATTATTATCGGTCTGGTCTGGTTCGTGAGGAAGATGTTGAGGAAACCTTCAGAGTTTGAACCACATAGGTGTTTCAGACAGGAGACGGTGCAAGAAGAGCCTAGAGCAAATTACGTTATGTTAACTGCTACCTCCAAAGTTTAGCATGTACAGATATTTGATACAAAGAGTCTTAAAGGACGTGAATGAAATCAAATTTAATTACTACTGACAAGCAATGTTAAGATGTTTTAGAGGTTTAGAGGTTATTTAATCCGAAATGAGTCTATCTGAAGATGGATAAGAGTATAATCATCCTTTAAAAGTCAAAACATTGATAACAATTCTTAAAGCGTATCTATCGTTGCAAATATTTTTGGATTTTCTTAAAATACCAATTAATTTGATAAAACCTATTTTCTCGAAGAAGAAATCATCAAAGGATTTTGGAAGAATTACTGAGAACTATATATTTTTAAAGTGAATTGTGTGAACATTTATCTAATACTGTGAGACAGTATCGAATTCTTAGAAGGGACATATTTATAAACACTCTTGTGATAAGATATTTAAAAAAACGTCGTTAAATTTTATTATTGTAATTATTAATAATAATTAATCGATAAGATTTGTGGAAACCGACTTTTTGGAACATCATCGTTATTTGTTATTGTCGTACAAATATAAATAGACTCAACTGAATTTCCGAAAGCGTAGGTCAAAGTGTTTTTCGATACCCACAATTAGAACAATGAGGTTTTATTTACATACAATTGGTGCAACCTTAACGAACGAACTTAACGAATAGCACTTTGTATTATGTATTTGGAATTTTAACCTCGGACCTCCCGGCAGCTGCTCTTAATTTTAGGAAACAGAGCCATAGATTATAAATTTAGATATTTTTTGTTATTGTGATAGTTGAGACCGTGGAAAAGGAAACAAACTCATTGGTTTTTAAAATGGCGCCTGGCTGAATCTAGGTCTATCCCATAGATGAGTTTATCAATGAATTCTCAATATTTTGTTCAAGAATTTTTATTTAATTTCTGCAGTTTTGATTTAATTTTTTTCTCCCCTACTCATCCACCAATTTGTTTTTCCGAACTTTCTTTGTTTCAAGATGACGATACCTACATTTTAAATATAAAAAGCTGTTGTCAAGAGTCTAGTTGCTTGACCCTTAATTCTATTATTATCATCGACGTTAAAATTATTATTTTTAGTACAAAAACATCAAAAATTCCCAGAAGTTCGGAAATAACTGATCAAGTATGGAAATCCCGAGAAATTTATGTCAATGAGGTCGAATTCATTTGCGATAAACGTGGTCTTTGTTGATATTTATCGAAGTTTGTTGTCTTGCGACAGTTATATATTTAGATTTTATGTGTATTCTATATTTATGATATAAAACGTAGTTCATGTGTAATAAATTACTATGCGAAATACCCTTGTCTACTTTAATGTGGCAAATTTCTAGACTCCGTGCTGCTACTAAAATGTCTTAACTTAGAACTCCAATTTCTTCCTATTCTTTTTTTGAAATCTAACTAGATACTTTTCAGTCGCGCAGCATAGAGGTTATAACTGTATTTAAAAAACAGTGCGGTTATCACTACATAGTATAAAACAAAGTCGCTTTCTCTGTCCCTATGTCACTTTGTATGCTTAAATCTTTGAAACTACGCAACGGATTTTGATGCGGTTTTTTTTAATAGATAGAGTGATTGAAGAGGAAGGTTTATATGTATGATAACATCCATTAAATATCAGCATTGCACCCGTGCGAAGCCGGGGCGGGTCGCTAGTTTGGTGTATAATAAAATGTGCTATTTAAAAAAAATACATTTCTCTTATGACGATGTTCCGAACTGCGGTTTCCACGACGCTAATGTTCTAAAAACGACTGAGTTTACTTTGTACTAATTTTGCGGCTTCAAATTAATTTGTTACTAAATCATGTCTTCTGTGAAGATGTATTTTAAGGGCTATTGTATAACTAATATATTAACACGAGGCTCTGTTTAGTGTTTATTGTGTTTTGACTGATTCGGTTGTGTGTTCAGACTTTATTATTTTCTAAGTCAAAGTAAAACTTTTGAATTGTCAGTTTTATTGCCGTTTCGGATAATTATTCGAACAATTACTTTGACCCATATTGCTTGGCCCATTGCAAATGGATCGAGGTATCTTTATTATGTAGTTAGTATCTACTTGTAGCTTGACATTTTTATTAGAGTGAAAGATTCGAAATCCCGTTTTGCTCTTTTCACGGGTATTATAAAATGTACCAGAATCCTTAATCGTGTAATTTGAGACATAGGATTTATCTAAACAAGTGACGGGAATCGATCCCGGGGCCTCTCGTTTCATAAGCTATCAAGCCACTATCGCTGTATGTATGTATCTAATAAATAATAATTGCAAGGGAATTCCTACGTATTCCCCATGATAAGTTTTATTATACAATGGAGATATCAAAGTAACTGTTTATAAAGCCGTTAAAAAAGAATTTATTATTTCTCGGAAAGCGATCATTTTAATTGCAGAGCTGTATTTGCCTACAAACAATTGTAGCAAATAAATGAGTTTCAAAGCCATGTCATGAGATTTTAAGCCTGTGTATTATTTACATTAGGAGATACGGTAATTTGGCAATTCTTTTGCGTCATATTGTAATCAGTAGGTCTTAGAGCTCCGGTGTACACGAGGTGGGCAGAGGTGCATTTCTGCACCTATATTTCGCTAGATGTATCCGATATATATCAGTCTTACGTAATAGAAGGTTTAATTGATGTTAGATTATGGTTTTTCGGGCAAATCTCCAGACTTCGTGCTGTTACTGAGAATTTCTCGATGGAAAGTCAATAAATAACACTCCTCAATCCGGGAATCGAATTAAAGACATCAAGATCGCACTGCTCATAGTTGTTCCGCGAGGCTACGCAACATTCAATTTAATCCGAAGTTGATTTTTGCTTCTTCGGATTTGAAATATCAGAATAAATCTTATTAAGGGTATCCACTAGCTAAAAAACATTACGTTACTAATAAACAAAATTATACCTATAACTTTTGGAAGCTATCTTATATCTTTTGTACATACAAAAGCGACATACTTGTATAATTATTTTACACCGCATATTCAACTGTTGTTATTCAAAAGGGTAAGAATTAAGGCCTGTAAAGTCTGTTCACACCATCGACTCATTTTGTAATTACATGTATATCTAATACTTCGACGACGGTAACTCAGCTTTACAATTCCGTATATAATACGCGCAGGAAACTCCATTATGTAAATGTATCCGAGAACTTTGGTTCTGCTTTAATTAGTATAAATAAAATGTACATAATAATTTATGAATCACCATTTATATTCTGTAATAAAAAATATATTAACAATTATTTGTGTTTTTTTTTCATCGTGATTTTTCATTATGCGTGGAGCAGACAATTCTTGGAGTGGAGACCGCGTTTAGGCAGACGTAGAGTAGAACGACCTGCAGCACGATGGTCTGACGAATTGATAAAAGGTGGTTGCACAAGGCTGAGATGGTCGGCGCTTTCTTGAGGAGGCCTATTTTCAGCAGTGGACGGCGGTAGGCTAAGTAAGAATGTCAAAATGGCGTGGGTAAGAATCTCAGCAGGCCCGCATGAGTGTTTCGAGTAAAGCGTTGGGTAGTTCTTGACTATTGATACTATTTTTGGACAACATACTTGACAGTGATAACTCCGTGTCGACAAAATTGTAACTCTTTTCGTCAAGGTAAGTGCACATGACCGAGTAGACTGGATGGAAAAGAATCGCCTCAGATCTCACAACTCGATCCAAATTTGTCGGCTTGATGTTCACTGGATTAAATACTAGCTAGATATCATCCTGGTCCGCAAAAAAAATCGTGAACCATTATTGCGAGATTGACATCGTAAGAATGGTAAGTCGCTAGTTTGCTAATACGAGTATTCTCCCGCCTGTGCTATCAGTTTTACCCCAATTTATTTGAAATATAATTCATAATATTATTGGATAGTAACTATCACCGCCATTTCTGCAAATAGGTAATAATTTACTGCAATTACCCGATGTTATCTAACCCAACCAATGTATGTATGAGTGAGTGATAGTCATTCATCGTTGAAACTAACATACATATTAACTTCAAAGCCAAGGTCAGATGCAAACAAGACTAAAACATTGTCCGTTCTAGCAACTAATTAAGCCATTATCTATATAAATGATTTTAAACAGATACTCATTCAACAAGTTTGTTTATAAAAACTGTTATATAATTCCACATTTCCTCAAAACGTTATCGTTAATGTCAATAGTTGCGCAGGCGCATAATTCAAACAGAAAACAATGTAAATACACAGTCGGGGTGTCAGTCGCGATTCAGCAATCATGGAGTGCGGACGTGTGCTAATTGCGTTATCCATATTATTTTTAATTCACACAATACAAGGCAAAGTGTACACTAGATGTCAATTAACGCGTGAATTGTTGAAAAATAATTTCCCAAGGACGTTTATAAGTAATTGTAAGTTGTTTTTATTTTGTACACGTGGTGTTTTATGTCTATTGTATGTACAATTTTGTATGTCGGTGATTATTTTTGTAATGGGTTTTCCTCGTGACGTTTGCGTTTTTTATTGATGCTCAATGGATGTATTGTCATCCTGCTACCAGTATGTATACCGGTGTATTCAGACCGTGATCGGAAACTGAGGCAGGTAATGTCTAATGTGATTAAATACCTCCTGGTGTTAAAAAAAAATCCCGAAAAAGGTAAAAAAAATGTTGTTTTCCATACAAACCATGTACATTTTGTAACGATGGTTGTATGGAAAACGTCAAAAATTTTAGTTTATGTCGGAATGTTCTTTACCGCCAGTGGGTTTGTGGTCATCGTAGCTATTACCTGCCTCAGTTTCCGATAACGGTCTGAATACACTCTGTATAGAGAGAATATTTCGACCGTGAAATATTAAGTTTAATTCTTAAGTTGGACGCAATGCTATCGATTAGGGAAACTGTGAACTGTGAAATTTAGTAATAATTGAATTAAACTTTCTGATATTAACACTATTACAAAATTTATTTGGTTTCATAATGTTTAAAAATTGATATCCATACTCAAATAATTTTAAATACTAATTACCGCAGTATAGAAGTATATACTTTCATCTAATTTAGTTTGGGATTTGATTTACCTTCGTTGGAGTATATTCGTAGAAATGCGATAGAACTAGCCTAGTTTTGCTGATTTACTTCAAAAGTCTTACAAAAAACGGACATGAGATAAAATTATTGTATTTGCCCTGTCGTAGGGACAATATATCCAAAGAGGGACTAATTTTATTTACTGTTACTGGGATGAAGTGAAAAGATGGATGGAGTGCGTGAAAGAAGATATGAAAGAGAAAGGGGTGAGACACGACAGCTGATAGGGATGTGTAGAAAGATAAAAGATAATGATGATGATGGGATGAAGTGTTAAACCTGCTCTGATGACCTAAGCCAGGCGGAATTAGTAATCAGTCAGAGTTTACTAAAGAAAATCTTAAATCCTTGAATAATTTTGTCCAACCGTTATGAGAAGCTAGAAATTCCTAATCTTCTTTATTTTTGTTCCATTTTTAAACTACTAAACAGTAAACAAATATCAGTATTTTAATCGCTATTGTTTTCTCCGGCCTTGAATCCGAGACCGTTAAAACATTACATACGTACCAAGCTATCATTTGTTCTAAGCCCCAAAACAATCTTGACATTTACACTGTAAAAAAAATAGACGTATCTTCGTATTCGAATACCGGTTGACAGAATTTGCATAACTATTTGACTTGTAGACTGAATATGACATTGCATATATTTCATTGTCATTGACTACCTTGACGGCTTGCGGCGTGAATGTGTGCGGTCTAGAGGATATGGATTCGATTCTCGGGTTGGGTAACTTTGTATTGAGTTTTCCATTAGAAAATCCATAAAGAAATTATAGAAATGTGCCTAAAACACGGCCATGGTGGCCATTTGGTCGTGCAAAAATTTAAATTATAAATTTCAATAGAAAACTATTTCTTTGAGATTAAAGGAAGTCTTTGTGTCTTGCCAAGATCCTATCTAAGTTCATACAAAAATAAATATAATAGTTCTGTAAATATCAGTATAAATGCATATAAGAATCCTCAGGAATTCCAGCTACACGAATTCTAAGCCAAAGAGACACATAAAAACGGCCAAGAGGTCTTGATTCCGCAATAAAGGGTTAAGGAGGGTGGGAGGTTATGTCAAAGGGCGTCATTCAAAGGGGTGAATTATAAGGGGCTCATTTAACTCCATAAAAACCATAACTTGACATACATATTTGTGGAATTATTTTTAAGTGCGATTTGTTTCTGCCATATCGATCGTATATATATTTTTAATCATTTGATCAAATTTTTTTAAATGAAAAAGTCAGTTTAAATAGGCGAAATTTAAGTTAAATCCTCGCATGAACTATTTTGCTAACATCAAAAATTGTTTAAACATTTTATAATGGTTGAACGGATTTAGATTAAATTAAGCATATAAATAGGTCAATATAATAGCGGTTACTAATCTCGAACTATTGGTGAAAGAACAATACATTGGACTTATTATCTCAAAAATTACGATATAAAGAAGTTATGTGAGTGAAACCGTAGCACAGCTGATAAAAGATACGTATATTTTTCTTCCATTTTCCAGTGTAGGTAGACATTTACTTCTACAATCAAGCAAGGCGAACAGTACTTTAAATCCCAGATGATATTCATCATCATCATCAGCCTCTTTACGTTCCACTGCTAGACACGGGCCTCCTTAATAACTGAAAGGGTTAAGCCCTTAGTCCACCATGCTGGGTTAGTGCGGGTTGGCGGACTACGCAACTACTAATTCCTTGTTTGCTCACGATATTTTCCCTCATCGTTAAAGTACGTTAAAATTCATTGTCAATACACGGATAACTTTAAAGAGATAGAGGTGTATGTTAGACCGCCCACATAATATGGAGCAAGTCAATTTGTAACCAAAAAAAGGTATTTTCATACGTTTAAAAGTAACTTCAGATTGTTCTCAAATCACCTGAAAATATAAATAGATCTCACTCTAGTCTCATTTGATGTTTGTTATGTAATGACTTACCTAATGATTGCTATTATCGCAGATTTGGGTCAATTGGGGTCAGCGAAATATCGCAGCCATTAAATCATTCGCAATTAGCATCTTAGCTAACTACGCTCTACGTGTTAGAACCAAATGATTAATACCCAACAGATAGTTCTTAACCCACACTCAGACACGAGTCTTGTGTCGTGGGTATCAGAAACTGCTAGAGACTTTTCGGTCTCACAGACACTTGGACCTCAAGCAAATGTTTGTGGATCATACAAACATTTGTCTCGGTGGGGAGGTCGAACCCGCTTCCTCTATTTTCGCAAACTCATATGTAGACAACTGCGCCACAGATCTGTTAAACCCTGTTATTTAGAAGCGGTCGAACGGTATAGATCCAAGAAAAAATATTGAATACAAAAAATTCGCCATATTTCTTCGAGCTGTCTTGTACATCTATCTCTATAAATGACTTTATTGTATAGAATCAGAGCAATAATATGCAAAGCGTATTTTCCCATTGGGCTACGGGAACATTTCGGCACGATTTCGTGCTGGGATATCCCGCACGTCATAATTGAGGGGATGGCCAATGAGGTGTTTGGTCAGTATGTTGGCGTTTAATAGGGAAGTGATTCAATATAATATGCGTTTATCAGTTGTAAGTGTCCAAATTCTTTATTTAAATTTGCCCGGCCAATTACACGAGACATTGTTTTAGTAAAATATGTTTTTTATTTATTCTTACTTCCGTGGCATTAGTGAGTGCTGTGGGATACGTTTATTTATTGAATCAGTGACTCTCTATTGCTACGGAAAATTTCCTTTTAAAACCGGTACTCTCCGATCGAACGCGAGTATTTCAGTTTTAACAATATGCAAACCATCCAATTATTTCCATAGTAAATATTTTCAGATTAGGTACATTGTTAAAGATCAGTTAATTAGACACGCTCGGCACAATTCAACGGTTTTGTTTGTCCACATTATCATTTATCGTGACGAACTAACAATTGCAAATATTTGTCTAAGGCCATAAGTCAATAGACTGACTGTTTGGACTACACTGTTTTTATCACATGGTTATTTAAGGTTATTTTTTAAATAAATCGTAATATTTATATAGGTAGTGATGGCTTTGAGGTTTTGGCGCGCGGTACCACAGTGGTCGCGGGTTTAAATCCCAGGCACACACATGCGTCTTTTCTATGTTATTATCTATTCGCTAACTATAATTATCACTTACTTTAACGGTGAAGGAAAACCTTGTCAAAAAGTCTGAATACCTTAATGATTTTGGTCCCACGTAATAGAGGACAAGCTTAAAGACGTTTTTCGGACTACTACAACGTCTAGACTCCGTGTTGCTACTGAGAATTTCCTAATGAAATCAACCTCGTAAATATCCTAAATCCGTAAATAATCCGTAAACAGTAAATCAATCCCGATTCAAGGAACCCATTGATACCAAAGACTGTGATGTGAATTTTATGTGATCGTTTAACCATATTTATTGATTTACCATAGACATTTCTTAACTTTACCCTATAACCCTTGGTAGTGGCGAAGTTTTCATTAAATGACGAGCAAATGGAATTTAATTAATGTGTGTAGGGAATGAGATATGCAAGAATTACAGCACGCGGACAGAAGAACATTAAACCCAGTAGCTAATACGTGCTGGTAGTACATTACGTTATTAAAGCCTGTTAAAGCATTTAATACGCGTTTATATGTCTGTCGTAACTGTTTTTGTCTTGTTTTCTCTTCATTCATTCTCTTGCGTTCCAATTTTTTATTGGCGGACGGGTCAGTATGTTTTAACCTTCCATACAGCCCTATCAGCCGTCATGTCTTCAGTCACCCCATTTTCTTTCATATCTTCTTATCTGTTATTATTCTAATGGTAGGACCGTTTTGGGGGTTCTGGAAATCGACACTGTTTTTACTTTATTAAATTCCGACTTCTTCTTATTTTCGATCTTTAAGTATTGAATATTTATATAACAAAAGTAATCTGACAAATAAATGTCATTAATTCAGATCTAAAAATAAAGTATATAAACTAGACATAACACAATTAACGTGTGTGCTTTGTAATGGAAGTACCGCCAATGCTCAATTCTTCGTTACCACGCTATCAACATTCAGGATATTATTATTATGTGAGTGTAAAGCTTTTGGGTATATACGGAAGTTCCAACTGCTGTGTTTGCCATACCATAGCGCTATGGTACCAGAAATTGTAGCATCATCTATTCTCCAATTTACAAACAGCAAAATTTTTAAAAATGGTCGAAAAAGTTTAATTTTCAAGTCTTTTGAGGGCAATTTTCTCTCCTTCCCCCCTTTTACGTCCGACCTACCAAAACTTCGCCAGACATTAAGATTTGAATGGCATTTATCGCTCCCCAACGACTTCTAGCGAGGTAAACGGCAATACTTCTTGCAGTACGTCATAAAAATATCAAGCGGAGTTCTTAAATGTGCATAAATTGCACCTCTGGCGGGTTTTAACTTTTATCACAACTTTGGGAAATAAATGCATTTGAGTTCTCAAGTAGGTCGCTATAACGAAATTGCGATTAATATTTGATATTGTTTTAAAATTTATAATTTTACTTAATTATGATTTAATTAGTGATTAGCTACGATGTATAAATACAGAGACCTTATCGATAGTTCATTATGTTCCAAGAATATTACTTGTTCGGTAAAAAAATATATTTGGTATATTAATATATGTTGCTGCATTTTGTATCCATATGACATTAAATTGTAAACAATATTATTAGATTAGAATTGTAATTTATTAAAAAAACAAAAAAATGACATATCGTGTTGCTGAGGGAGTTGGGAGGCTTGCCGTTTCTTTTCCACAGCGATAACACGTTTCGAATAATAAAAAATAAAAATAAAAAACCGTATAAAAAAGTGTTAAAAATGACGATTCAAAAGAACTTGTAAAAGTCTATTTGAATAAAGGAGATTTGACTTTTGACTTTGAATAAAATTATCCCTATATTTGCGATTAGATGCCACTCTTCGTAACAATACGATGTGCCTTAAATAAAGGCGAAGTTTTAGTAGATACGAATAATATAAAAAAAATAGTACACTAATTAACACCGGTAAAAATAAATTAGAAGAAAAGAAACAATAGTTAATATCCGTAAAACTTACGTAAATAATTGCGATAGAATATTTCTCGTGAATTTTTCAATGTTTTTTACCTGAGTAGAAGAACGTTGTGGAAAATTTGTATACTCCTAAATATAATTTATTTCAGGGGTCTGCCTAATAGAGCAGGAGAGTGAAAGAAACACTTCAGCTTATGTGGCGAAGAATTCTAGAAGAAAGTACTATGGGTTGTTCCAGGTAAGAATAAAGAATAATGAAGAATAAAGATTCCATACAATTATATTTTCATCAGCTAGAGAAGACTCTTAACACTAGAAGACTCAATAAAAATAACCTGCAAAATACTACAACACTTTTGGGGGGTTTCATCCCAGGACTAATATTTGTAAGGAATACTAATATTTGTATTGGTTGCCCGTTATGGGTTAATTAATCTAAGGTTTTCATTCGCACTCACAGTATTAGAATGATGAAAGCAGCTGACACTTTCCAAACTGAGCATCTAGTAGCAAAAGATTTTAATCTCATATCGAAAGTGTCGTTGGACTGCCAAGAACATATCATATTCCATGTATATGTCATAACTATTTTTAGTGGTGTCATAGGTCATAAAACATAGCAATCAAATAACGTTCAGGCAGCTGAAAGGACCATAAAAGATTTATTAGCAGGTTGGTATGAATATGAATATGAATATTAAAAAAAATGGAATTAAATTTATGTAGTATAGAAGAATAGGTGAGAACATTTACGACTCAATGGGAATTTCATATTAAATAGAAGCATTAAATAATAGAAAAATAATTTCGAGGATGTGTTAAATCGTGATGACTTTGAGGTTTAAGTATGCGGTCGAGAATCTCAATGGTCGTCGGTTCAAATCTCAGACAAACACCTTGAATTTTTTAAGTTATGTGTGTATTCAAAATGAAATATCACGTACTTTAACGTTGAAGGAAAACATTGCGAGGAAACCTGAATACCTTTTTTTTTAGGAAATTCTTAGGTGTATATTCTGCCAACCCGCACTACGCCAACGTGTCGGTCCTAGGTCTAAAACTCTCTCTCTCTATGTACAGGAGATCCATGAGTCTCCACGTCCGGGCGTACCCACTACCCAGCCGTGTGATATATATGGGCTGATGATGATGATGAATTAGAAACTGGCCCCTGTATCAGACTAAAGTTTACGTCTGTTATCTGTGGAAGAAATCGGATGCAGCAGTAATGCTTTACGTATTTTAGATAGAAAGAATGTCCTAAATGGGTCTATGCTAAATATATTTAAGATCATAGTCTAAAACGGCTATAATATAATGCAAATATAATTTCAGCTCGGAAGTGAATGGTGTAAGGAAGGTCGTAAAGGCGGCAAGTGTGACATTTCATGCGAAGGTAATGTATTATCATAATGTATAATAAGCATAATCCATTGTTAGCGTTAGAGCGAGTAGTAGTTATAAATAAAGTAGTAAATAATAGAGGTATGCAATATTGTTGTTTTAAAATTAGGCAGTGATAGTATGTTTAATTAAATGTATAAGCCCTCTTGGCCAGTTGGCTAGATACCATCTTGCGAAACGAGAGGACGCGCTATCGATTCCCGCATCGAGACATTCTTTTGTGTGATTTACAAAGTCACTAGTCTTGAGACGCCGGTATCGGAAGCTATAAGAGACTTTTTGATCTAAGAAATAATCACATAAAAAATTGTGTCGTCGCGGGGATCGAAATCTGCGCCACAGCACTATCAAAAGCTGCTATATTTATAGAAGAGATCAAAAAGTATCAATTCAACACAAATATTCCTGTGATGTATTTTTCCGTTCCCGAGTATGATAGCAACAAGCATTTTAGTCCGTTTAAGTCTACTATAGGCTCAGATAACGCACCTGAAGTCTTTTTTTTTATTTAAACTATCACCTTAATTCCAGCACTGCTAGATGAAGACATCAGGGACGATGGAAACTGCGCTCTGAAAGTGTTTGAACAGGAAGGTTTCAAGTACTGGCCGAAATGGGAGGCGAGGTGTAAAGGACAGTCCCTTCCTGATATCGAAAAGTAAGTACGTTAGTAGTATGTAAGAAGTAAGTAAAAGTAGGAAGCAGTAAGTAAGTATATGAAAGAAAAAGGAGTGAATGAAGACATGACGGCTGATAGGAATATTTGGAAAGATAAAACTTACTGAGCCGACCCTAAATAGAATTAGTAAAAGGGTAACAGAATAATGATGTTATTTTTGATAATATTAAGATCTATCTGAGTATTTCACAGTTTTCCTAGAAGATAATTATTGTGCGATTAAATTAAGATAGACTATACGAAAACAAATGAAAGTTATCATCGCACCATCTGTACAAATTTACATTAGTTCGGTAGATAGTGGCAAACTTGTGCAAACAACGAAATTAATAATTTAATACCTCATCCTGTTTATAATTTTTTTCCATATGACATATTACTCTACTTGTAGGTGCGAGTATAACAATTTAAAATGTTATCTTTCGATAAATAAACAGTCTAAAGTAGTCAGTCAGAGTGACTGGCATTTTTACGACCAGTCGAGTTTGTACCAGCCTTTTTTAACCAGTCGAAAAGTATTACGAAAATTAATGTAGGTACTATTTAGGTACTTTTATGTGCCCATGTGAGTCCTTAGCTTAATAAATAAGAGGTTATGGAATAATCTATAGCTTATTTACCAAATAGGAGGAAAGCCTAACACCATTCAATTGGGTAAAACCAAACCAATTTAAATTAAATATTAACATTTGAATTAATATTAAACAGTGAACAAAAATATTAACTGTTTCCTCAGTGATTCATTAAATCCAAATAACTTATACTGTAAAAAAGTATACAAAAAAGTGGAAGTTACCTAAGCAATTTCAAAACTCTAGGTTATTCAAATTTCTTTACTAAGTTTTCCTTTCCATTTTAAATCCATTATACATAATTCTGTAATCTGAACAATAATAATCAACCCTATCAAGTATCTCTGCACCACCCTAAGGTTGACTGGTAGATAATGCCTTAGGCATTAAGTCCGTCTTTATACAATGTTTTGTATAAGAAGTATAAATAATATAATAATAAATAATTAAGTATACATTCTTCAATTATTTACATTACAGGTGCCCAGATTGGCAACATCCGCCTCCACGCGCAAGCCCTCCCAGAGACAAGAGAAATTTAAGAGGAAAACGCAGTGTAAATAACAAAAGAGGAAAACGAGGATTAAGATTCAGATACAGGCGTCTATGATTCCTTAAATAATAATTTAGCCTAAACGAGGCGGATGTAAATAAGAATATTTTTCAGTGAACGATGATCATCGATTATATGATTACATATCAAGGAGGAAAAAGCTGTTTGGAGAATATTCTCCTATATTTTGGGTATTTCGAGATCCTTGCTCAGAAAAAATGTACGCAATATTAAAATAATGCCGACTGTTTTATTTGATCTTTAGATTAAGGAGTTGTGATTTTAAAATAAAATGTTTTATGTTAAACATGTTTATTTTATTACTTACTCGTATGTATCTGTCACTGAGGAGGTGAACGGAGATGTCTTTCTAAAGATATATTTTTACAACATTTTTGTGTTTTACGTATTTGAGAAGGTGTTTATTTCCGTTCTTGAGGCATGTTTCCAGACTCAGTGCTAATACTCTCAGTATTTTCGACAGCAAAAACACACTAACACTTTCCTTAACCACCGATACCTAAACGCGGCTTGTCGCATCGCAAGGAATTTGTATAAATAGCAATACATATTTGCATAAATGTCCACTACCCACACCGAGCCTGCAAAAGGCGTAGCTACTTTCAATAGTACTTACAAGAAGTTCGTGGCCTACAGTACGTATTCGGAGTTATCTAAACTATCCCTAAGGTCAGACCGAAATTATGAGATTGGATAGGAGAGTCGAAGATCGAGCCCCTTGGCGTGCCATAGGAGAGGCCTATGTCCAACAGTGAACGAATTGAAGGCTGTTGATGATGAAGGTCAGACCGTAGTTAGGATGATCAAATTGATCTTTTTTTTATTTCAACCGGGACCAAGAACGAACTGAAAATAAAAAAGAAACCCTCGGCCGAGATCGGAACCGAAACAATTGTATTAAGCCTGTAAAAAGTACTAAATAAGTATTTGTTATGAAAATTCCATACACCCTGCCTACCATCAAATACGATGTGTTCACATTTCCGTGCCTGTTGAAAAAAGTCGTAAATAAAATCGTTTGTAAGTGACTTCTTTATACCCCTGTGCCAAGCTATAATAAATATAAATCTAAGAAACTATGAAGTATCGTTAAGGGAATCGAACCCGATATTTCAATAGTGATTTCTCAAGATACGTCTTACATTAGTGTGAGATAATACCGAATGCAATAATGTTAATCAGTAGATCACGACTTAAATGTAGGTTTGTAGGCGTGGGTAGAATTTAAATTCCATTATCCTTGTGTGTTAGTTACTGGGTTTACGTTCTTAGGATGCAATGCGAGTGAGCTTATATCCATATTATATTAATTAATATTATGTAAAGATTTTAGTTTTTTGGTATTTTTATATTTTTATTGTAAGGAATAAAGTCAAAATCTTGATGGATCTGAATGATTTTTGGTTTAGATAAGTGTAGAAACTACTAAAGTAACATATTATATACGAAATGAAATACATTTACGAAAGATATTGCTCAGAAAGTTAAACAGGCGTTTTGTGTTGTTGTGTTTAATGTTCCCTTAGGATAAGGATTCATTAATAAAATATTTAATTAATAAAGTATTTACGGAAACCTGTGTTTTATAGCAAAAGTTAGTTACGGAGGAATTTCAATGCAAACGTTTTATAATTACGATTTTCATTAACAAGCATCAGGGAGTGTAGAAATGTGACCGAAAAACATGACAAAGACTGACTAAAGACTTGTATTTTAGTGTGGAGTCAGAATAATGTATGCGACTGTTGGGTGTACAATTTTATATACTTGTGAAGTAATGAAACCTATACTGAAATATACCTATAGTAATTTAATATTCATAATATTTGACAGCCCCGTGGCGCAGTTGGCTAGACACCAGCTTGCGAAACGAGCGGCCGCGGGTTCGATCCTCGCACCGAGACAAATGTTTGGATCCACAAATATTTGTTTCGGGTCTGGGTGTTTGTGAGACCGAAAAGTCTCTCGTAGTTTCTGATATCCACGACACAAGATTCGTATCTTAGTGTGGGGTCAGGACTATGTATGTGACTGTTGGGTGTATTTGTTTTTATTTTTTTATAATACTTATCAAAATAGGCATTTTTGGTTGTGCCATTTGAATAACGCAAGTATATTCCTTGCGAGCTATTTTCCTGTTTTCGTGATATTGCTTAAACATGTTGATCGTTAATTAAGTCAGTGGTTTGTGTTACAAAGCAGGAAAATGTGTTAGGACAAATACGAATAACATTGTATTATATAATTGTTTTTCTTGACTGACTTTCAACAATGTTTTTATGAAAGAAGACAAATCAAAAGTTAAAGATTTTAAGAATGTTGGTTATATACCTATGGTTTGAGACTGATGTCTAATTTAACATTGTTATTTATCTTGATTAACAAGGGAAGTTAATTCACGATGTTAAAACGGTAGTTTTCTCATAACAGATCTACAGGAAATAATATTATGAGCACTAGAAATTGTGCTTCAATAATTTTCGCGGTATTATTTCACAGAAATTTTACGGAGTCCGGTTTTCAGAGAACATTAGTTATTTCGTTTGTCAAGAAATACTTTTAACTAATTATATTAGTAATTAAATATTGCTGAAGGAAAATGAAGTTAATTTAAATATAACAAAATATGCTTATGAAAACATCGTAAGGAAGCCTATACACCTAAGAAGTTTAAAGGAATTTCTTAAGTGTGTAGTCCGCCAACCCGCTCTATGGCAGCGTGTGAGACTAGGCCTAAACTCTTTTAGTTGTAGAAAGGTCCGTGCCTACCAGTGGGACGTACACACGACGTGACCATCGATTTTAGGTCTCAGTAGATTGTGTATTTAATCCTCGAGGTCATCACATATTAATATTTACTTTAAAAGGGGAGAAATACGTCCTTTTGTCCCCACCCCGCGGCCTAACACGAGGCTTAAGGCAAAGGATTATTATGGAAAGTTCCAGAGGCTGCCCTACGATTATTTATTTAACATAATCCCTTACGCAGCTCTGTTTTATATGTATATGATAATAAACTTAGTGAAATGTTTGCCGTTTCGACAAATAGCTGTCAGTATTTTCGAAAATTATTAAGAGAAAAAAATAAAATTATTTCATAAACAGAACTCATTGCTAGTAAAAAGAAAGAGAAAAATAATTATTTATTATATGAAAAAAGTTTAATGCGAATCTGATAAGAAGTTATGTGCGTATCCATAAAGAATTATCACGTACTTCAACGATGAAGGAAAACATCGTGAATAAACCTGCACACCTTAAAGTTCTTAGAATTTCTTAGGTATGTCCGTTAACCCGCACTCTGCCGGCGTGGTGGAATAAGATAACACTCTCAGTCGTAGAGACGTTTATGTGCTGTTGATGAACATTTTGAATTTTTATTCCAGACAAAAAAAAAAAAACAAACAAAAGAGAATCGTGATTTAGGCGCTCACTCAAACTCACTCTAGTTACTACACTGTGGTGTCAAAATGGCTGCCAAAAAGTGAGTATCTAGCATAAAAGTGCATCTAGGTGCAGTGGCGGTACTTCCATAGAAGCCCGAAAGCCCGACTTGCCTTACATAGTTCCGAATAACGACTTAACGATTGTTTATTTATAAAATAACGCTATAAACATGAATGTGAGTACTAACCGGTAGGTATTTATTAGTCCTACGTACCAAAAAAAATATGCTGCTACTAAATAAACATTTGGGCTTGCCTTAGTTTGACACCCTAGGCACGCCACTGTCTAGGTGTATTCGCTTCTCATATAAAGCAACTGTTTTAATCAGTGGGCTGAAACTCATGCCGAATGCCCCATACATTCCGGTTTCTAATTAGCACATTACAATTAGAATAAGAACGGGGAACAATGTGAAAAACTCCCGTTTACGTTCCAAGTACAGATGTTAATTGCGGAGTTCAGCAATTAGCTGGTTTTATACTGGTACACACGGGTATAGCGAATGGTAAACATCACATAGTGCTAGAGACCTCTATACAAGCCCGGCTTGTCTTACAAAATTATGAACAATCTTTAAGCTTAAAACCATTATTTATCAAACGCAATTTGACATATAAATACCCTGATCCCACTATGAACAGTAACTAGGCACTACACTTGCCTGAATATTTTGCATTTATAAGTATTGATTAGAAGTAAAAACACTAGCTCCTGATAGTTAGTCCTCATCAGTCAGTATACCTTCTATTGCTGGACAAGAGTCTTCTCTGTAACTGCGAAGTTTTAGGCTTTAGTCCACCACGTTGGTCATGTGCCGTTTGGCAGACTACATATCTAATAATTCCCCAAGAGTATTTAGGTGAGTAGGTGTCCTTACGATGTTTTCCTTCACGGTAAAACTAAATGATGATTCATCGTTAATACAGCAATGCATTCTTCTTCTTCTTCATCAACCCATATACGCCCACTGCTGAGCAAGGGTCTCCTCTACCATTGAGAAGGTTTAGGCCATAGTCCACCACGCTGGCCTACTGCGGGTTGGTGGACTACACACCTAAGAAATTCCTAAAAACTCTTAGGTGTGCAGGTTTCATCGCGATGTTTTCCTTCACCGTTAAAGCAAGTGATAATTCAATGTGAATACACACATAACTTCGAAAAGTCAGAGATGTGTGCCTGGGGTTCGAACCCGCGACCGCCGAGATTCTCGACCGAGCGCCCAAACCTCGAGGCCATCACGTAATGCATTATGTAAAACAATTTAGGTTTCTCATCTACCATGCCCATGTGTATTACAACATGCGGTCTCAAAATTGCGTAACATTAACCGTATCTAATCAATTTCAACTCCACACTCGTTAATTGAATCGCAATTTCGCCGCCCTTCGTTCATCTAATTACACAATTATATGTAAGTGAATTACGAGTTCATTTTGGGCGATGCTGGATGGTCGTGGCGTCTTTTGGTACAAATCCCACCACGCTGTAACTCCTGTGCTCCAGGATCAAAAGCACGCTCAGTATTGATAGCCCCGTGGCGCAGTTGGCTAGACACCAGCTTGCGAAAGCGGCCGCGGGTTATATCCCCGTACCGAGACAAATGTTTGTGTGATTCACAAGTATTTGTTTCGGGTTTGTGTGTTGTGAGACCGAAAAGTCTCTCGTAGTTTCTGATACCTACGATACATGACTCGTATTTTCATGTGGGTTTAGAAGTATGTGTGTAACTATTGATATTGAGCACTGAAGCGAATGAGGCAACCTTATTTGCCATGATCCAGCAAAGAAAGTGATCAGCAATAATATACACCAGGAATGGGAAAAGAAAGAGTTGTCCAATCCGATGGTCGAGGAGTCTGTATGTCCTGCCCAACTTTTTTCACAAAACTTAACCTTGTTCAGGGCGTGGCGAATAATGTCTTGCTATTAATACGATGTGCTTTTCTGCTCGCAATCTAGCGTGCAGTTTTGTTGTTCAAGCTTAAAAGCAGGTGTTTTCGGTTATATGTTTTAACATTGCACAAGAGTCTATTATAAAATCGTTGGGTCATTAGTCCACCACGCTGGCCTATTGAGGGTTGAAGGCAACACACTTAAGAAATTCCTAAGAACTTTTTTAGGGATGCCGGTTTCATCACGATGTTTTCTTTCACCATTTAAGCATGTGATAATTCATTTTGAATACACACATAACTTCGGCAAGTCTGTGTCCGGGGTTTGAATCCGCGACCGCCGAGATTCACGACCGTGTGCCTAAACCTCGCGACCATCACTGCTTAGTCCGTCTAATTAACAGTTAAAACATTTAAATGTGGGTGTAGATATACATTGCCGTTTCTTTATGGGCTACGTCAATTCATACCATATTCCATGCAGCAATGCACATCAAAGAATACCTACACACGTAGTTTCGCTAACAATCGAGCTCTGTACATACACAAGGCTTGAGAAGAGTGATCCGCCACAATATAGATATTGGAAAGTGTTTCTTAGGGCTTTCAGTCCGATGGCGTGAGGTTATTGCACCCAGTTATGTCTACCAGTTTATGGATTCGATAGAGTAGGCTGAACGGTAGAGCAAATGGTGAAATAAAAGGTTGAATGCAAGAGAACGAGTAATATAAGGCATAAGTAAATAAAATGTTGTACACATACTATATAAGTACCCAAACTCCGAGGCCCAATTAACTAGACATTTGTAAAATGTAAGGCTGCCGCTGGTGTGATCGCCCCACCAAGACAAATTTAGTATGATCAACTAATTTTTGTTTCGGATCGGAGTTTTTGCGAGGCTGGCTACAGTGACAAATACACTTACATAATTTATGACACCGTCAAATTGTAATCACCGTTCGACAATTGTTTATCTAGTTTCAATATCATAAAAGCTCCTGTTAACAAAATTGTATGTATGTACAATAACATTCACCCTTTATTTATTTCAGTACCGTCTGTATCCCCGCCCTACTCTGTGCCGTCTTGTTAACACGAGACAGAATGATACAGCATATACAGCTATTCCTGAAGGACTGACGTTGAGAGGCGACTATTGTGTCCTGCAACTGTATCCTGGGTTTAAGATATCGGAATATCCTTCGTGTTACAATCGAGAAATGAAACAATACGAATAATATTGAAGAAAAGAAGAGATGTTATGAATATTTGAATAAATAATTTTTTACATTCTAATGTAGATTTAAGATTAAAGCTAAAGAAACTAAATTAATATAATAGCTGTTCTGATTGCATAAGGCAATCTTTTACAGCCAACCAAGGATGGAGATCCAGGATGAGGAATTAAAGGTAGTGTCAGTTTTCAAGTTAAATACAAAGGAATTAAACAAAATAAAAAAGCACCCTAAAAAAAAAATTAAAGACGCATAAACAAAATAAAAATTTCAATACGAATTTCCCTTGCATTCGAAAACAACGGACGAAAGCAACCACACAAAAACAAGAATATAAAAAAATACTATATGGGCACGTAAACATAGAAAGGGGTGTTAAAAAAATCAACATATACCTTTCAATCACATTTTTATACCGCGGGAGCAACGAACCATGATATTTGTAACATAAAACCTGCACACGTAGAAAATATGGTTTTTGAAGGCCTGTAAGATACGGAGGCCTTTAGAAAGCTGATTTGTTAGAGCTCCTAACCTTTACGGTTAGTAGATAGTTCCTTCCTCCCCAAAGAACTGTTATTGGAAAACTTTCCGAGCAGTTTTTGTCTGGCTGGATCTGTTTTAGTCTTAAATTAATAAGTACCTTTTTGCCCCGTGGGAACGTGTTGGTTTAAGAAAGTTTGTATGCAAAGCTGCAGTGAAGAAAACCTTCTTGGGTTATCACAGTTATATATATATATTTTTTAATCTCTCGAAATTCGTTTGATACATCTGTATTTTTGACCGTTTTTTTACAGTCACACTGAAATTATCTCACGTAACTCTGATAACAATGCCGCACCGTAATATGTTTCTGACCGAACTGTCAAATTCCAAGTATAAGTATCATTTAAAAACCGAACGGCAAGAAACGGAAATTCGTAAAAAAATGTCGATATGCGAGGATCTAACCAACTGCCTCCAGGTAATGTTCTTCTTCTTCTTCATCAACCCATATACGCCCACTGCTGAGCACGGGTCTCCTCTACCATTGAGAGGGTTTAGGCCATAGTCCACCACGCTGGCCTAGTGCGGGTTGGCGGACTACACACCTAAGAAATTCCTAAGAACTTTTAGGTGTGCAGGTTTTATCACGATGTTTTCCTTCACCGTTAAAGCAAGTGATAATTCAATTTGAATACACACATAACTTTCGAAAAGTCAGAGGTGTGTGCCTGGGGTTCGAACCCGCGACCGCCGAGATTCTCGACCGCGCGCCTAAACCTCGAGGCCATCACTGCCAGGTAATGTTATTTTTATTTATTGTATACTTTCATTATTGTATTTATGTATAAAAAATCTGTATTGTTCACCATATGGTTGACTGAAAGAGATCGCTTAAAACGGTAAGACCGTTGTCGGTACGTGGGTTAATATTTTGTATATTTACTTATGTGTGTACCATAAAGTGTATTTCTATTTATTTCAAACATTAGTTTTATAAAAAAAAATAACATTCAAACACTCTGAAGCGTAGTTCGTTCCAACTCCGCGACAATCGGGAAAGATTGCAGGAACTTTAAGTTTTATCGTGATTCGCAAACGTATCGCGGCGGTAAATATATCCAGCGTTCCGCAGACGCCCGAAAACACGAGTAACAAGATTCAATTTTCATATTTCAGAAGCTGGGTTGCACCATGGCAAATGTAAGTGCGGTGCCGAATGCCAAACGCGTGATAAAATTCCGCGAACTGTCACAGAGGTGTAATGGAGTCGAATATATTTCTATCAATATTTTTTTAGAAAAATAATTCTTTTTAAATGCTCCAAAAATTATTCCAATCCATCTGAAAGTCATTTCAAAAAAACATTGCATGCTTCTTCACCGTCATGATTATCACTTAATGTCGTCATAAGACATAGTAACGTTACGCTAGGTTTCTCTCCTGACACTACTTAATGTCTCTAATAATATTTTATTACAATTTTTTATATCTGATGGGGATTTTTAAGCTGTTACAGGCATAGTAGTTGAATTTATATCAATCTATTCTCGCATACTGTATAAATACGTTTTAAAGAAAACCAAAGATAAAGAGGGCTCAACGACGTTCTTGCATGAAGTGATAAAAGGCGGATGAGGTAGATTATAGATTTAGAAAGACTAATATTTAAGCTTGGGTAGTTATAGATTAATTTTTATTAAAATATCTCTAAAAGATTTGTGGAAAACCTATATAAAACATTACTTATTTTATTTTGTCAAACACCACTTCTTTACTCAGTACACACTGTTAAAATCCTAAGCTTTTCCAACGATCGATACAATAGATTGTAAATTCTAATGAGAATCCGCTCCACTGCTTTCTTTAAGCCTTTCGTCACCCAATATTCCTGTAAGGTCAAAGGCTTTGTCAAACGATTATAGTCTCTATTCTTTAGCACATAAAGCCTTATATAAGTCCAGATTGTCGTCAGCTTTTGTTCTAAGACTAGGAGTGTGTCGCCTTGGGAATCGAGAGTCTAATTTACGACGAGCTCTCTCCAAGCCGCGTTTGGTAAGGAAGTGGAAGGCTTCAGGCAGATATCAAAGGTCTTTGTAAATCGGCCGACAAAATTCTCTCGTTGTCGGTGCTTAAGCAAATACTAGCAGTTAACTTTTATGGAACTATTACATATATACAGTCTAATAAAGTTATGTTTGCAGTTCTGTCGCAGGTTGAACTCTTTAAGTCTTATATTCTCTTTTCCTCGGGTAAAACATTGAATTGTTATTGGCTTAATGGAATGGCTATTTTTTTCTTTATTTTTATAGAAATGGCGTAATGTATGTTTAGTACTATTTTCATTTAAAACAATTGGTTGCTAAGCATTGTTTCGCGTAATGGCAAATGATGATCTCAAGCTTGATAATGAAGTCTTTTTTCCTTCATGTAAATTGTTTATTTTTTGTTAATGTGTAATTCATCATCATCATCAAGCTATATGCGTCCCACTACTGGGCACGGGCTTCCTTTGGAACTGAGTGTTTAGGCCAATTAAATTTTTTGATTATATGTTATTTATGTCCAAATTGAGTGTTTAGCTTTTGTAAATAGATTTTTCTACCTCGCCAGTACCATAAAAACCTTTATAGAACATTAATAAAAAGGTGATAATTTCTAATCTTGCTTGGAAACTTCATTCCTAGCGTTACTGCATGTAGTAAGAAAAGACGTGTTTTTGTTTTAAGATAAGGAAGAAGACTTAAAATCGTTTAGTATACTTTACTTCTTTATAAGTTGAGGTACATTCCAACCCCCACTTCACAGCCTTTAAAGTTCTTTTTCTAGCTTTTAAGTTCTCGGAAAAGTGAGAGATTTTTTCTGTTGAACGAACGCATTTTTAGAATTATCTCTCGGTAAAAACTAACATAACTTTTACAACCTAGTTTTTTTTATTATCCATGCCTAATAAATTTTACAAGATGGTAACAGACCGTGAACAAAAAGATAAATAATAGGTACGGTGATCACAGTAATCCTGATGCTTAAAAAAATAAAAAAAAAAAAAAAAAATACTTGTTCCTAGTCACCGATCATACATAGTATACAAGCCGATCTGAAATTCAGAAGATCACGGTGATATCTCACACTTGGGCAGCTACATCACACTTTGCCCTCAATTAACAACAGTCATTCTGCTCGTATAAAGTGGGTATTATACATAGTTTTAGATACGCTATCAAGGTAATTAAACGTGTTCGTACCAACGATGTGTTTTGTCAAACATATTACACTCAATACAAATAATCCCTAACCAAAGTACGAAACAGTGACTACTAAGTACTAACATGAGCAACGTAGGTGAAAGCGAGGAGCATTCAGCGTCCGCCGTCACTCGCAACCGAAACTCATCTCCGTTCAACTCAAGTTCCGAATTATTCTCGCTGGAACAACGTGAATTCTAAGTCGTATGATTTTAGTGACATTTAGATGGCGAGTATTATGAACGTCATGCTCGTGTGAGGAAAAGTGGAGCCATTTCGTGCATTCGTAGTGAGGGTTTTGTGACTTCTAAAAATAAATAAATGCACCTACACACTTTTGACCCCAAACTAAGATTTTAGTCTTGTCTCGTGGGGATCGGTAACTAGGTGAGAATTTTGGCTCTCAAAAAAACCCGGATCCTAAAGAAATATATGTGTATCGCACAAACATTTTTCTCGGTGCGAGAATCAAACCCACGGCCTGATGTTTCGCAATGTGGAGTTTACATGCCCCACTGCGGTGCATTGCCCATCTCGATACCTGAGAGAGGTTAGGACTTTGTCCAAAATGCTGAACTAGTGCGGGTAGGCAGACTATGCTAACAACAAATTGTCATCAGTATTCTAAATATAAGAAAGTATTATTTTAACCATGACCATTTCTTAGATTATATATTATGAAAACATTATATAAAACTCAAGAAGTAATACAAGCGGAGTCCTATCAAATCACAACGGAGTATCTTTAAGTATTCGCACCAATCAAAACTTGTCAAATTCATTTTGGCGGAAGTTTATTGAAAATGTATTCAAAAGACAGAGATCCCAATAATTTGGGCATAACTTATCTTTTAGAACTTTGTCAAACTAAATTAGTCTCGTAATGATGATCAGTCGATGTCCCCCGGCCTTTATTAATTCTGTTCATATAAATATTGATGAAATATAATTTGAAGAGAGTGAAGAAATTAACGAAGTCAAAAGACTTAGCGATACAGATGAAAGTAGAAAACTAAATTTTAGAACAAAATTAACGAATCTTTAAAATACATCCCTGGGGAACCTTTATTTGCACACAATATGTATTAACTTACAGTTAAAACCCTCATTATGAAGGAGATTTTTTTTTGAGTAACTAAAAAAAAATCAGCTTACACGATTAAATATATACGGATAGTCTAGGAAATAACAATTGACGAAATGTGTGTGCATAAGTTGCAAGTCTTCATGACGAAAAATTTTACTGATAAATAACCCTTAACGAAGATTCCCTGATGAAAATATAATATCCTCTATGATTTTTCCCATACGTAATCTTGTTCGTAGTTCTGTCTCAGACGTTTTCGAGCGAGCTACCAAATTTATCTATTGCTGAGTCAATCAGCCAGATATAACTTTGTAGGGGAAGCGGTGCAGGAACAAAGGCAGGAACTTTCCGTGAGAAATTATGTGTTTTGTTACGAAAATCGCTTCTATATATACGTTCGGAGTAGTGGTTTCCTAAGTAAATAAATTGATCTATGTGTTTCGGAGTATTAGTTCTGAAAATTACGTCCATTAAGAGCTACACTTGCTCGAGTAATATTGGATGGTTTGAGAATGCTTCAAGACCTAATTCATACTGTCGAGGGTAGCTGTCCTTCAGGTACTTTTTATGTTGCTACTGAGAATTTTTCAAAGAAAATACTCAATAATACTAATAGATTTCGACCCAGCTTTCGAACCAAATACACGTTTACTAATATATGACTTTGTTACCTAACCCTTCAAGTTTTAAATCATCATCATCTTTCAGCCCAAATACGACCCACTGCTGGGCTTAGGCCCCGTCTAAAGCAGAAGAGTTAAGCCTCAATCCAGCACTAGTAGGTTGGCAAACACCTAAGAAATGTCGGGTAAAAAGACAACTCTTCAATCTAATCAAGCGAGCCGATAAATCCGCCGGGGCAAACATAAAAACGTATCTAACACAGACCACGAGTAATTACAAGGCACACTGATTTATAAGCTCCAATATCACGTGGAATCGTTTAAGTCAGCCCCTTAAGTGCGATTGTCCCGGCTTCCAATGGCAGGTTCCAATACTGTGAGTCAATATTTACACTCGCTGACAAACACCGACGGCAAATTAAAACGATTTCCTCCTGTAGACACTGGCTGGAGCGAAATGTGTTTTTTTTTTTCGTAAGCGCTCTGATCTGGCCTTTTGTACGGATTTGTGTGGTGCTGTTTGTAGAATTAGATGATTGGTTGGTGAATCTGTACGTTTAGTTGATCGACATCTATGTGATGTAATTTCAAGTGTAATTTAAGAGATAGTTGACATCTTGGTTTAAAATCATCCTGATGGCCTGGCACCAAAAAATAGAGGTATGATAGAGAATTGTTCTGGTAACGCGGTTTATTGTTTATTTTATACAGTACTACTGAAAGTAGGTATCAATCCCTTAAAGGTAATTGTATCTTGCACATTTTTTGTCCGCGAACTAATGTACTTCGGTTAAATTTAGATTATTAGTTACCTGCGTTAACTTCTAAGGAAGGTTTAAGGAATCTGTTGTATGCTTTATAAATCAAAACAGCCTTAAGGTTTAAAATTCTATAGAATGCTATTTTTTACAGTTGTTTGGAAAGCCGCAAGGATTTTTAATCATCATATCACATGCTCAATATTAATAATTTAGCGTCACTAGAGATATACTGCGAACTATTATACATATTATAGAAAGCATTTAATTGCATTTTTTTATTCAAAGTTTTTGACAACGAGAAAAAAGGCAAGGGGCAAGAGGAGGGAAAAAAGAAACTACAAAAAATCCCCCAGTAACACGAAATGTAATTTTTTTTAACATGATTTAACTTATTAAATGTTTTATTATGCCTTTGCATCATAATGATTCTTTTATTCAATGTCGCAACGATATTTGTAGTATAAAGTTGTATCAATATCGAATGGTTTGAATAATAGATCCCGGACCAATAGAAATGATTTATGTGCTCGCTGTTGTGTTTCTCTTGTTGATCGAGATTTCTTCGACAAAATAGAGACACGCTGTGGGGCTGTATTATGGATACATAAGCCCAGTTTTCTTTGCTTTAGGTAACCATTTAATAAATATATAGGTCTGGGGTGTATTTGGGTGAAGGTTTTGAAAAGGATATAGTAACCTAGGTATATTATTCATGTATAAATTTTGGTAGAGTATAACTGGCTGTATAAATTTTAGATATATATTTATAAGAAATTGTAGGATAGCACTCAGATTTTAGTTTCGAGAGATCAGTGATGTACTTCTTTACTACTAGGGAATTTACTTTTTGTGGCCAAAAACATTGGCAGTGTTTCAAAATAAACATTAAAATCAATTTTAATTTTGAGATACGGTAACTCGAATTTGTTGGACTAGAACATTAAATCATACAAGTGTCGCATAATTGTGGCCCTGATTAAGGTGTAAATTTAGTGTCACAGAATTTAGTAACTAGTTGCATATACCCTAATGTTTTTCGCCCCACAAACACCCAGATCCGAAACGAATACTGATAGATCATACAAATATTTGTCTCGTTGCCAGTATCGAGCTCGTAGTCTCTTGTTTCACCCACTAATGATCTAAAGAATTAATAAAATCTTGATGGACGAAAGGGCTTCCACTCGAATCTAGGAGCGAAAAAATATTTTCCTCAAGACAGTAACGCTAACGAAATTCCTAGTTTCTTATGAAATTCTATTTAGTTTTCTGTTTTATGTTGGAGGTAGGTTTTGTATTTTTGCCCCCGGGACTTTAGTACGTGCCTGTCAGACTATGTCTTGTTTTCTTATGTTTGATGTAAGAAAGGAGTAAACATTTTGTTTTTATACGTAACTCATTATACATTAAGTAAAATGCTTAGACATAACAAACTTGTTTACAAAGAGCTATCAATGACGTGTATTTTATATTTCCTTATTAAATTATTAAAGAGTCACCACGACAGACGGTTCCCTTTCGGCTTACAAATATAATGGGAACTATTTTTAAACTTCCTATAAATTATTCATTCCCCACTCTATCAATTCATGTTATACCATACTTTCATCGTAACTAGCGGCGGTACTCCTATAAAAGTCTAAAAGTCCAGCTTACCTTACAAGATCCCGAAAGTCATTTGGCTTTAAATCTTTATTTAACATCATCAATTTGAATATCTTGAACCCGAAACTAGACACTCCAAAATTGACTTGTAACGCATTTGGGCTTCTGTGGAAGTACCGTCACACATTAACATTGGCATTTCTAGGTAAACATACATAGGTACTTCGTATCGTGTCCCGGAAATATGCAGAGTTCTCGAGAACTGAGAACAGAGTTCAAATTTCCATCTAAGTATAGCTGGAACTCAGACCTAATATATTATAAAACATTCCTTTCAGAATATAAGATATTAATAGTCTTACTTAAACTATAATTATTCCAGTAACATGCTACTTTCGTAGCAATATTTTCCACCGCTACAACGTAATGCTGCTAAGCTTTGAAATTAATTAGCGAGATTCTATGAAGCATTAACATGTGCTTGAAAAGTTTAAATACAGTTAAGTTATTTCTAGTATAATGTACTGCAACATTCATATTATCTTTATAAAAGGATTTTGCTTATTTGCGCTTCGACTTTTACGATTTGAATAGCCATTTGTTATTGATGTCGAAGTTCGATCACTACCAGCTGGATGAATGGAGTTCCTTAACAGTGCGATTTAAACGGTGTTGCCTTCGTCGCATAACATCATTCTGTCATCTGCTTTCCTCAGCGGTATTTCCAAATGGATACGACTTAAATACCATTAAGAAAAGATAGAGCCTAAAGACAAACGAGCAAGTTAGCTACCTGATGATAAATGGCAAACACTGCAAGTTAACGCTAACCCTTCATGAAGGTATCTAAGTTGTATACGTAATTCCGCTGAGGAAAGCCGAGAACCGCACTGTTAAGGAACTTTATACATCCAGTCAGTGAAACAGACACTATTGTCCACCACGTCCAAACGATATCCATCTCAATCAGAGTTCCATACGAGCTCATTTGAATTCAAACCACGACTTCAAATTACATACTTTAACACGCGAATGTAAGACAATTCCGAGCCACCAAGTCTTATGAGGAATATTTTCGTTTCCATTGTACTGCGGGATTGCCAAGCATTTGTTATTGCAGCGTTCTCCCAGCGGGAGGTGAATCAAATATAAAAATATCCTCACTACTCCACTATGTTTTGGATGTTAATTCGTTTTTCGAATCTATCTTCCTCCCCGCCCCCTTTGGGTCTGATCCAAATCCTTACATCGGCTTGTGTATAAATCACTTTTGTGTATTCATATAGGGCGTCCTTGATGGTGTGAGATGGCTTAGTGTTTTTTTTACTATTGTTATGAGTTTATATGTCAAGTGTATTTTGTGTATGATTTTTGCTTGCTCAGTGGCGTTCGATTGGATAGAAAAAAGAAGTATTTGCTAATGATATACTGATGGTTTGTTTGTTAAAAGTCAGGAAGAGTAATCCTTCTCGTTACGTATCTGTGTGTCAAAGTTAAAGATTTCAGATTCAACTGCGCCACGGGGCTGTCTCGTTTGTTTACTATTGGTTTTGAGATTATAGGATAGGTAGCCATGGTGATTTTATTCCGTGATCAAAGTAATATGCTGTGAATAACACGTAAATAATATTACCGGTAGTATCTTTAGGGTCTATTGTAAGCCAGATCAAAAGTTTGAAGCTTGTATAGGAAATCGCTAAATAATATTATTCGAATTTACCATTCGAAGATTGGGATTATCGTGTCGATAACTGAAATAAAAATATCAATCGCCTTTCTATAAACGTTTTGTAATATTTTTTGTAGATGTAAGCATAATTTTTTTTTCGAATGTGGTTCCGAGATTCTGATTTTGACGATGCTTTCAAAAAGCTTGCTTGAGACATATGTATTTCAAATTGGTACGTTGCTTTCAGAGGTACTTTATCAAAAAACCAAATTTGCACACTAAGATGTTACAGAAAACTTCCTTAAAAATAACTATCCATCAAATCTGAAATACTCTACAATTAGCAAAATAATAACTAACAACACGTAACCAAATCCATTTAGCATTTAGCAAAAGATTTGATAACCCGCGAACATTATTGGCTTTCACACTGGTCACCCTAAAGCGATAACTGTACAACAAATTTTAAATATTCTGCAGTTCTAAAAAAATACACCTTGATTCAGGACTTAGCAATAGATTTGACGATCCGTGACAATTATTGGCTTCAACACTGGTCACCCCAAGCGATAACAGTCACTGCAATGAGTAATCGAGCGGTCCACGCCGACACGATTCGTCATTCATATACAAACATAATAAATCTACTGGCTTTGTGTTACTGTTATTTTTCACTCGCCTGTGTTATTCTTTGCTATCGTTTGATTTATTTCCCCTTCTCTGCCGGTTTATTAGCTTAATTGTGTTGCTTTTATGCCAGAAGTGTTTAGTTATCAATTGATTTTATATTTTGTGCAGTTTGCACTGTAGCTGATGTTATGAATGTATTTATGATTCTTTATAATGTGAAATACATAACACAGGTGAATTTAGTTTACCAGTTCGAAAGGCACTAAAAGAAAAGAAGAAGAAGACCATGAATCAAGAACGGACAAAAAACTATAATTTTGTTTTAGATTGCCGTGGTAGTCCTGTACTGTAGTGTAGTGTAGTCATCCTAATTTTAGTGCCTTATTTTACGAGATACTTCTGGACTCAATGATGCTACTGAAAATTTCTGAAATCAATAATCACATTTAGTCGATTCGATATTTATATATCTTAATTAATAAGCGAATTTTGAAAGTACATACATAGCATTATGTTTATCATTTTGCAGAGACGAATAAACGCAACAAAATAAATGGACAAAAATAATTATTTGTAAATGAAATAACACAATTACAAAACGAAAAATGTACTTTTCAACTTAAAACGTTTTATAAAGGAGCATTTTTAAGAAAACCAATTAGGACTTCATAAGGATCTCTTCATCCATTAAAAAGATAAAAGAAATTTATACATTACAAGAATTCTGATAATTAAGGAATGAATCTGCCCTTGGGTCTTAATTATGTTTTGTACGAGATTTTGTTAATGTATTCTCGTTTTTGGAGCGGCTATAATGGATGAGTGCGATCGAGGAACCTGGGTTTCTAAGTTGAAAAATTAGTATTGGTTTTGGCCTGAAAGAAGTTTTCATTGGCTGCAAAGAGTTGGGGTGTGCTACAATGTTCGTAAAAATGCTTTACGGTTTCAAAAACATATCCCTACCAAATCTGATGCGCTTATAATGAATTACCACGTACATTAAGGGTGAGTGGAAACATCATAACGAGCACACCTCAAAGTTTTTTGGAACTTTTTAGGTGTGAAGTCCGCCAACCTGCACTAGGCCGCCGTTGTGGACTAAGGCAAAGCCTTTCAGTTGTATAGGAGCTAATGATGATGATGATGATAATGATAAAACCTTTCGGACACCGCTTTGAGATTATGTTAAGTACAGTTTAGTTTGCCGAATGTGTCCCGAATTGTTAGTAAAATAAATGATAATATTTATGTTTGTAAATATACGCTTTTACATCCTTATCCCTGAGGTAGGCATATATGCATTTCTGCAACCTTAATTCGAGAATGTTGTGTAATTTTCCTAGAGTATCTATTTTTGTCGTTCTTAACTAATAACAAACATAACAAAGCCTTGTTAGACCCGAGTACTGAACCCGGGACCTTTTGATCCGAATTTTTGATTCGCAAAGTACATACTTCAGCCGCGAAACCACGAGGTGATCACGAGTCGTTTAAATTTAATTAAGTACTGTTATGCAAACATTTGTATTCACGTTAATAGTCAATGTATTGGAAATTGATATGGTTCGATAAATTAATATTACTCGTATTAACCATTATGGATACTGTGTTGTGTTTCGGAAATGTGTACTATTTGGTACATTACTATTAATTTTTACACCTACAAAACTAGCAGTTGATCCCAACATCCAATAAAAAAACTCGGTCTTTGTAACTTTCTAAGAACTATGAATATTTGGATAAAAATAAAAATCAAATTCGTAGTATTTTAATATTAATTTAATTTCACTCCTAATGTTACATTTTACAGCCCTGTCAAAGGTCAGCATTATTTAAATGTCAAACAACAACAGCCTTGCCTTCCTGGCTTGGATGGCTAGAAATTCCTTGTTGATATCTTTTAGAGATGCATCATATACTGTTTAAAATTATCACATTATTAGGAAAACTAATTAGTGGTTCTGGGAACCGGACCGAGTCCCAAGATAGTTTTACAACGAACGTGAGCCTAATCTTCTTCTTAATACCGCTGCTATTCATAAAAAATGATTTATAGATACAATTATAAAAGCGTGACAAACAAACGAACAGAAAACTCATTTTTATACCAGTCACAATGCTACGACACCCTGTATTTAATAGAATATAAAGTGACACACGAAACGCAATAAACACCGGGCGAAAGCAATGTATTAAAAGGCACAATATAATTTCCTTCGCGAAATGTGACAAATGTACTTTGCCGACAAAAAATACTGTATCAAAGGGAATTTTTTCTCGACACAAATCAGAATATCAAAGAGTTGTCACTCAAGTATTTATAACATAAAGGACACTTGACATTTTCCCACACTATATTATTTTGTTATTTTTTTTAACTACTTGTGTTTGACAGATACAGCTGTGTACATAAGTTTGAGCGTCACGTTAATTTCTTCGGTTTACAAAATTTCAGCGTGTTAACGAAAACTAAAAGCGTGTTAAAATCTGAGGAATACTCGATTGTTGAGTGACATATCAGTATTTCTTTTTTAAAACGACAGCATACTTGGCTTTAAATCTTTGTTACATGATAGATTTATTTTTAATGAGTTTAACTTACTGTTTAAAGGTTTCTACACAAATTGTAAAACAAAACTGGGTCCTTTATAACCAATATAAAGCAAGAGTTACGCTGTTCTGATAATTAGAAGTCGCCAAGATGTGATATCCACTTTTGAAAATGGCAAAAATACGGAAGTGGGTAATCTTTTGATTGTGAACGCAACTGTACCGTTTATAATAGAAATGGAGTGACGTGAGGTTTCTCCGCACTTACATCAAACGCTTTTTTACCAACATGGAGGAAACGCTCAAAACTTTCCATAGAATTCTCGCTTGCATCGGCTTCGCAATATTCGCGAAGGAACGATGGAACTCCAAGAAATGGCTGGCTCTGCAAATCTTCCACTTCATCAACGGCGTCATCATCTTCATCTTCACTAGTGGCTTTGTCATCACCAACATGCCTGACCTACTCCTGTTCATCCAAGGCGCTTGCATCTGGACTACTGGAGTCATCATGTCCATTTCCTTGGGAGTGTGTCTGATCTTCAGAAATGACTTTCGCAATTTCCTGGATGAAATGGTTTTTACAGATGCTTTGCTATGTATGCCATTGATAAGATACGCTTTGAAAGAAGGGGGCGGAAGAAAGATGATGGAATTAAGAAACTTGGTGCTCGAAAGTCAAAAGAAACTGTCGAATTATACAAGGATCTTGCTAAAGGTTTATATAGCAATTGTGTGGCTGTGTGCCACGCTGTATCTCTGCACGCCGATCTACCGAATGATACAGACTGATGATAAATCTTTGCGGTTGTTGGGTAAGTTAAAATTTAACTTAACCTTTCATGAATCCATATGTCTGATTGGGAGATTCAAATTGTGGTCAAATATAAAGTATGCATAAATTAATTTTAGCTTAATTTTTGTATTTACCCTATATCATAAAGCCGGTATGATCAAAATAGGACTTAAAATAGTAAAATCATAGTGCTAGTAACCTAGATTTTAATTGAATTAAATGTTTTCAGCGTTCGATATATGGTTTCCGTGGAGTCTGGAGAATTTCAAAGTGTACATTGCCTCATTTATTTTCCATGCATATGGCGCTAATTTATGCTGTATATGTACGTACTTATATTATTTTTGAACTACTATACTTTTTTACGTTGTTTATTAAAAAAATAATTTCCGCCGAAAATAGTTTATTATCAGTTTATTTGCTTACCTACACTTATCATCTCTGCACCATCTAAGGTTCGACTGGTAGAGAAGGCCTCAGCCACTAAATCCGCCTTTACATTTTGATGTATAAAGTGTGAATAAAAATGTTTACCCTAGATTTTCGGTTTTAGATGAAGCGAATTACGCGGATAGCATAGAGATCTGCATGCTGTTACTATGTGTTATTATGTCTAATGAGCTGACCTGAGTGCTGTGTTGCATTCAGTTCTGGAGCAAATTATGCAAGTTTTTTTATGCGTGTTTTAGTTTCGGCTTTGTATTTGTCATTGTTTTTGTAAAAAGAATAGTTGAAAAAATCGTTTTGTGCCAGTAATAAGTCTTTTTATGTAGCTATTGCTGGTCAGTAAGGGTTATGTGCAGAAAACTTGGCTATTTTTAAATATACATCCTGCAGCATGATGGTCTGACAACTTGAGATTAAGAATTGTGGCGGAAATGGACGGATGAGGGCTGCTGAACACCGGGTTGGAACTTTCTAGAGGAGGGCTACGTTCAGTAGTTGATGGAGTATATAGTACATTTGACTATCAACTGTCTGTTGTTAGCATACCCAGGATTCCAGTCAACGATCATCCTCCTCATCGGGCAGTTGATACGCCAGCTAAGGGTCCTGACCTTCATCCTACTGAATCTGAATGAGTTGGTGATAGAAGTGATTGGAGTGAAGGACCAGAGGTGGCAGAGCAGTTGCACGATAGTCTTGTCGCAGTGCGTGGAACATTATGTGAAGCTTAAAAGGTATAGTACCTAAACCTGGGTAAGATTACCCTAAGTGTAAGAGCTTAGTATTCTGACATATAAATTTCGTTGGAGAAATCCTCATTTTGGTCAGGTTATTGAGTTTTTCAAAAATAAATTTTTGGTACCGTCATGGATTATGGAAATATGCCCGAATAAGGCCCAATATTCGCCACTGTGATTTGTGAAAAATATTGGAATTACTCTACCTGTGTTACGACACAGGTCGATCCCAAGTTTAGTATCCGCTATTCAGAGAAGAAATGTAACTGATTTGCTTGACATACTTTTTGCGCCATTCGAAGAACAAACATACATACATTTATTAGTACCCAGATTTAAAGAGTGTTTTATGAAATAGTAACAAATTTTTCAGGTTCTGCAATCGCCTGAATGTCATTTGTCGACCGTTCTATCTGGCCCTTATATTGGTAGCCATCATGTTGGTTTGTATGTGTTCTGTCAAGATTGCCATTTCGGTAAGTAAATTTATTTTTTTTAAATTCAATTTTTGTCCTGTTTACAAAGCTAAGCAGTAACCTTTAAAATTCAATCATTGATTAGAAAGTAAATCTATTGAATCCACATAAAATTTAATACAATAAATTCCACGTAAGTTTACTACCAGAGGCGCAAGTAACGAAGAAAACTCGTATAGAATAAACGGCCCTTATCTAGCTCGGTTAGCTAAAATGTTTTATGTTACAGGACAAATTATCGCCCGACACTATGAAATATTACGTGCACGAATTCTGTTTTATACTCGTCGTGCTTATGTTCTGTCTGTTGGGTCAGCAAGTTGAGAACGAGGTTTGTATGGCACTAATCAGCTTTTGTAGTTTCACCTTTTTTATTTATAAGGGCGATACGTCAATTTTAATAAACAATGCTGGTCTCTGGATGGATTCAAAAAATGATAATTAAAAGTTCATATTGTCCCTTGCAAATTTGATCTAATTTTTACCCAAAACAAATACAGCTAGATCGTATTATTCATTTGTTTATAAGAGACAATAACACTTTTGGCGAGCTGGTTGGTACCGCGGTATCCAAAAAAACAAAATACATCTTTAAGAAATCCTTTTTACGTTTTAACAATAAACGTGGAAATTCTTATTATAGTATAAGGTAGCGGAAGTCCCATAGAACCTAAAGTTATAATCAAAATTTCAATGTGGTGACCGAAAGACGAAGTATTCAAATTAGTCCATATATTTCCGTCGTTAGTCAAGATATTCCTTACTTTTTAGGTATACAAGTTTCACGATGTTTTCCTTCACTGAAGGACGAACAAATTGCGAAATTTTTTACCCCACCGCTGGCACGATACTCCACGGGAGTAAATCCTAATTGCATTCACGTTGTATTTATTATTCCAGCTAACAATCTCAAAGTTGAAGAAAGGATTTCCACAGGTTATTGGAATGTACAATGCGTTTGTTCGGTAGAAACTCACTAACTTCAACATTCAACTGTTTTGTGTAAATTAAGTTCGGGCTGTTTGCGTCTGCACTTTCAAACAATATAAGCGCTGCGTTTTATTTTGTATTGAATATTTTATTCCTTGTAAGTTTATTTTTGAACTGGTGTTTTTTAACGAAGCAATTGTCTGGGTTCACTGGCAAGGTTCGTAGTTACATAAGGTTTATTTAAAATATTTTAGCGTTAATGAAAATTAGACCGTCCCTCAGTATTAGGTTCTATAGTGACGGTATTTTCTATGCCCCTAAAAAACAAGATATTTATCTAAGATTTATACTTTTGTTCGTTGGTCATTTTACTTTGTACAAAATGTTAGTAATCCAAGATTAAATCTTATTAAATTAATCAATGAATGCCTCGTGGTGTAGCGACACAAGTATGACTTTGTGGTGTATGACTCGGGTTCGATTGCCGGGTGGGGTAGTGTTAATTTTTTGTTAGAAAATTTACCTGAGCAGCTGTGAATCTGGAAATATCCCCGAGAAACGTTAATATGTTCGTGAAATCCGACATAGCTCTTAGTAGCTGAGTATCAGAATTTTCATCTCATGGAGTTTCGTGAAGATCGCTGCCAAAAAATCAGTCAACGTGACCTAAATCCCGCTCAGTAACAGCGAGTGACCAACACACATACATTATTACTAAATTGTTTATGCAATAGCTGTTGCATTAAACTAACAATACTCTGACACTGTCGATTATTATTGGTCAGAAACACGCGTATTCCAAATGTTATTCAGAGGTTGAAAACCTTTTTTTTGTCAGACGAACTAATGCTGTGGTCACGGGTTCGATTTCATGCTAAACAATCTTTTTTAATTATTGTCACGATCTTATCAGGGATTAGGGCTTTACTTCTTCCACTTGACAGTTAAGAGTTAAGAAAGAAGAGTGACAGTTAAGAGAGAGACAGAAAAGACTTGAGAAAGCAGAAAAAAAATGTAATCGTTGAATAATTTGACGTTTGTACAATTATACATATTTGTGTCGGTATAAAAAATTAACTATCAATATAATTTTTCTATTGTAGCTACAGAAGATTCATGCCTATTATTGACAAGTTTAAGAGGTGATCATATTTATAAAAGTATTCTTGGACAACCCCGTTAAATACTTGATAAGACCTTTTGATAAAAAGACCCCAAACTCTGTGATCGGCAATATATTTGTTACAGTTCTAGTTACTACTTAATTATCTCTACTTTTAAAAAAGTATACTTAGTAACTTGAGAAGTAGTTAGAACGGCGTGTGTTAGTTATTTATCATAATTATTTTATCCATAATTAACACTTCACCCGCGCGCCGATAGTTCGCGACCTCTGCACTAGAGCTCGTAATCCAAACCACTGATTAATATATCACCGATGCAGACTGTATCTTCCAATAATTAATATTAATATTAGTACATACGAATCAGTAATGCATTTTCTATTTGATTTGTGCCAGTATTTATCTTACCTGCATGGAATACCACGACATTGAAAGGTTTTTATTTGGTAGTTTACTATTATAAAAAAAACACCCAAGTCACATACATATAGATCTGAACGCCAATGAGATGTCTTGTGCCGGGAGAATCAGACACTGAGGGAGAATTTTGGTCTTAGGATCAATAATGACTTAAATAATAATCCTGAGCCCTACTAAGATACAAGTCTTGTGTAGTGGGTATACGAGAGAAATTTTAAGCTTCATAAATAAATAAATACACCCAACAGTCACATACATAGCTCTGACCCCACACTAGGTTACAAGACCTGTGTCGTGGGTATCAGATACTACGAGAGACTTTTTCGGTCTCACAAACACCCAGACCCGAAACAAATATTTGTGGTTCACACAAACATTTGTCTCAGTGCGGGGATCGAATCCGCGGCCGCTCGTTTCGCAAGCTGGTGTCTAGCTTACTGCGCCACGGAAGCTGACAATGTTGCAATGTTCATGATTAGAGTTTGAGTAATGAGGGAATTCTGACGTTAATAATTTAATTGTCTGATGTGTCTAGTGAAGAGAGATATATGTCATTTCTAGCTACGGCATTGTAAGTCTAGGTATCAGAAAATTACTGTTTGCAGGTATTCGTGAAACAATTTTAACCGTACGAAGGTGCAGTTGTGATTTCCGCCACATTGACTATTAGTGAATGGTGTTGCAGAATTAGATAGCATTTACAATAGTTGACTAGTATGATAAACTCATTACCGTTTCTCACAAGTCGACGCTTGATAAAGACCGCTCTTCATTTATCACCGAATATTTGAGTAGAATTTTGTGTCTATATAAAAATCTATTGTCTTTTATGTTGCAGTGCAATCAACTGGAAGTGGCTGTTCTCGAAAAATGGTACATCTTTGATAAACAACACAAAAAGAACGTGCTAATTTTTAAAATGGCACTAAGTCAAAGAATGCCCATTTACATATTCGGAACTATACCGCTTTCTCTACCGACGTTCACTTGGGTAAGAATTTCAAGGTCTTTCAAACAATTTCTACGTTTTATTTGTTGTGAAATAATACTTTTGTTTCAGTTTATAAAAACGGGAATGTCATTTTTCACTCTGGTTATGTCTTTTCTAGAAGAAAAATGAGTTAAGCACTCAAAAAAAATAATTATAATAAATCGTTGCAAAAATACCTAATTTACTTTTATTTATTATTATTCCAGTAAAAGTATTTTTTCGGTAAATCGATATTATTTTAGGGTTTATAGTGACTTTGATTTTTACAACATTAAATCGTTTATTTCACTTCCGTGAACTAAAGTTTTACATGTTTTTTAGCCGCAATAAGGTACAGAAAGACAAATCATTACATGATACACTAATGTAGATTCAATCGACTTAAAACTAATCAAATCATCGCAGTCATTACATAAACTTTAATAATATGAATAGGTATCTGTACCCTCGTAGCCATTAATTAAGAAGCGAAAAGCGATTAATTATGTTCATTAAACTTTCACACATCGGATGACCTTGTCATATGAATTATTAATGCGTGCGCTGAAAATAAAGCCAAAGGACCAGCTTGTTTCGATATAATCCGATTTCGGCTTGTCATTGGTCGACGTTCGTTGCTGCCTCGGGGAATATTTTGATAGGCACTTGGGACTTAAGCGTTTGTCCCTTGGGAGCGATTATCTTCTATTGCAAACATGTGTATCTTGTAGAAAAACCTTCGTACATTGTGGGTCATGTAAATACATTTCTAATATGGAGTTTTTAGGACACTGACTTGAGGCCTCGCGGTACAAGTATGTGCTGTGCGATCTAGAGCTCCTTGGTGCGGTTTGGAGTCCGAAAATGTGCACGAAAAGCAGCAATAGACCAGCCCCTTTGTTACGTGGGACCGACATTACCAGGCAAAATGTGGTTGTAATAATGTATCTCTACCTAACCCAAAAAAAAAGAATAGTAAAGGAAAACAAAGAAAAATCCACAAGCGTAATAAATGAACTTAATTCCAATGACAAAGGCCTTCTTCTACATTGTGACACCTCTAGCCGAATAACAAATAACCAATTAGTAGTTAGGCAATAATAGGCCAAGAAAAACAACAGGGTTTCCTTAAGGCGACCGCTAATGAGATATCCCCTTAATATAATACCATTTCCTTGCCGAATAAATGTAAAGAAGAAATAATTTAATTCACGTTCCTTCTTTGACTAAGGAGTCTTTATTTTAGTAAATAATTGTCAGAAGACCCAAAAAAACATAACGAATGGTAAATTAAAAAGTATACTTTGGATAAAAGTGTACTTTGGATAATAAATCATAGTTTGCTATAGCACACTGAGTACTGTTTATACATACATACATACAGACATCAATTTCTAATTGCAATGCGATCGAGCATCTCGGGAGTCGCGGGTTCAAAACCAGATGGCATTGTATTCAATTTTTATAAAAGACGACTTATTCCACACAGATAGTAATTGTTCCCATGCCAAGCTGGTTTAAGCCACCAGTATTATATAAATGAAGAATACGAAATAAAGAGTGTAAAGCTGTCTTCACAACAGAATTCTGTAAAGCAGTGATACAGCTTTCTAGTTTCAATTGTTTGCGTCTTTATGGCAAAGACATCGTCCAAGTACATCTCACAAAGAACTCAAAGCCACAGTTTAGTGCAGTGAAATTGCTCCTTGTATTTCATTTAAAGATAAATGTTATAAAATTGTGAGTAATTTTACATTGTCTGCTTCGTAGTCTTACGGGTTAAGATCTAAAGCTCGATTCCCAGATGATATTTTATTGTGGAAATTAAAAAAAAAAAAACAAGTATTATATCGACACAAAACAACCCATTAACACTTTTTCCAATCCGTGCATCGAACCCAGAACCTCTATGTCGGCATATGCTTGTACCATCTCGAGGTAGTCTACTGGAAGTATGTAATAATTTGGAAGATTGAGAAACAAAAGGCGAAACAAATACATTACATCATTGAAATGTTAGATCATCATCCTTCAACAAGATCCCTCTAACGAGGCAGCGTACACAGCCTCCAGCCGATTACTGTCCAATCGGTGCGTCAATCCAATTGGAAAATGTAAATAGCTTTGCCCTCAGGTGGAATGCATTGAGACCACTTCATCTCGCAACAATAATCTAATCCAATAGAGCAAACAGCTGAACATGAGATACACGATCGTCAATTGTTTGACATGGTAGCCAGCCGTTGTTCCAGCGTGGAGGTGACAACACAAACACACGAAGTGCTTTGCAACGTCAATAATTTTAAGCATACTAGGATTTGATTGAGTGTGAAATTCCGTTGGAGATTGTGGTCTGATGATGATTGTTTAAATGAGGTTATCGCAGGGATAATAAAATATTTTACATACATAGATACATAGCCTCACGCCTGTATTACCCAAGGGGTAGGCAGAGGTGCATTACTGCACCCACATTACACCAGGTATGTATCAGTGCCTACGTAATAGGGGCCGTGCTTCTTGCTACTACTGAGAATTTCATGACAGAAAAACCAAAAAACACTTTGCCCGACCCGGGTATCGATCTCAGGACCTCTAGATCTCACGGAACATACTTGTACCGCACGAAAACGGGGCAGTCAATAATTTCTTACAAAAATAATTAAATATGATTTTGTTACAGATGAAAACAGACCGTGATCGAAAACTTATAATTTATGTTGACTATATTTCGTTTTTTTTTTATTTTTTTTACCGATTTTTTAGCATTAGTGCGTTTGTCATCACCTTTACTATCACCTGTTTTAGTTTACGATCATGGTCATTTTACACCCTTTGTGCATAGAATATCTTACTATCATAAAATAGCCCACACGTTCCAGCTTTACTTCCGATAAAGAAGCGCTCATTTGTTAAATAAAAACAAATTCCCATCGACGAGTACAGCACCCCGCCGCTATAAAGTGGCGTGGAAGCGAGTTTGAAGCGCACTCGCTGTACTCAATTTTATTTTAAGCTTCAATGCATTAGATAATGATGTTTTTTGTCGTAGCTACCTGAAACTGAGATATTTTTGTGGGGTTTCTAAATTTGTTGCGAGGTTTATATAGGGAAAGTAATTTGGCTACAACAGAGTACAGATGTTCTCCGTCTGATTCTAAGACAATTAGAATGTTTATTTTTTCCATAAATTAGCTAATTTATATAGGTTATAGGCTAAACAGGGTCAAAACTAAGGCAAGTAATAGCCAGAGTGTTTATAGATTCATTGGAGCTTTTCCTTACAAAAACAAAAATGTAATATCTAGATTTGTTAGATTTTCATGATAGTCGTTTTTTATTAATAAGAGCAGTGGCGGTACTTCCATAGAAGCCCGAAAGCCCGAATTGCCTTACATAGTTCCGAATAACGAACTTAACGATTGTTGATTTATAAAATAACGCTATAAACGTGAATGTGAGTACTAACCGGTAGGTATTTATTAGTCCTACGTACCAAAAAAAATATGCTGCTACTAAATAAACATTTGGGCTTGTATTAGTTTGACACCCTAGGCACGCCACTGAATAAGAGGTATCCTATGTCCCTTCTAATACCTCGAAGACTATGTGTACAAGGTTTTATGATAATCAGCTGAGTATATTTCGCGTGAAAGCGTTACAAATATCCCTACATTTACTTTTGTAAAATAAGTAAGGATTATTGAAAGGCAAAAGCAAAGCTTCCACTGTTTGCATTGAATTATAAAAGAGCGTAAATATGAACAAATTTAACAACAAAAAAATATTGCTGAAAAGATTACATGCAGGACAGAAAATATTTATTTTTCCAAAAGTTGGGCAGCCATTGCATATTTGCATCCCTTGTTTAAATACCACAGTATGTGATTTTAAATGAAATTGATATTTGCACAATTAAAACTTTTTGTATAATTCGGTGGATGTGGTTTTTGTTTACACACTAAATACATAGTGCCATATAAAAATCACGTCAAAAGTGGCTTTACTACTGCGACATTTAAATTAAGGAAAATTTCATAAATTCTACATAAATAATAATAAAAAATCAATTCTTCGGGAAAAGACTTAATTAAATTAGAATTATCCATCATTACTGCAAACAAAGCAACAGTATATATCCTGTTATAATAAATAAATACACCCAGCAGTCACATGTAAATAGTGAAACTTAAACAAATTAACTTAAGATACAGATAGTGTGTCCTGAGTATCAGAAAATAGGAGATTTTATTGGCCCATCTACACCCTGACCTCAAAAAATATTTTTGGATCGCACAAAAATCAAGAACCGAGAGGGCGCTGATTCGATCCCCGCAGCGAGACGTAATTTATGTAATCTACAAATATTTGTTTCGGTGTATGTGGGATCGATAAGTCTCTCTTAGTTATCTATTATATCTACTTGTATCCTACTGTTGGGTCAGAACCATGGATGTAACTGTTGTATTATTCTTCTTCATCAACCCATATACGCCCACTGCTGAGCACGGGTCTCCTCTATCATTGAGAGGGTTTAGGCCATAGTAAGCCACGCTGGCCTAGTGCGGGTTGACGGACTACACACCTAAGAAATTCCTAAGAACTCTTAGGTGTGCAGGTTTTATCACGATGTTTTCCTTCACCGTTAAAGCAAGTGATAATTCAATGTGAATACACACATTGGAAAAGTCAGAGGTGTGTGCCTGGGGTTCGAACCCGCGACCGCCGAGATTCTCGACCGCGCGCCTAAACCTCGAGGCCATCACTGCTTGTGTGTTGTATTATTATATTATCATATCCCCGCCACAGCTCAGTTCTTACAAATTGACACACACGAATGGGCCCGATCACCGCGTAGACATCGCAAAACACCCAGCTAATAAATAAACATTATTCGATCGGGCTTTATTCAACGGAGGGAATATTTACTAGCTCATTCCATTAACAGAAATGGCAGGCATCAACCAGAGAAAATAATCCGAGGCGAAAAGATGAAATTTCCTTTATTCCTTCATAAGAGAAACTATTGTTATTATATTTTCTTTTGCAAGTTCCGTTTGCCGTTCAGTTGTTTTTGTGATTGGCAATAATTTGCGATGAGCCGGGATTGGGTTGTTTTCATAGCTCGATTAAAAGTAGGGAATGTTTTTATATGCTGCTTAGATATTGTGATCATATTGATTTGTACAGGGCAGTTGGGTTTAAAATAATGTATCGACATTGGATAAAAGATAAGTTTACTTTGGTGTGCAGTTCGCTAACCTTTACTAGGATTGCGCAGTGGATGAAGGCCTAAATCCTAGTTGTAGAGAAGGCCTATGCACAACATTACTATTTATACGTCAATACAATTTAAATGATTATGAAAGACTATATTATGAGACATAAAGCGAATAAAATGTCGAGTCTGATCTAGCAGTACGAAGGAAATACTCCTGCTATAATGCAATACTAATTTTGACATCTATATATCTCGGTCAGTTACACACTTTTTTTTTATCACGAGAGGAAAGCGCATTAAGCTCCCCTGTTCGGTACCTCGGGGGAGGCCGTAAGGGGTATGTCGGGGTCACTGGCTACGCCAGCTTATCGACTAAAACCTCTCGGTGACCATCACGCGCATTTAGGGCGGTTTTGCGGCATCTCAGGGCCAAAAGTGCCCTAAATGGTCCGCTACACACTGGCATCCAATCCACCAACCATTAAACTTTCAAGTGACACCAAACATTCCAATATTTGATCCAAGACGCTATACAAATTGAGGTGTATTTAGTGTGACGAAGTACGCCGACAATACAAGCCCATTGAAAACGTATTAGAGAAAGTTGGCGCCACACATCGTGTTCGCGGGGTTTATTTGCTCGTAATGTATGGTATTTTCTTATAGGCCTCAGTTATATTAAGTGTTTGGAAGGTCATACATAGGGCTATAGTGTGACACTATTTATGTCTTTATATAGGATTGCTTCGTTTGTTCTGTAGGTTTTTTATGTTACAAAATGTCTCCCCTCTATAGTAAGATACTGCAAAAAACAGCAGTAGTCCTGTCCCTATTTCGTGGGAGTTATACATAACTGGCAATATGTGAGTACAGAAATGAACTTCTGCCCACCAGTTGTGGTACTTTTATAGAAGCCTAAAAACCCAGCTTGGCTTACAAAATTCTGAATAATCTATAAGTTATACATCTTCAATTAAGAAAAGCAATTTGACATATAAAGGTGAAAACCTTGACCCCACACTTACAATTATAGACTAGACATTACACAATTAACGTGTAATGCTTCTATGGAAGTACTATTACTCTCTCTTCTCTTCTTTTCATCAACCCATAATCGCCCACTGCTGAGCACGGGTCTCCTCTACCATTGAGAGGGTTTAGGCCATAGTCCACAACGCTGACCTAGTGCGGGTTGGCGGACTACACACCTAAGAAAGAAGCAGCGATGGCCTCGAGGTTTGGGCGCGCGGTCGAGAATCTCGGCGGTCGCGGGTTCGAACCCCAGGCACACACCTCTGACTTTTCGAAGTTATGTGTGTATTCACATTGAATTATCACTTGCTTTAACGGTGAAGGAAAACATCGTGATGAAACCTGCACACCTAAGAGTTCTTAGTACTATTACTGCTGCCAACCTTTTCAGAAATACAAGCGTGAGGTTATGTTAAATTAAATGTTTAAAAATAATCCGGGAAGTGATTAAGCAAAGTAGAACTCAACGCGAATTTTATTTGATTCATCAAAAGCCTATAAATATTTTAGTAGCAGTTAAGATTACAACAGTCGGAAGGTTTATACCCGAGTAATAATGCAGTAAAGCTGTTACGATGCCGTTTAAAATCGCTATTGGGAATGAAAATCGCCGAATTTATGGCAATTGTATGCGATTTTTACGTGTTTTTTTTTGTTAAGGCTTTTAATGGTGGATAAAATAATTATATTAATTGAACGTTTAAAATATCAAATAAACACTCAGGTTCGGTTATCCCAAAATTTTTGAAGTGAGTTCTTTAGCGTCGTTATGATTTAAAGTCGATGAAACGAAGAAACGACAGTAAATAGAGACAGACGCATATTTTATTATCTTTGTCACGCAATGTTATTTAACTTGCAAAAAAATACCCAATAATCAAGATTGAAAAACCACCATAAAAAATCGAAATAATTGATTTACAAACCCCGTTACATTTTTCTTTTGAAAGGACTAAGAAATCCCACTCGCGTCTGCAATCAAGCGGTTCTCTACATTGGTGGTTGACGACAAAAATTGTATAAAATACTTTGTACCGCTGCGGTTTACACAATTTATGAAAGTCTGCTGCTGCAACGTAAAGCGACAGTTGTTTTAATGAAGATATACTGGGGATTAAGAGATACAAAAGATGCTGTATGGAGCGATTCCTTTGTTTTTTTAAGTAAGTTAAGAGTAATATATGTCTTTGATTTTAGGTATCTGTATATTGTGTCTAAACAAAAGGACTGATTATTATGCGGTTTATGTTGAATGACAGATGATGTGATCGAGTTTCATTATTTGCGTTTCAAGGTTATTAACACATAAATTTTTCTATAGAAGTCCAAAATCGTCGTTTATTACTAATGTCTAGTTTATTGTGGAGACTGTTTATTATGTCAGTCACTTATATAATATGTTAAAAGTACTTTCCTTTTTTCTCTAAAGTAAAGAATTAAAGATTTTTATTAGTTATTTTGTAAGGTAAGCTGGGCTTTTGTGCTTCTATGAAAGTGCTGGGTGGTTTGTTTTACTTCAACCTTTTTATAGCCGTTATGTGATAATAAGAAAGACATCATCTAAGCCAATTTTCTAGACTCTCTGTTTAAGTTTAAAGCTGATTTTGAACAAGTTGGTACGTCAAATTTAAGCCCAAGATTCCTGTATTTACGAGGAATCATTTTACAGTGCACAGGTTAAGCCACACTTGAGACGGGTTTTGTAAAACGTCAAGGCGTGACGTACTTTGAAGGCGCTTAAAAAGGCACCTAATCACGATGTGGAGGAGTCTTATGCTGCTTCTAATAGTAGAAAAGTCAAGATTTACGAAACATTGTTATACAATTGTTATACAACCAATAGTCACATACATAGTCCTGACCCCACACTAAGATACGAGTCTTGTGTCGTGGGTATCAGAAACTACGAGAGACTTTTTCGGTCTCACAAACACCCAGACCCGGAACAAATATTTGTGGATCACACAAACATTTGTCTCGGTGCGGGGATCGAACCCGCGGCCGCTCGTTTCGCAAGCTGGTGTCTAGCCAACTGCGCCACGGGGCTGTCATGTTATTTTGTTTCTCACATATATATTTTATCATCATCATCATCAACCTGTATATGTCCAGGCTACTGGTCAAGGGCCTCCACAACCATTAAGAGCGTTTGGGACTCAGTCCAGCACGCTTCAATAAATGACTTAACTTTATTTAAATAAATATTAATTATTGTAAAAAGAATTCACCCAACAAGCACATACGAGAATATAATGCTAATCCCACACAACACAAGTCTTGGGTCTTGAGTATAAGATTCTACGAAAGACTTTTCAGCCTCACAAAAACCCAGACTCGCAACAAATACTTTTCGATCACACAAACATTCGGCTTAGTACGGGGATTGAAGACGAAGTTACCATTAAAATTAATTCAAAAAACGAATGATGTCAAAACTTTTATTCTATTCAGCCAGTAAATTTATAAGTAAATAAAAAAAAAAACTGTGTTTAAATTTTGCAGTTTGTTATCTGTGGATAATATGTCATAAAAAACACATTTTGTATATTTTCTGAGTGTAATACGTCGCGAGTAGCTGAGTAAGGGAGTTGCAAGAAGTCCGTAAGACAAGCGGTGCAATATAAGATGCTGCGGCGCCCACTCGGCAGAGCTCAGCCTCTTCACATTGTTTTTGGCTCTTCATAACTTCAGATTTGTACGTTGTCCGTGCACTTACTTGCAGAACAAGGGATAGAATATGGTGACGTAGCGAGAATTTTGCCAAGTATGTTTTGACGACGAAATTTAAAAGATAAAAAACGAATGTCAAAATGAAAGTCAATACAGCGTTTGAAATGGCAGTTATTAAAAAAGGTTCTTTTGTGTTTTGAAATTGCAATATTTTTGTCTTAGAAATGAAATTGAAAAAAAAAGCGTTAATATATATTTTATTAATTTTATCAACCTTCGTAAAACTGTCACTTTATAAAACATGCAATTAACACAAAAAAGATTTCTTTTTCTGTGTTAAAAATATACAAAATACTACTTAGGCGTAGAGCGTTCCAGCTACACTAGTTACATTATAATAATATCGCTTTTCTCACGAACTTAGGTCGGACAAGTGCAACGAACTGTGTCCGATGCTTCAAGTGGCTTTTTGTCTGCAAGTGCACTAAAAGCAATATCGTTTGCTCCGCAGAAACTGCAAATTGTTAAATACATAACATTTGACTGGATAGAGTTTAGCATGCTCCTTATAAAGAAATTTTCGGAGGTTTATGGCTAATATCTGTCTGAATCAACGGCTAAAATGGCGCTTGATACATTCTGAAATACCATGAAATACGTCTCACTGCTGGGCACGGACCTCCTTTACAGATAAGAGGGATTAAGCCTTAGTCCACACTATACTACCGCGGGTATGTGGAGTACACACCTAAGAAATTCGTGAGAGCTTTTAGATGTGCAGGTTTCATAGCAATATTTTCCTTCACGGAGAAAGGAAAACAAATGAAAAAATAACTTCGAAGATTAACAGATTTGCCAGCCTGAAGTGCCTGGGGTTTGAACCTGCGATCGCCTAAATTCTCGAACACGCGCCTAAACCATGAGGCCATTACTAAATCATTAAAATAACGTCAAGATTAATCATATTCAAACTTCGAATAACAAAATCAAGGTATAAAACATCTGACACGAAGAAAAATAAGGGCATTAAAAATCAGAGGAACAAGTTTTCTAAAGTTGAAAGTTGGGCTAAGTGTACACTGAAATTCAATCCTAAGGTCAACTCCGCTAATTGAGTCGGGCAGTGTTTAATCTCGTTCGAGTTTAATCCGAAACTTACTTAAGATTAAAGAAAATGAGCACCTGTACAACTTTTACTTTGCTATCTCCTGTAAGTATTCGTTTGGGGATTAGCTTCTGATAGTGTCGCTTAAACGCGCTCACTTCGTCCATTTATGTGTGTTTTGGGGGTTGTATGGTAAAACCTGAGGCTCATTTTTTCTTATCACACCTCTTTAAAACTTTGAAAAACTCTTTCTAGGAAGTCGTCAAATTGTGGATGTTTGATGGAGGTACTAACTGGTGATACCTGCAGTACGATGGACCGACGACTTGGGAAAGGTGGCGGGTGGCGGATGGATGAGGGCCACTTAGGACCAGGATGGTTGGCGCTTACTTGGGGAGGCCTATGTAGTTTACTTAGTATCATTCATTTTCACCATCATTAACATTTCACGTCCACTGCTATACATAGGCCTATCGTGTCACGTGTGGCAAGAAGTTATATTTATCATATTTTTTTTTATTATGTGATAGGGTTGCACCTGATACTGGTGTTAAGCGACGTCACGAACTATAGAAAATATATTAAATTATAATACCTTATTTTAATAAAGTTTCTGTTTTACCAATTTACATATGAGATTTAGAATAGGTTTTTGACTAAATTAAAGGTTAAAAACACAAAAAAAATATTAACTGTTTTTTTCTACTCACCCCTAAAAAGAGATACTTACACATCTTTTTCATCCAAGCGAAGCTGTACCTATAAGGCGCTAGTTTAAGTTAAAACACTCTCTAGTAAAAGTGTACTTATCTCTAAGACCTGATCTCGGTTGTTATTGAAAACTTACTAGAAGGTAATTAAGGTTGAAAAATCAAGAAAGTTGCACGAAGCGACTGCTGTGAAAGACGGATGATCTCAATATTATTGTATAAAAAATGCAAAGGGGGAATATCAATAACTGAACGGTTCTGTAGAGTTTGATTATTTTTTGTCAAAGAAGAAAAACGAGCAAATGTTTCACCATAGGGTAAGTAATGAATACATTATTTTTTTCAAAATTCCTATGTATTTAGGCCGTGATTGAAAAGTAAGGCAAGTAATAAATACAAAAACCCCGATAAAAAATAAAATTTGACGATTTCATAACATTCTAATCCAATTGTTGTTAGGAAATTGTCATTTGCTTTTTTTTTCACGCCAATGGAGTTGTAATCACCGTAGCTACAACCTGCATTAGTTTTTAATCACGTTCTGTAGACACCTTGTATAATTCTATGCTGTATTACCACTCATTTGAAAACAGAAATTAGTAAACATCCCCTTAACAAACATCAAGGTCATGAGGTCACCAAAAAAAATACACCTCAATATTTGAATTAAATATCGAACATTAGATCTCACCACCCTAACTGGCCTAAAGGTATCATTGTAACTGACCAATAATCCGACGAGAATATAAAATATGAAAAAACAAACTTTTATTTTAATTGAATTAAATATCGAACATTAGACCTCTCGCTACCCTCACTGTCCGAAAGGTAAAGTACTGGCCGAAAATCCGACGAAAATATAAGGTGCGATGCTCATAAGTTGCAAAAGAGGACTTAGTTGTTTAGCGCTCGTCACTGCGCGGCTGTGGAGCCCCCTAAAGCCACCGCATAAAAAGCTGAGGGCACTCGAGAACCACTCCGCTGCCATATTGCACTCTTGCGTTCACAACAAAAAAGTGGAAACCTACTTATTGCTAGAGTTTCTATTCAAATAAAATTTGCGCCGGCATTAAATGAGATTGCGTTTGAAAAGTTGATCGTCGGGTGATTTTCTTCTGTTGATGAGTTGGGGCTGGCTGGGTGTAGGTAGGTATAGTTTGTATTGTTTGTTCTGGGAATTCCTTAATTCGTTTATAAAATTTGTCTTCTTAATACCTCTTTTATATGACTGCATCGTGGTCAAGTAGGACAAGTAGGTACCCTGCGATCGAACACGGATTAGATTCTTATTATTGGGATTACCAATAAGGGATTCTCGGTACCACCACGGAGTCGGAAAATAGCCAGAAAAACAAAATAGTATCGTTTCCTATCACTTGGAAGTGAGCTTTAACTGGCGAATAGAGGGTGGAGAAATATATACATATCTCTCCACTCTTTCAAAATATATATGTAATTATGTATTTATCTAAAAAAATACTTTTGTTCTCAATCCAAATAACTATAGCCATGTATACTGTCTTCACGAGGCACTCGCCATTCCAGCTCAATTTTTTTCTTCAGCCAAACAAAAACGCGACGGAAAGCCAGTTAAAAACAAAAATAAAACTATTAAAACGCGAACATTTCGCTCACAAGCGTCTAAAACAGTCTGAGTAGCGAAAGGTCCAACACTTCCGATAGGCGGAGCTGTAAAACAGGTCACCCATACTCTACTACTGAGGTTCTCAAGCTTTTTACTCAACCACTCACTAGCTACTCTTTACGTTCGCAACACTGCGTACTTGTAAAATTGATACTTGATATTTAGGTCAATTTAAAAAATCGGACGTAATTGATTTGTGTTTGGGTAAGAATTTAGGTCGTGATTGCGTCGTGAATTGAAGTCTGCGTGGTCACAGGTTCGAATTTCGTCAAATTTGTAATTACGAATTATAACGGCAAATGAGGAGAAAAAATCCGTCCATCTAAAATTTCTCTATGATAAATTTCTTATTAATCCAGCATAGCGGGTTCAAACACAAGGCACACACCTCTGACTTGAGTTATGTGTGTATCCATAATGAATAATCACGTAATTTAACGGTGAAGGAAAACATCGTAAGAAAACCTGCACAAATAAGTTTTTTTTAATTGAAACTTCGTCGGTGTGTAGGGCGCCAACCTGCACTTCACTAGCGTGGTGGACTAAAGCCTTAACCCTAACGTAAAGGAGGCTCGTTCCAGCAGCGGGACGTATATAGGCCGGTGATATTAAATACTAGAAATAACAGTACGTCACTATAGTTGGGAACCTTCGCTTCAGAACAACTCGGCTTTGTACCGGCCTCGTTCAGTCAACTTGTCATACTGTAATGTAATTTATCAAGGGTTTGTTAGTGTGCTTCAGAACACGTGTAAAAGCGATGCAACCGTCTGCTTTAAGAGATCTTCGATAATGTATTGTGTTAATTCTTGTATTGTTTTGGAAAATGCTATGGACACATTAAAGGTCATGTATCAGACTTAGTAACTACGGAAATTAAAGTAAGCTATAAATGTTTTGTATACATATGTGATGTGGCTGTGTTTTCTAAATATATTCTCAGCTTCAATACTTGCGTGGCAGATTGTGCGAAGTGTGATTGTTATGTCAAGGATTTGATAGCCGAGTCAGTCTTTATTATCAACCCATATACGTCCTATTGCTGGGCACGGGCTTCCAATGTAACTGGGAGGGTAGAGGCCTTAGGCCACCACGCTGGCCTAGTGTGGGAGTCAGTCTTATAAATACCCTGACCCGCAACTAATGTCTTTGGATTACACAAACATTTGTATGTGGTCTCTTGTTAACAAGCTTGTGTCTACTGTGCTATCAATCACTTTAACAATTTACATTACCTTTAACGGAAGAAAAATCTAGAATGATTTGGATTTTGAAGCAGCAGAAGAGTAAACGTAGCTTGAGGCACTCAACATTCACAGTGTGTATGTACGAATAAACCTACAATAGACGAGGTCTATCACTGTGAGTTTCAAGCATGGATGGTATTACAATGCCGTTAGCTGACTAAGGCGTGACTCTACTGTTAAAATATTTTTATAGTTTTCAGAGCGCCTACACAGCCTGTCGTCCAGCTATCTACCAAAAACATAAAAAAAAAACATAACACATTTGCAAATTGAAAACGTGGCCGAGCCCTAATCCCGACTCTATAACAAATTGCATAGCCTTTCGTTCGACGTCAACTGAAAAAAGACAGACAAAAAAGTCATAAAATCCAAATTGTGTCGTTGGCAATTAAGTTAATTGAGTTTTGCGAAGGCCAGAGCGCGCCCTGATTGCAAATGTACGGTTTATAACCCCTATGAATTGTAATTACGAATTAGCCATCTCGGTGATCCGTGAGCAATGCGACCAATCATGTTTAAATGATGATATTTTCAAATTCACATCAGTGATAATGTTAATAAGATGGGTGCGTTTGTATTGGGTCATGTTCTGTATAAAATAAAACAATAAAATATATTTTTGATAGCATTTTAGTATTGAAAAAAATATGGTTATTTGTTATACTACTGTAATAATTAATACGAAGGATAATGTTCCAATTGAACAAGGAAGTCGTAAATTCAAATTTCTCTTTTAAAAACAACTATTGACTTAGGAAAGTTTTAATTATGAAAAAGGTTCGCAAAAAAAAGATTCTGTAAATAATATTATCTGCCTTTGAAAAAGTCAACTGTTGGTTTTTACCAACTCTGTTTACAGTTGGAGAGCAACTAGGTTTTACTACAATTAACTAGCTGAATGTAAGTTCTCAAATTATATACAATGATACATATACGGTATGCATTCAGACCGTGATTGACAACTAAGGCAGGTAATAGCTACGGTGATCACAAACCCATTGACATTTAAAAAAATCCCGACAAAAATAAAAATTTTGTATGGTTGTATGGAAAACGACATTTTTTTATATTTTCGGGACTTTTTTTACCTGCCTTAGTTTCCGACCACGGTTGGAATACGTCCTGTGAAGGTGCGTATGTATGAAATTATTACATTTTATTTGTATTTATATTATTCGTTATCTATCGTACGTACATACATATTTATGCATACAACCTGATGAGATCGAGATAAAACGCTAAAACCACCATTTGTGCATTCTGTGTTAGTTTATTTATACTTTTCCATTTGCTTCGTTGTGAGGGTACAATAAAGTTTATTTCTATTTATAACTTTAAGGTGTGCAAGTTTCCACACGATGTTTTCTTCACTATCAAAGAAAGTGAAAAATCAAGAATTTTTTTTTTTTTTTTTATGTGAAAGGAGGCAAACGAGCTAGTGAGCCACCTGATTATTTATTATAAATTATTTACTCAATCCATATATTCAATAAAGTCTAACAACAAAAAGTATCGAGAGAGGTCGGTAACTTTATCCAATAAGTTCACTTGAAGAACTCTTAACTAGTGCTCTATTGGTCTGAAGATGTCTAGATTCATCTGTACATTATACGATTGTTAGCGAAGACTTGGCTATTTACGCTCAAATAAAATTCAAAGTTCGAAAAGTTTGTATTTTTATTGCATGAAAAGAAAAAATATGAATGAACCTTCACGTCAAAGTTGTGCTTAGAAACCGTCTTCTTCTGCAATGAAGACTGCTTGAATTTTTAAATTTAAATGCTTATTTAGAAAGCAGTTTTCACGTGGAATAATAAAAATATTTTTTAATACACATTAGAATAATTAAAAATTGGACCTGGTAGCCAACAAGTGGTCGGTGGCGCTGTTGTCGGAATAATATCATTTAAAGCTTTTCCGGACAGAATGACGTCTGCCATGACAGCGAGTGTCTAATAAAATCTATCTTGGTATCTAATAACGATCTTTGTAATTTTTTTATTGGATAGGAAAGGCATCAAAGTACGTAATTAATTAAATATATGTAGATAAAAAAAAAATTTCAAGAGCGTGTAATATTCTGATTACGTAGCGATGAGAGCCTATGCGACACAGAATAAATTCTCGTTCAACTTCAAAATTTTCCGCAACTAAATTCACAACTATTTTAATGGGGAATGTGTCTGACATACCCTATCTTGTTTGAAACTATAGTTAGTGTGTCTCGTTCTATCACGTTGGCAGACTTATAGGTTAGAAAGAGATAGACTATAGGCTTGGGAGGTCTGCAAAAACGACCGGATATTGAGCAGTCCTTTTTCATTTAACGCTAAGCTTCGTCAATGAAGTAGTTTAAGGAATAGTTTCACTTAGTTTAGTCACGTTTTTCATAAATTAGAATTTTTCGATCAAATTTAACCATATGGCCACTAAACTTTGTGATGTATTTTTTTAGATATTGAACAGTTAAAGGAGAGATCGAGGGTTCAATACTCGCATTTTATGTGTGAACAATATTTTTGGTTTGGGTATGACGTCTACTGCTGGACATAGGCTTCTCCAAAAGATTTCCAAAGCGCTCTGTCGGAAGCTTGTGTTTCGTGTTTGGGTAGGCCGAAATCTCTTTCGTAGTTTCCTAATACCTACGACACAAGACTATTATTATCTTATGGTAAAATCAGGTGTATGTATGTGACTCTACTAAACATCTTAAAAAGACTTTACTAGAGAAATCTTCGTGATTAACTTCTACGTAAAATGAAGGCAACCAAATCCTAACAAAATACTCTTAATAGCGAAGGCATGTGTCTACAAATAAGTTAATACAAATTAAAAACCACTTTCATAGAGAAACTGGACTTATCCCTCGCAAAGCTCGTGAAAAATTCCTTCTAGCAATTAATATTTTTCATAGTTACCATGGGGCGTCCAAATGGGCGAAGTAACGTGGTGTGGACAATACAACCGCGTTGCGCCACAATTTCACCGAGTTCCCGTCACGGGTCACAAATTGTTTTTGTGCCCGCTCTAATTATTTCCACTTGATGACTTCATATGCATGTAGTGTCGCTGGAAACGACTGTCAATCCAGGAATAAACAAATACAGGGTGTATTTAATAAATATAGTAAATACAGGGTGAATCACATATAGTTTTGGTTAGTTAACCTTGTGGGCTTGCGACTACCTTTCATTTCTCTTTCTATATCTCCGTCAATGGTTGTCTGCAAGAGATCGCTTAGCCTATAGTATTCCATAACTTTTAAATAAATAAATATAAAGTTCTGACCCCCCACTAGGAAACAAGTCCTGTGATGTGTGTATCAGAAAGTATGAGAGACTTTTTGGTCTCACAAACACTCTAGGTGTTGTTCTTCGAAACAAGTATTTGTGGATCACGCAAACATTGGATCGAGCCTGTGGCCTTTCGTTAGCTGGTGTTTTACCCCCTGTGCCACAGGGCTGTTACAGTTTGTAATTTTGTTTTCGACAGTATTGAAGTCTAGACATCGCCGTTGGTGACCGTGGTGTGTGGCATACGAAACACATTTGGCGAAACGTGGGTTCAGATATCGCCTATCTCTTTAGAGAAACAAAGAAAAGCTTTAAATCTTTATTACAGTAAAGCAATTTGACATCAATAAGAATATTTTAGCCCACGATAAATAATTATAAACTAGACATCACACAATTAACGTGTAAGACATCTGTGCTTCTATAGAAGTACCGCCACTGCAAAAGGATAAATTTGTATGAATGTAAGAACCATATTTACCACATTCAGCAGTTCTACATCTTCGCAAGCACTTTTGGTGCGCGCTCCCCTAACATTCACAGTAAGTAATAAAAATGCAAACTTGTCAAGTCGTTTTATTTCATTTTAAACAACCAAAATTAATTCTAGCGTCGTGACACTAAATACCGTGTGGACGGAATCTCTTTTTTATTAAATAATGAGAATTGCTGGAACAAAACGATGTTTTGAAGATATTTTTTTTGCGCATTTTCATTTCTTAACAATTTGTTATTACACGTTTTTTATTAGTTTTTTATGTTTATTCGTAACGGACTCATTTGGGCTTGTTTTTGAGCCACTTCATACGGCCAGATATCATTAAAATATGTTATGACAAGACTCTATATTAAAAATAGATTAACAATAAATATTAGTTTAAAAAGAAACTAAAACATGTTTTTTTAAGGTCTTGTTTTGGTATTTTTTGTTTTATATCTTTTTAATATGCTCACAAATCCAGTAGCTTTTTGTTAAACATTAAGAAAAGATATTTTGGGCGAACTGATTTTTCAATGACTATTTATTACCGAAACAAATAATTGACTATTTTGATTGATTTATTAAAATGAGCTTACAATTATATATGTATTTAGTAGATTTAATGTCAACAATAGGTAAATTTATTACACCTAAAGTATTTATCAAGATATATTACTGATATATTATGCCTATTCGTCTTGTGTGTGCACGACGATTTAATGTCACGGATCGAATCTCAGATGTCAGCAGCTAATTGCCAGTAAACATCTTGAGACCTCTCAGCCGAAGATAGGACAAACGGGACATTGACGTAGTTGAAATTACAACTAACAATACAATATAGTAAATAATATAAACGAGTTGATTTGACGTCGAGAAAAATGAGGTTCTTTGGTATGAAGACTACGAATAAGTATTGCTTTAAGTAGTTTGTAGAAATATAAAAATAAATAATTCGTATAAGAGTAATTAGTATAAAACACGGACTACACACCTACGAAATTCATAAGAACTTTAAAATGTGTAGGTTTCATCACAATGCTTTCCTTTAACGTTAATATATGTGATAATTCATTGTGAATACACGCATAACATTGAAAAATCAGAGGCGCGAGTCTGCTGTTTGCACTAGTTTGGATAGTGATATCTTATTAGTTAAGTCTTGTGCCTTTGGCGTAAGTATGGGTCGAGCTATCTAGAGTTCCTACATTTCCCACATCACACATGGACGGAGTCTAAAAACGACAAAAGGCTACCTATTGACAACGCGTGAGGCTATGACGCGTGAGGTAATGTCTATAACAACTACACAGAATTTACAACAAAAACCTAAAATTGTAGATCTCGTAGAATTTGCTTTAAAACAAACCAGAACAAACTTTTTTCCCCAGTTTTATGTAAATTGATAGCACTACGACAGAGTGCCATCAAGGTTCCCAATCTCATTGAATATGCAAATCGCGGGCAAAATTGAAAATACCAAGCCATCGGCCATTAGTTCTGCTACCGTCTGAGTTCGGGGTACGCTGGCTTGTGATCATAATGCGAGTATTATGGTAAAACACCTGCGTAATTTTGGGGTGCGTTTTTAAATGTCACGTTGAAAGAAACCAAAGGAATTGCTTTGAAAAATCTGCGAAATTGCTAATATCATTTGTCATTCGAAATCCGGTTGTAATATTTTTTTTCGAATTTTCGAATGCGGTGACATAATTTTTTTCACTGATTCAGGACTACGATTGTTTTTTATATCATAAAACCTCTATATAGTGGTCTACGGGTATTCCTACCATAGTCTTTTTTAACTAAGCGTGCCTCTAAATCACGTTTAATACTGTTGAGAAGAGTTCCCCTGAAAATTAAATTTAACCCTTAGGTGGCCGAACAGCACTAAAAAATGACTTATGATTGTCCCAGGTACCGTTGGAAGGATGAGGTCTGCGGGATCTCTAGGCTGAGGACTGGTGGGATGGCCTAGGGCCAATTAGAGCAAAGATTCTTATTTCAGAGTCCGAGACTCGCTTTGCTTCGTTATGGTATTTAAGTAAGTAGATACATTAAATAACTATATAAATGACTTTTAAATCAGACGGTAAATTCCCCGTTTAATATTCCGCCGAACACAATGAACCATGATTTTCCCAATATAGCAAACCGAAATTCCTTTTGAAGGAAATGTAATATAGCAAAATTCAAAATGCTTGTCTGTGCCCCGTTAACCCGACTCAACGTCTTCGCGTAATTAGAATCTGAGACAGTCGCACTATTTATTCGGCGACGGTATTCACCTTCACTTCCATTGTGGAAGCTATAATACACCCATTATTAGGTAAATGTGACAATATGACCTTCATCATCATCATTGTCAGCCAATTCTGGTCCATTGCTGGACATAGGCCTCCACCAATGACTTCCACCGGGAACGGTCGGAAGCCTCCTGCAGCCAGCGACGTCCCGCGACCTTGAAAGGTCGTCGGACCACCTTCTTCATCATCATCAGCCCATATGGAACTATGGGGACGGACCTTTACAACTGAGAAGGTTAAGGGCTTAGTTAGTTAGTGGTGGACTACATACCTAAGAAATTCTTGAGAACTATTTGGTGCGCGGATCTCCTCATGTTTTAAACGTCCGGAATCTTCTTGGAATTCTTGTTCGATGTGATGGCAAATTTACTGATACGCTTTTATTCAGTACCTTTTGATAATTTAAAAGTGTCTTAACGATAATATTATGTACATACCCTTAATATTGTAACTTGAAATTAAACAAGTTTCAAGCATCATAAACTCAAATATCGATGCGTAGTTCAGAAGGCAATGGATTGCGAACCTACAGTTCCTCTCTTCCACACTCCGCCCATAGCTCTTAAAGAGGATGTTCTACAATCGCACGTCTAAATTGTTTGTAAAGGAATCTAATTATAATGTAATTCGAATTTCAATCGCCAACGCTGGCCGAGAGCTGATTTATTTTTCAGTTCGTTACCCGAAATGGTTTCTTCGACTATTTCAAGTATTTGATCTTGATTCTGTAGAGCTCTTATCATAAAATGCTTTTAGCGAGTTGAAAAATTAAGTGAATTTTATTTTTTCATTCTTGTTTTATGTGCCGCTCAACCTGATTTTATTGTGCGGTTTAACGATATAATTGGTTGATGCTTAACTTTTTGCAAAATTTCGTTATAATACTCTTGAAACACAAATATTTCGTAGTAGGCGAAATATAAAACTTGTGAACCTTTCGATTCGTGCATGGCTTAAGGCAACCTCAAATCAGAGGCTAGGGAAACTATGGTGAAAACTATGGTATGTGAATAGCTGACCGTGCAAATATATCCACAATAGTGTTAGCTCCAAGCCATCAAATCAAGATAGAAAATTCGTGTTAGCTACAAAAGTTATTCTTTCACGGATCAAATAAAGTAGCCGCAGAAATCCAAACTAATTTAATTACAAACCGATATGAACTAAGAGAAACAAAACCAATAAGCGATTTACTATAAAAGATTATTCAGTGACTCTCGTTCGATCGCATGGACACATCTTAAGGGCAGTATCCTAAAACGTTCGAGAATGACTTTGGAGGTCGTGTGAGCTTAAGGGCTTGGGTTCGTCTGGCCTTTCAAAGGGCTTGTTTGCGCAGTATTGTTTTAAAATTAAGGAGCGAATTGGATTTCACTATTTGTCTTGGATACTGTTTATTGTTAAATTTGATTTACGAGTTAAATTCTGGAACGTTTGATGTTTGCAGTGGGTTTGAAATAAGAATGTTAGATTTTGCGAATTTATTTCGTGAATCTGTGATATTGACTTTCACAAACGTAGGTCGATTCAATTGGTTTATTTATCGATGTTGCAGTAATGAGATGATATTTGAGAAATAGATAAACGACTCCCACTTTAATTTTAATATTTGTGTTTTGAGACAAATGTTTGATTCACTTATAAATATTGGTAATGGTTTTCGTTTAGATCAAATAGAATTATAAGTCAACATGAAATCAAGGGTTAAAAACCTCCGTTTTGATGATTAAAATCTATATCGGCAAATGAATGTTCATTTTAATTTGCTCTTGTATCACGGGATACTGTGGAGTAAGATAAATCCTATCGGTAATATATAATCCTATCGGTGATATTAGAAAGACCCTATGTAATTGCCTATTTAGTTTATACCAGTTCTGGTAATATATCTTGTCTTATGATCTGTCTATGTACCAAATTCTATCTTAGCTTTTGGACACGATTGACAATAATATTTTTTTTCTTTGCTGCCAATTCCTCAAACACGTAACAGACCCAATAAAAACTCCTAGATAAAAACTGTAAATACTATTACATATCGTATTATGCCAATAAGCTAGACAAGAGGTTTGAAACGCATTCGCCCCTTTACCCAGCCACGCAGCTGTGTGATGGGGCAATTTCGCGAGGCCAGTTGAGAGATCCAAATAGAATTGCGGTAAACGAGTTACAGTCGAACAGGGAGGGGTACCCGGGTCCGTCCGTTGCTGGGCTAAGTGCGTTACTAAACTTAGAATACTGCAATATTCCAAACGGAACTGCAGTTTGGTAAATTGATTGAAGTTTGTTACAGGTGCAAATGTTGGTGTATTGTGTTGTAATATTGGTAGGTTTTGTTTTTGGTAGGTAAAATGCTGTAGAATTTTAAATTGTTTTGAGAAAAACATCAAATGTGAGTTAGCAATAAAATAACTACAATAAAAAATACTAATTTAAAATTACATTTATTTTCTGTCTAATTTGCGTGATTTTGCAATTGTTACAAGTAATTTGGAATAAGAAATAAATTATAAAAAAATTGTTTGCTTAAGTTTATGACTGGAACCTTTTGATTGGATAGATTTAACATAGTGTAGCTGAAAGTTTTCCTTTAAGTAATATTATAATAAAACAATTAACTTCTACATACATTCACCACACTGATATAATTAACAATTGAATGCTCCATAACAGATTTGGCTTATCTGTTGCGATAATTCTTATGTAGGTGTATAATCGGTCTTTCGGAGAGTTTGTGTAAATCTTGTATCGGATTAATCAAATATTTGAATAATACGAGTCGGTGCGCAGGGGTGGCGATCCAATAAATCAAGCGGTAAGCAAGCCCTGATCAACTTGGAGCGCTAAACCCTATTTCGAAACATCGACAGCTCGCAGCTTAAAACTTATCTCTTTGACTTTAGCGCCGGGAGTAGGGCTGCAGAGGTTCAGTAGAAGATTCTTTTTTTGAATTTTGTAATAAATCATTTTTGCTTGTCGCCTTTTGCAAATTTGTATTGCACTTGGTTGAGCATGAAAATTTGCAATTATAAATTTATACAAAACAGGCACAAACAACTAAGACTACACATTAAGATAAAATATCAGGTATATTAATTAAATACTACATATTTTAACTTTCATGTATTGGCCTAAACCCTCTCTAAGATAGAGGAGGCCCGTGCTCAGCAGTGAGACGTAAATGAATGATGATTATATATATATCTATATATATACATACATACTTTTTTAGTTAAAGATTTGACGCTTGAACATTCAAAAAACTCCTTGTTTTATTTTGGTTTTGACACGAAACAACACATACTATTCACAGCACTATGCATAGCTATCATTTACAGCAATGATCAGCCTTAAATTATTATTTTTATTTTTAATGGCTTCTTAGTAGTATTGGCAACCCTGATCAATTTTGTCAGAATTTTCCAACAAATTTCAGATTCTTCGCCAGACGTTTTGATAAGTAGATCCGTTTACATTGTTACCGAGGATATAGTTTTAATACAAATAACCTAAATGGCTGATCAATTTCCAAGTTTAAGTGCATTGACTCTGATATTGTTTGATATTTCAGACTTTGGATTTAAAATATCTATATTATTCTCGGGAAATATTAATAGGTATCAACAATCATAAACATAAATAAGAAAGTAGCTAAGTTTCATAGTCTTCTACTTTAAAAATAAGAACTATTTAATTAATTCACATATCATAAACGTTTAAAAGTAGCTGCCTGCTATGGTTTCATGTCTCAGCCGCCGAGATGATTTGAACGATTTTTGGTATGGAAATAAACGACATAAAATAATAAAATTTATAGAACTGCGTCTAGGTAGAGCCAAAATTTTGTTGTTAAAATTATTATTAGCATAAAAATTTGATTTTATGAAATATCGAAAATATTAAGTCAAGAACCAATAGGGGAACATGTTTGGGACAAATATTGACCTGTAGTTCTTTCAGAAGACCTCGAGTATACAATTTTTTGTTTAACATAACAAAATCTGTGAATGAATCACCTGAATTATTATAAATTACACTTGAGGATGTGCACTAAGGAAAATAGGTATTGCTTCACTATTATTTATTTTATCTTCCTTTTTAAAATAGGTACTTCATGGGTCTGTCAACCGTTAAAAGCATTTTAGATGAAGTGCCAGTCAATTTTACGGTCTTTATATCCTAGAACGGCTTATATTTTGTTCGAAGATTGACGTTACTTCATTATCAGACTTATCTTCACACAACGTTCAAAATTTTAACTTACTAAACAGGGAACATCTTTAAATATCAATGATGTCTCAAAATATTAGGTAAATGACCCATTTTGGAAAACGAGGTAAAATAGAGGTCCAAACCCAGGCATACACCTCTGACTGAAGTAATGTGTCCATTCACAATGAATTATAACTTGCTTTAACGGTGAAGGAAAACATTGTGATGAAACCTGTACAGTTAAAAATAATTAAGAATTACTTAGGTATGTATGTAGTCCGCCAACCCGCACTAGGCCAGCGTGGTGGACTAATTGCTAAACCCTCTCAATGGTAGAGGAGGCGTGTGCGCAGCAGTTATGATGACTATTGATGACGATGATGATTTAAAGGCAGATAGTAAGATGAATGAAGTCTAAAGAATTTTAGCATTTTATCTATTATTAGAATTGTCAATTTCGAAGTATCTATTGTTTTATCTATAGATAACTGGGCAGTAGCGATCTTATCAAAAGATTCCACTAATAAAATAATCTAAAGGAGCATCCATTGTAAATCTAACCCTCTAAAACCATTTTATATAAGTGTAATAAATTTCGATCATTTTAATAGAACTCGACCAGGCACGTTTCCATATAAAAATAAATCCTTATGTTCTTTCACAATTCCCATTTAATTACCATATTTTCTCAATTATAACAATAAATAAAGATGGAAGGTAAGTTAAAAATAAAAATGTATTTTCCCTTTACTTGGTGACTCCGCGCCACAAGTATGGGGCGTGCAATTGGAAACTCCTAGGGATAGTTTTGCTGCACGTTTACTTTACAAAAAATCCAGAAGCTGTACGGAGTTTAGGAAAGTGTCCAAAAGTAGATTTTTTATTTTCCTGATTTATTCTACTTTTTTCCAGTCTTGCATAAAAATCATTTTTTCATAAAAGCTCAGAAAACTGATCGTCGATAAAAACTTTCTTCACACATTCAAAAACTTAACATGGAAAGAAACACCTGAATTGATGCATTTGTGTATCTAAATTTATTTTTCTATATATTTATCTCAGCCCTCATAGGATCTACTGCTGGGTAGGTACGAAAGAAGTAAAGACCACACACAATATAAAATTTCTAGGAACAGTGTGCAGTTTTCCTCGACATTTATTTCAATGTACACTTTTATTTAATACATTTAAAATTCCAGTCGTCGCCAACTGGTTAAACCTCAGATATATCAAGTATCTTTATCACTATTAGGTTTTTCTCATAGCGATAGTATTACTTTTCGCAGTTGTGATTCAAGTTGACGATGAAATTGCACGTTTTGCTTTTGTTTCTGTTACTGAGTGGGATTGATGGCAGAAAATTCACCAGATGCCGTCTGGCTACAGAACTGTTGAAAATTAAGGAGGTTGGAAAGACTTTCCTTGGCAGTTGTGAGTATTTCTAAAAATCTATAAATAGTATAGCTTGTCCGTTCAACTGCAGGATAAGTGCCACTTCTGCGGCTAAGGGGCTTCAATTATCACATTAAAGAAACTTCTATGTGCTATCAAAATACATTAGCTCAGTATGATGATTTTATTATTGTTTTGATTTAGTCATTTTACTTACTTATCAGTTCAGAAAACAGAATCCACTTGAAAAGAACAGGCAAAGAAACGTAACCATGGTTAATAGAGGATTTAAGAAAATTAAATGTCTACGAGTGTACTAAGCCGACCCTTAGCCACCGTGATGGACTCAGTGGAGAGGAGAATTGTGTCCAGCCGTGATGATGGTGATGATGAGTGTACGATACACCGAAGATAGAACGTAGTGTTATACGTCTTGGGAATGTCCAAGTCCAATAGCAGTTGGGACTTGTTTTAAGTTATGGGACTATGATGAGCAGATACAAATGAGTAACACAAGTAAACTCGTTTCATAACATAGCTATATGAGGAAAATAGCAACAATACAAGAACAATGTAAAAAGTACTATTTATTCGTTTGGAATTCACAAGTGACCTTTATTCATCATTATTCTTTAGGTTTATTTGTTTTGCAAGCGCGGTAAAGTGATGTTAATGCCGATACTACATGGTCTGCCCACCGATAAATATAATTATGTTTAACACAATTAGACACAAAAATAAATTTCTGTCCATTCCTTCGAGAATACAGGCGTGAAATATTTTGTCCCACCCGAGAATCGAATCCGAGGCCTCTTAATTGCACGGGACATGCCTGAGCGGTGAGACCCCGAGACAGGCAGTTTAATAGCACATTATATAATATATATCAAGACATAGTGACCGAGTAGCAATAAAAACTCACCGTCATTAAAGCTATTTATATAAATACGGATGTGTCTATGTTTTTCTTATTATCGGCTCGCGTAATGAGATGTTATCTCTTGAACTCGTTAAAGTAACTACTTCAATATTCACCTCTAGATTAGTGGGAAAAACCAATGGGAGTTTGTTTATATAAATATTTACACATTCACGCCCTTATCGCAAAGAGGGTAGGAACATTTTCGATTTTATATATTTTTTTTTATGAAGACCTTACCTCTCTTAGTTGTAGGGGATTATGGTCAATACATACATAGTACACAAATGTTGATGATGGAGATTCACAGAATAATATTCTGTGAAACGAATAAAAACTCTTTTATGAAAAACTCATTTAAATATATGACCAAAAACAGCGTCGTTCTATTTTCAAAACAATTTTTATAAAAGCATAGACAACCTCGTTCTCGGTTCGAAAATTAAAAAAATAGTTTTGCTCAATAAACATTTTTAGCAGTATCCACCGCCGAAATTCGACAAAATTGGCGGCATAACTTACAAGCCTACGTTTAAAACTCTATGGAGAATTTTTAGCAAGTTTTCACGCAATGGTTGTACGTGTTTTGTCGGTGAGGTTAGTAAAGCACGCTTCCAATTTGCCTACTTATTTCACTGATATTCATCATGCGACGAATAAATACTACTTCTTATTACAATGCAGTAGATTTGTAAAAGCGAATGAATTAAGTATATTTCATGTTAAGTAATTGTGGCCTCGAGGATTAGGCATTCAGTTAGGCAGTTGAAACAAATTACAGTGGTCGCGGATTTAAACCCTAGGCATACCTCCGACATATAGAAGTTTTGTGTGTATTCACATCGAATTATCGTGTGATCTAATGGTGGAAGAAATCTTCATAAGGAAATCTACACACCTAAAATGTCTTTAAAATTTCATAGACGAATAGTCTACAAATCCTTATTCTTAGGGTTTCAGTTTTGCCCATACTAAAAGTCATTGTCAAGTAATTTTTAAGTTAAATCGTAACTACCAAAAAAAATCAAATCGCTTCTCTTTCGAATACCAGTATGAAGTAAAGACGAACTTCCCGCAAATTATCAGTTCACAAGAAAAAAGTCAACTAACCTTTTCCAATTGTAGAGGTTGCTACCCAGCTAGTAACATGACGTAGAAAATAAAAAAATAATAACAGGACCTCCTCAATTAATATCAAAGTAACACCTGACATTGTAAAAACAGATTAATTAATTGCCGGTAGTAAAGTCCATTTGCGTACGCGCAATGCAACTTCACACATCATGTTGGTCGCCCGTGTGTGCGTTCTCTTTGTAATTATTATCGAAGTTAGCGCAAAAAGATTCGATACCAGATGTAAATTGGCTCGCGAATTATTAAAAGTGGGACTGCCAAATGATATATTCCTAGGACATTGTAAGTGATTTCTTTTGGATTTGTATTATGTAAGTATTGCATCATTAATGTTAAGGTCGAGTGTTTGGAGTCCATTGCTGGTTTTGTGTGTAATTTTTTTGTTTATGCTCAAGTAGAGCAGCGATGGAGAGTGTGTATAATATTATATATAAATTGTACGAGTATGATAACAACTACGCAATAAGTATTTTATTGGAATTTTCATATAAATGTAATAAAAATAGTGGATAAAAGCAAGAATATCTATTTGTAATTGTAAAATAACTTTTTATTTAATGAATTTTTTATTATACTTGATGCACAAATGTTTTTTTTTATTTATTTTGTCGCCACTTTGTATGTCCTGTATAATTTCCGTAACAGGTGTATTTTTCAAAAGCAATATTAGGTTCAATTGTAATTGTACTATTTATCTTTAAAAATGTTTCACCTCACAAACATATTTTAGCGCCTCCAGTAATGTGATGGCAATATTGATTCTTTGAATCTCTTGTTATCAGCCATCCTTGAGATCAGGCACTAAAGCCATAACATAATACTTCGTTATAGTGTTATTATTTTAGGAAGAAGAATAAAGATTTGGTCTAATTATCACTTTTATACCTTTATGGAGAGGAAAGCTTAGCTTAGTGCGTTGAGAAAATCTCCTCTTGTCTAATTTGTGCTCAGCAATGGGACGTATGTATATAGGCTTATAATCTCGGCGGTCGCGGGTTCGAACCCCAGGCACACACATCTGACTTTTCGAAGTTATGTGTGTATTCAAATTGAATTATCACTTGCTTTAACGGTGAAGGAAAACATCGTGATGAAACCTGCACACCTAAAAGTTCTTAGGAATTTCTTAGGTGTGTAGTCCGCCAACCCACACTAGGCCAGCGTGGCGGACTATGGCCTAAACCCTCTCAATGGTAGAGGAGACCCGTGCTCAGCAGTGGGCGTATATGGGTTGATGAAGAAGGTATAGGCTTATAATGATGCTGACATAAACACAGTCTCATTTCGTAACGCTATGCGGGTTGATTTCACAGTTTCCCAAATCAAATAACTAGTCAAACTATAATGAATACACGAAACAACTCAACTAATCAACGTTATGTGCCGCAGAAACAATTATAATTCACTAACCCCGATATTTAACCCACGTAGAGTCGCTCATACTATTTGCATTTCAAATGAGACGCGACTGCACGAACGCTAGGATTTTACACGCAGAACGTACAAAGTTATAACTTGGACAACTCATTGAATTGTGGGTGTAGTACTAGACTGGTAAAATGTAATTTCATTATCATCATCAGCCCATATACGTCTCACTACTGGGCACGGGCCTCCACTACCATTAAGAGAGTTTAGTTAAGACTTAGGAGTCTAGGAGTCTATAATCTGCGTAGCAAAGTCTATATCGACTGATAAGGCTCGATATTAAGAGTAATGCTAAAGCATTACATATGTTTAAAATGCGTAAGAAAATAAAAATATAAATTTAAAATTATACTACTTGAACTAATAAACTTCTCATTCCAGTCCCGTAATTTGTAGAGATCGCAGCTAGCGATACGACCGTCTGTTGTAGCTATTTATTATTTTCATAGTTATCTCTTTTATTTTGTAAATTATTAAATGTACTTTATATTAAATTAATAAATAAAATGAATACACAGTTTTAAACAAGTGTATCAATAATCATCATCATCACCTATACGTTCCGCTTCTTCTATCGGACCTTTCTCTACGACAGAGTGAAGAATAATAACGTTATACATTGCTCTTTAACTAAGGAGTCCTGTATCAAGGGGTCCCATAAAGGTAGCAAGCTATTTACTAGACAATTCTTTTGCAATTAATTGTTTTTCATGAGATATTTAGCAACATAGAGTTAAAATATTGCTTCCACTTCACGCAACTTGAAAAAGTTTGCGTTCTCTCGAGAGGCGTAAGTGAAAATGTATGCACATAACTTATATAAATTACTGGAGCAGAAAACTTAAGGGGTACAAACCCCTTCGATGTGCTTATAGATTACTATGAAGGTATCTTTGTTTTTACACTGAATGATGAGTGTCAGGTGCCGGGTTCGATTTTTGGTGCGGTATATGATGTTGAGATTTTGTTTTAGTTTCAGTATCTGCTTGGAGTGCGAAAAAATAATTTTGGATGCAAAAATAGGAAAAGAAAAAGAATATCCCATAAATAGAAGCTCAGGGATACCTATAGTAATGCCTTTATCAATGGGTCATAGGCATCGGTGGCGTTAGCCAAGGTTACCCTGTAAAATTCTGAATAATAATATAATTAATCTCCAAGCTTTCAGTCTTTATTTAACAGAACCAAATTGACATATAAATCAGGATAATTTGCCTCCACAGTACATTATTGTGACCTAGACATTACAAAATTAACGTGTAACGCTTTTGGGCTTTTAGGGAATTATCGGCACTGACAGACATAATTAAATATTAATTTTATCATTATTAATTTATCTACAAAATTTTCGTGTCAGAATAAATTGTACTAGCCCAAGGTCTATTCCGTCGTGACGAGAATAGAGAGACTCGTATAATATGCAACACTTTATGACATTACAAGAGGACAGATAAAATGGAATTACTGTTCGGATAATGAAATGGTTGTATCCGGGCCCTAGAGTTATTGTGTTATTTACATACGATGTTAAGATTGGAGGCGTAAAAATGTATAAACTTATGTTTGACTGTTCTCTCTCGGCGTGAAATTCTTGGCTCGATTTCCAGGTCGAGGCAAGAATTAATGGTTTTTGAATTTCAACTTAATGAAATTTAACAATATTACAAATTTATTTTTAATTTGTTCAGCAGTTTTTTTCATAAGACGAATGCTTATTTTAGTTGCCTCTATTGTGTGCGAAACGCAAAATTGGAAACACTCTACAAATTTAGAAAAAAGATTATAATATATAGTAAAAAGAAAAAAAAATGACGTGACTGTTCTTGAGGCGCGATTAGCGCAAAAAAATGGTTTTGGCTATCATATAGAGAATTTCTGTAAAACAGTTACCTCACGCTGGTTAAGCCACTCGCATTGTAGTCAAAGCTGACTACGGCGTAGCACTTCGTCTAATTTGTAAAAAAAATCGTATGTTCCTCTTTAAACTCAAATTTTCGTTTCAGGGGTCTGTCTTATAGAGAAAGTGAGCAACAGAGATACTAGTGCTTATTCAGTGACACCAAGTGGGAGGAAGTTCTATGGCCTCTACCAGGTAAGTCAAATGTCATAGTGATCTCGTCGCGGATTCAAACAGGATACCTTTGACTGTACGAACTTATGTGTGTTTTTTGCAATAATTTATCACGAGCTTTAACGATGAAGGAAAACATCGTGATATATAAAGTATTTAGCTGTATATTAAAAATATGTAGTCCGCCAACCCGCACTAAGTTAGTGTGGTAGACTAAAGCCTTAACCCACTCAATGGTAGAGGAGGCCCAGCAATGGGACGTACGTGGGTTGAATATGATGAGAATTATGAAAGTATTTATTATTGTTACGAGGCAACTACTAGTAAACTCATGAGTTCAATAAATATCTTTCAGATTGAAAGTCAATGGTGCAAGAAAGGGAGACGCGGCGGCAAATGTAATATTGCGTGTGAATGTAAGTGTGATTGATTTTATAATTACCTGTTGACCGTATCTCCGTATGGAAATTTTAAATTAGAAAAAAATTCTTCCGTTCTTACCACAATTCTCATTGCTGCTCTTTGTAGCGCGATGATAAATAGCTTAACCCGTAGCTTTTAGTAGGTTTTTTAGATAAATGAAATATATACAACAATAACACTTGAGATTAGCGTGATCGACTAAACCAGTTAACTCTTGTGTACGGATTAAAATCGATATGATACTTTTCTATGAATTGCCATCCGTACAATAAGCGTCAAAGATACTACCGTGAAACCAATTGCATGTATTTTTTCTAAAGATTTCATCTACCACATTTTTTAAAACAATTTTGATTTTCAACATGATTTTACGTTGGTCGACTATCCGAATATTTTACTAAACATCAAATATATCAATATTAGTCAAAAGTTTGGCATTTCGTTCATACAGTGCCGCCGCCAAAGCCACCAAATTTGTGTGAGACATGAAATACGACGTGGAACTCATAAAATCCTCACAAGTGGTTTCGCTTATCTGTCCGTTGTAAATCATTTTATCGTCGAAAACAAGCGCTTTTTACGCTTCTATATGCGAATATCGAGACATTTATGATTTATGTCAAAAATGCAAGCGATTTTCGCAGAAATCATTACTATTTTGAAATTTTTGAGAATTTTTTTCTAGTGCTGAAAAATGCTTTTCTGGCTTTGAGGTACAAATTTAAAAAAAAATCACACATTATTTGAGGCTTTTGTACCTCTTTTACAAGTGAGGCCTTAGTGTACTCGGTTCAACTGCGATTTGATATTCTTATATGAAAATAATATTTGAGGAGAACTCTCGGATGTATAATCCTTGAGCTTTACTCACGCGATATTAACTTTGACATTTTACTCTATTCCTTACGCACTTTTAGAGACATTATAATACAACAATTGTGTATAGAATTAGCACAAACTTTTTTCACACAAATTTTATTATCTATAATTTTTAATCACATTCTGCTATCTTGCTATCTAATTTATCCTGCTATGCTTATGTTTAGTTTCATGAATATCCGACGTAGTACTTTAGAATACATTACTAAGATAAAAATGATGGTTGTGCTAAATCACTAAATCTGTTTTATAAAAGTTTGTTGTTTCAATTACTAAAAAAAATCTTCATCCTTAATGAATATTTTTTTCACAGCATTATTAGACGATGACATCCGTGACGACACAGCGTGTGCCCAAATGATATTCCATCAGAAAGGATTCCAGTCCTGGCCGCAGTGGACGATGCGTTGTAAAGACGACAAGTTCATCATTAATGAGATATACAAGTAAATTTTGTCGATTTTGTTAATGAAAGGTTTATTGGTATATGTATGTATGTATATGTGACGTGTGTATAATCTATTTTATTTTTGGGTTTACGATATTCTCATTTATGTCAAATTATTTGCGTTAAATAATGAATAAAGCAGTGATGGATAGCAGTGATGGCCTCGAGGTTTGAGCGCGCGGTCGAGAATCTCGACGGTCGCGGGTTCGAACCCCAGGCACACACCTCTGACTTTTTGAAGTTATGTGTGTATTCACATTGAATTATCACTTGCTTTAACGGTGAAGGAAAACATCGTGATGAAACCTGCACACCTAAGAGTTCTTAGGAATTTCTTAGGTGTGTAGTCCGCCAACCCGCACTAGGTCAGCGTGGTGGACTATGGCCTAAACCCTTTCAATGGTAGAGGAGACCCGTGCTCAGCAGTGGGCGAATATGGGTTGATGAAGAAGAAGAATGAATTAAGGCTAAAAGATTATTATTCGGAATTTTACAAGGCATTGTGGACTTTTGGGCTTCTGTGGAAGTACCGCCATTATAATGATATTGAGGGCATTTGTTTATATGCTTGCATCATTAATACACAACAATTACAATAACAATATCCGATCAGTTTACTCTTTAAGTCCTTATTTTATGTGGAATCCGTGCAATTATTCTTGTGTATTCATTATATTATTGTGATTCTTATTTCGAAATAACAATAATGAAAAGTATTTCATCACCGAAAAAAGTACCTACAAATTACGTCAGTTTTTAATTTGACTAGTTTTGACCCACACCTTTAGCCATTTAAAATCACTTTCTACCGTGTTAAAGTGTGCAAAGTTTTTTCAACCCTTTTTACACCTTCTGTTTGCTTAGTAAAGGTTTTAGGCCGAACTACATTTCCATAAAAGGCCCTTTAGGTGGATAGGAAGACGTGATCCAAAAGTCGCCTTTTCAGATTACAGATTTTATATGTAAAGTGGTATTTGAAAGTGTAAGGGTCGCGGACAGTTTAAGCAATTTAACGCCCAACGTGCTATGGGGGGCGATGTTATTGTCCTATTACCGGCTTTTATTTTAAATGCAACTGTATTTAATAGTAAATGTTATATAACTTCTTTATCATTATTTAATTGGGCATAACAGAATAATAGTTTAATTAATTATAGCCATTAATAAGTGAAATATTTAATCTGGTAACCCTATCTATCTGCTATTGAGATTATTTCTTGTTATTGCAAAAAAAACTAAAAAAAATTATGACAGACCATTTTACCAATAGAACCATTTTATCAATAGAAATGGTCTGTCATCATTTTTGCTTGCACTTAAACGTAGGTACGATATGTATAGCTGGCGAAAACATTGACAATTTCAACTCTACTTAAACAAAGGCTTATAGAGATGTAAATAGATGTACAAAGTCGTATCTTCTTCATCAACCCATATACGCCCACTGCTGAGCACGGGTCTCTTCTACCATTGAGAGGGTTTAGGCCATAGTCCACCACGCTGGCCTAGTGCGGGTTGGCGGACTACACATCTAAGAAATTCCTAAGAACTCTTAGATGTGAAGGTTTTATAACGATGTTTTCCTTCACCGTTAAAGCGAGTGATAATGTGAATACACACATAACTTAGAAAAGTCAGAGGTGTGTGCCTGGGGTTCGAACCCGCGACCGCCGAGATTCTCGACCGCGCGCCCATACCTCGAGGCCATCACTGCTTAATACACAAAACAAAGTCGTATATGTATGTATTTTTCCAGGTGTCCAGACCTCAGCTTGCCCAGAACGAGTCCTGACAGAATGTTACTCATGAGTATGAGACACAAGCGAGAAGCACAAACAAGGATGAGAAGATGGAGGCTGTTGAGTTTTTACAACGCTACGAGGAAATGTTAAATGTATCTTGTAAATTTACAATTAAAAGGTTTTTGTTATTTTTTTAATATATTTGTTAATTTTTTATCTTTCGTTTCTTGCTATATCATATATCCACAAATTTATAATCAACTTCAGAACGAAATGAAAATTGTTTTGACCTACTGAAATAAAAGTATTTACTTGTTACCTTTTCACCGGCTCTTTTTCTCTAAGCAAAATAAATGGTACAAATAAGAGGTATCACATAAAAGCTTTATCATCATTCTTCATCAACCCATGTACGCCCACTGTTGAGCACGGGTCTCCTCTACCATTGAGAGGGTTTAGGCCATAGTCCACCACGCTGGCCTAGTGCGGTTTGGCGGACTACACACCTAAGAAATTCCTAAGAACTTAGGTGTGCAGGTTTCATCACGATGTTTTCCTTCACCGTTAAAGCAAGTGATAATTCAATGTGAATACACACATAACTTCGAAAAGTGAGAGGTGTGTGCCTGGGGTTCAAACCCGCGACCGCCGAGATTCTCGACCGCGCGCCCAAACCTCGAGGCCATCACTGCTTATCAGCTTTATCATCATTGTTTCAGGTCTATGGTATGATCTTTAGTTTCTATCTAGTCTTGTATAACGCAAATAATTTATTACTCCCAACACTCATACATTTTGACTCTACACTACCATCACGTCTTGTGTCTGGCTGTCAGAAAGTATGAGAGACTTTACGGTCTCACAAACACCCAGCTGAAATGTATGTTAATCACACAAACATTTACATCGACGCAACGATCGAACCCACGGCCTCTCATTACACAAGCTGGTGTCTAACCAACTGCGCCGCGGGGTTGTCACTACAGGTTCAATTATGTGTAACATCAGCCCATGTAAGTCCCACTATTGGGCACGGTCTTCATCATAATACATCATACAACTTAGAAGTTGAGCGAATAGTCTGTGTCAATAAGCAGTGTGGACAACTTTACGCCCTAACAAATATCTCCAAGCATTAAAATAACAAAAGAAAAACTGCTACTTTTAGCACGCAATAAAACCGCTATATCCAAGAGTCAAGACTCAACTAATAAAGTTTCCCAAATAAAATAATTACATTACGGTCTATACTGGCGTCGAGTGTCGTCTAAACGAATTAACTCCTTTATTTAGCGTCCTTATCTGTAATAGGCAGTTAAAGCGAGACGAAAGAACAAAGACGTTTTGCTTTTGTAATCTGCGTCATTATATCCTTAATGCTAGGTTTACACGAGTTGGATTTTAAGCCTGGTGTTTTAAGTCTAGTAGTTTTTTTGGGAATTACGGTAGTTTTTTAGTTAGTGACCTAGAGATGAAGGAAGTTAGTATTGAAACACAGCTTTATGGAATCCATGAACCTTAGACTTAGATTTACACCTATCTATGTATACTATGGATTCAATTTGTGTCACCCAATCTAGATTTGGTTCTTTCTTCTTCTCTCTTTATCAACCCATATACGCCCACTGCTGAGCACGGGTCTCCTCTACCATTGAGAGGGTTTAGGCCATAGTCCACCACGCTGGCCTAGTGCGGGTTGGCGGACTACACATCTAAGAAATTCCTAAGAATTCTTAGGTGTGCAGGTTTTATCACGATGTTTTCCTTCACCGTTAAAGCAAGTGATAATTCAATGTGAATACACACATAACTTCGAAAAGTCAGAGGTGTGTGCCTGGGGTTCGAACCCGCGACCGCTGAGATTCTCGATCGCGCGACCAAACCTCGAGGCCATCACTGCTTCTAGATTTGGTTGCATTAGTCAATTATATTGTTAGTCTATATTGGTCCGTACAAAATACTGTGTGTATTTCAATTGTGAGAAATGAGGTACTTCTTCTCTTTTTGGGTTTTCTCATCCAATTTTGGATCACTGGGATATGCGTATTTTACCAGTGTATATTTTTATTGTAATAAAAGGAAACGTTTGCTAATTTGTACAGTATCAACCCCACACTCTACCTAAAATTCTTCCAAAAAAGCACCCCAAATTCCTTTACCCAACCCAAAAATCGAACCTAGAACCTCACACTCCTGTATCAGGCAGCATTATTACCTACCAGGCAGCGTATAAAATGCCCCCGTTAAAAGCTGAACTCGTGTAAAACGGGCACAAAACTCAGATGCAGATCCCAGGTCACAGATGCGCGGGGAACGCGCCGAGTGTTGGGCAACAAGTGCACCGGATGCACGAGCGGATTATTTTCATAAATCCTAGTTTTACACTGCACTGTAGCGCGACTTGTAAATGTCTTTTTGTAAAGATATCTGGGTATGGAAGCTGTGAAATTATCTCTATTTAATATAATATGAGTTTAAAGGTGTAAACGACTGCGATCGGAAACCAAGAGGTAATTATGAGTTAATTTTTTCATAGGTTACCTGGGTTTATACGCAAGTCGTGGAATTATATCTACTAAATTTATACATATAAAAGGTGAAAAAAGACATAAAGGTATTTTTTTAAGGCTATTTTGCGTCAATGCGTTTGTTGTTATACTTTTTGTTGTCATTCTAAATTATTCAACCTATGATTGCTAACTTATTATTTTCAAAAACATTTTGTGATACAGTAATGACTACGTTGAAAAATAGAGATAAATGGCTGATGATGATGATTGATACGAGGTTTTTAAAGATGATGATCATGTTAATGATAAAGAAGCTACTTATTATGTTATTAATTTTTTTACCAAATAAAAAATCACACTAATAACTCAACTTTACAGCAAAACACACCTAGCGGGGCAAATCATTACCCCATTAGAACATAAGGTGGCGACACGACATCCCGTCCATACAGACATGTGTTTCGGCGATGTGCCGTGAAATTGGCTCGCTATACCCAGTCGAAGGATACCTTTCAGTGTGCGTAAAATGAAACCGTTGTGTTTTAGCTATAGAAATAGGTTTTTGTTATTTGCGGGTAGGTATACCTGGTTATGTTTATATGTATGTTACTTTATATATTTTGTATAGGTGGATTTAACGGCTAAGGGATTTTTTATAGTCGAAGCTGGGTTATGCAGATGGGCTAAGGCAGGTATGAATATAATCACAATGGTATAAATATACTACATACATATATTATACAAAGTACTTAAAAATCTGAAATTTACTGTTGTAAAGATTCTGCACTTTCAATAACTAGAAGTTTATTATATTGATATGTACAGTTGAGTTTGTTGAGTTGTTGTTCGATTGCGTTTTCCATTAGGAAATTTTCAAAAGCTGCACGGAGTCTGGAATTTGGTTCAAAAACGACGATAGGCTCATTCTATTACATGAAAATGATACACACGACGTCGGCCTTGCACATTTAGGATTATAGTTACGTAAAAATTTTGTCTTTTCAAGATTTTAAACTGTTAAACTACATCCTAATCGAATACGTTATTATTTTTTTTCTTTATTTCAATAAAGATAATTTTAATGACTTCATTATAATAATTACCATAAATCAGTTGTCTCTTTGTTAGAAAAATCTTCGAAATATTAAATCTATTTGAAAATGCACAATAATTACTGTTTTAATCTACGCTTTGACAGCCAATTTCGGAAGTTGAGCAAGATAAGAAACTCATATTTCGCAACAACTTCGGAGATTTATCGTCGAAGTAAAACATCATTTCCCTGGAACTCGGTTGATAATATTCTATTGTCACGGTTTCTTCTAAACGACATGGATTTTAAAGAAAAACATAATAATTGGTCCTAATCTTATGCTGAGAAAAGAGGAGCCTTTGCAGGTCGCAGAAAGTTTTTTTGAGAAATACATAAATTTGTGCGATCCGCAAATATTATTTCAGGTCTGTGGGTTTTGATATCTACGACACAAGATTTCAAGAATGAGGTTACTATCATATACGTAAAATTGCGTGTATTTATTTATGTAGTTAAACAAAGATGCATAGAAAGTATATTACATCAGATCATCCTCATTCTTTTCTGCACATACGAAAAATGTGCACAAATAAATCACAGCCAAAATTGAATATTGTTGAGTAAATGTAAATGTCACACGTGCGCCAACTCGCTGCATTGCAAAAGAGATTTTGACGAGCGTCGGCTATCTCATGCACCATTATGCTTTGCACAGCCAACAGATTATTTCATTTCGCTTGGATGTATTCTAACAAAGTGTTCCTTTTTTAATCTGCGAATGACGTTGGGTGCAAATCTTCTTTGATGTTGAAAGGAGGTTTGTCTTAAAATTATTGTATTTTATAGGGGATATTAAACCTCTTTTTTATTATACTTTCACGGCAATGTGAGTGGACGTGATGGTCCTAATTTTAAAATACGAACATTCTTGACCATTCATGGTCAAATATTACTCATACTGAATAAGTGCGACTATTTTGGTTGTTCACCTTCATCAGCCTATATATGTACGTAACTCACAATGCTGGTTTCGGGCCTTTTCTACCACTAAGAAGGCTTAGTCCACCTCGCTGGCTTAGTGTTGGTGGGCGGACTACACGCCTAAGAAATTTACTATCAGAACTTTTAGATCTGCTAGTTTCCTTCCGATGTTTTCCTTTACCGTTAAAGTACGTGATAATTCTTCATTAATACATAACTTTAAAAAGCCAGAGGTGTGTGCCTCGATTTATAGAAGTTTGGATCCATCACTGCCGAGAACTTCGAACTTCTAAGCTCTCGGTGACTCTTTGTAAGACGATTGTTCCACTGACCAACTGACTACGGCTCAATACTTCCGAATATGACGCATATAAAAACTGTATTGCAATTTACGTTACAAAGTTTCTTTTTTACTTTTAAAAGGTTACAAAAGACAGCTCAGTCAATTAATATTGTTTATTCTGATTGACGAAGTTGAGAATCACTACATTTGTTTTTACTCCCGACAAAAACTTGTCATAACATCAAGATTACATTTGGATAACGTTTAAGGGAAGAAACAAAACAGGAAAATAAACACAATATTTATTTGGATAACCGACATAACGTGTACTCGGCGACGAAATTTATTCGGTTTTGATGTCGAAATATTGAAAATAAAAATGTTAGCAGACGATTCATAATTTATTGTTATTATTCTTTCCCTCCCGTTGAAAGTGGGGTGTTTTTTGTGTACATATGTCACAGATTTTACCAAGAAATACATGAAACGTTTTTTTATAATGTCTATTGTTATTTTTTCCAGGGATACGGAAGCATAATAAACGTGGAAAATTCGGAGTTCTTGTAAATAGACTAATCAGAGTATTAACTGTCAAGAAAGATTAGGATTATGTACATACATTATACTCAAGCCTGTCTTCTCAGAAGGGGTAGGCAGATAATTCCAGCCTCACATTTCGCTAAAATTGTTTTCGTCACAGATAGTAAGAAGTGAGACTGTTGCGGTTTTTCGAGTACAATTCCAAACTCTGTTCTGCTACAACAATCATCAAAAAAACCATAACATATTGCCCGTCTCAGGGATCTTCATAACTGTTACTTCGATAAATTTAATCCTTAGGCTATTATACACATGTAAACAGATCGTGATCGAAAACTGTGACAGGTAATACCTATTTATAGTGCTTAATTTTTCGGGAGTATTTTTAACGTCAATGTGTTTGTATAGTATCCGTTTATAACGTATTACTAGTTGTTTGTTAGCTTTCGATCCCGATCTGTTTACTTTTTTGCCGAAAATAAAATCATTTTTTTCGCCCAAGTTTAAAAATACACTCTCGCTTCCCACGCATTCCAGCCTCTTACACACATCTTCATGGATTATTTCGCGACAGCCACAATATTGTCGCTCATAACTTTTCTCAATGGCCCCCATTAAAATAAGCTTTGCAGTAATCCGCGTACATACCGAGCGCAGCAAATGTTGTTCCGATTCCAGACCAGATGTGTTCAGACGCGGAGATAAAGGCGTTTAAACACGTGTTGTTTTCTTGTTGCTTAGGAGTAGTGTACAAGGATTTAAAATCGATTTTTAAAATGTTATATCGTCGAAGAAACAGCTATAGAATGCTTGCCAGTGAGCTCAATCGTAGTTGAATCAAACAGCAATATTTTAACCTTACTGTGTTGGTATTGGTCGCATAGCTGCTACCATAATGATCATAAAGGCAGCGTTATGGTAGCATCCCCTCTAGTGTTTGGAGTAGTCACAGTATCAAACCATTCTTCACTAGTCGACACATTTTTCGACGCAAGCACAGAACAGCTGAATAAATTTAGACGGAAAATGGACTGTGTAATCTTATGGCACATTTTACATCCTCAGTATACGCCCTTGATTGTAAAACCAATCATCACCAAGGAAATGCTACAATATTCCTTCACGTATTTAGATTAAACCATCATTAAACGGGTTCTAGGCTTGTTAGGTTTGCGATTAATTTCCGACTATATCGTTCATATTTGTAATCGTTCTAACCGCATTTATATTGGTCTTATCGTCAATGACACTAAGGCGGATTAGCACACACAGTTCATACAAAGAATTAAACTATTCTTATAAAAGTTAAGTGAGCGGAATTAAAAGTGTTAGACTTGGAAGATACAGAAGCATTTAATTCAGGGCCGAATTGTAATTTAGGTGCCGTGGCATGTAGCCATTTAATTGTAATGGCAGATTAAAAACAGTAGCAAAGCGTTAGATTCTGAATAATATACACAAGAAATTCTTCATCAAACTTTACAGTACAAATAACTAGTAATGATTAATTATTATACAAACGCAAACGACACGACACTTTAATGTCAATGTTAGAAATTAATATGTAAATGTTGGATATCATTTTCATCATCATCATCACCACCAACATCATCATCATCATCATCATCAACAGCCTTTCTTACGTCCACTACTGCCCATAAGCCTCTCTTATTGCACGCCAGTAGGCTCAATCTTCAAATCGTCTATCGAATCTTCTGTTGGATATATTTAGTTTTCATTTAAACATTATTTATTTAAAAAAGGTTTATGTAAAAGAGGAAAATGTCAGTGAGGAAGCGAAAGAGGTTTGTTTGGACCGTGGCATTTGGCGCTCTATAGTCTCTGCCTACCGTAACGGGAGAAAAGCGTGAGTTTTACATTTTTTCAAAAAAGTTTTATCCATTTAAGACCTTTTCTGTTTCTCTAGATACGTCCCCATCTCGAGAGACGATAGAACGGAAGGCGTGTGACACCTGCGTCCCCGCTGACTTTTGTATCCTTTCACGTTGTTAGGAGAATAAATTTGCATCGCCCGAGGCGGGTCATTTGCAATTTTTTATCGTGAAAACTATACTATGTAGCCACGCTCTGTAGTGTTCGGTTAGTGGTTTTTCTTGGTTGTAGTGTGATTGCCTATGAAATGGTTCTACTGGAGATTCGTAAGAGTATATGTTGTTGCTTTGAAGTTCTTAAGAATAAATCATGACTGATAGTGGTTTTGCATTTGAAAGATACAACATGAATTTTTGAATACTCCCTCTGTTTACAATGAATGATTAGGAATTTTAATGAGAATACCTATGAATGAGTTACATAAGACAATTTATATCAGCACCGAGTTGCAATTGGCTAGATACGAGATTGCAAAACGAAAGACTCGCACCACGTCAAATATTTGTCTAATTCAAAAATATTTGTTTCGAGTCTAGGTGTTTGTGAACAGACATAACTATGAAAAGTCAGACTTTATGTCCCTGGCTTTGAAACCGCAACCGCCGTAATTATCCAAGGCATACTTATATTTCAAGGCTATTAAGGTCACTGATGATGATGATGATGATGATGATGATGATGATGAAGGTCACTACTTGAATGACTTCTTAAAACCCTTATAACATTTCTCGAACCTGTAACCCAATCCTCTACCTCACGCAATTTCAACCACACGACCGAAAAAGCCAATCGAGGTAAATTCACAAAACCATTTAATTTATCCCCGTACGTACACAATGCCTAACAGACTGCAAAGTTCGTCTGGAGGTTGATCAGATCTCCTAAATAAGTGCACCTATTATAGACTATTTAACCTTTACAATGGATATTGGCTTGGAGACCGTCTGGCAGACAGTTAATGTGGCTCTCTCTTTAACTAATGCTAAGTCAATGTTTGAGGAGAATACGAGATAAAATTTTTGAGATGTTTTCGACTTTTTTTATGTTAAGAGCTCAGCATCGCCCATGAACACCCATATTACCAGTATCATCGGCGTGTTGCTAGCCTTGATTTGACACGTGTATCATAAGCCCATACGAACTACTGCTGGGCACGGGCCTCCTCTTCAACTGAGAAGGTTTGGGCCTTAGTCACCCACAATGGCCGAGTTGGGGTTTACGAACTAGACAGCTAAGAACATTTTGTAAACGGTTTGGTGTTCTTTCTCACGATATCACTGTTAAAGTAAGTGATAATTCATAGTGAATACACACATAACTTAGAAAATTCGAAGGTGAACAGTCTCGGCGTTCACTACAAAGTGAACGCCGAGATTCTCGACCGCTTGCCTAAATCTCGAGGCCATCGCGACTTCTATCTCTATACCAAAAGTTATTCAAATTTCTGCAGTGGTTTAATCGTGAAAGCGTTACAAAGAGGCTCCCTTCGGTATTTATATTATAAGGTATGGATACGAATTTGAAATATTGTGTGAATTGATATTTATTCCCTTTTCCTTCGAATCGAAGGTTCAGAGAAACAATAAATATCTGAAGTGTTTATAAAGGAATGATATCAAGTGCTGGAATTACGCGAAGCAATTTATCAATACGAACATTGAAATGTTATTAAATTTTAGGTAACAATGATTCATGAGTCCTCTATTTATCTTTAGGATATTCGGGCACGCTTATTGTTGTAGGTTCTCTACATGACATAACAAAAGGAGAGTGTGTTAAAATCCCGTCATGGTATCGTTCAAACTATTCCTACTTACTATCCTCCATTGATTTTAGTTTCTCTTTCATCATCCTTATACGTGCAACTGACGGGCCTCCTTAACATCTAAAAGGATGAAGGCAAATTAGATTTTTTCATATTTTTGCTTCATGAGCCTTACTTTTAAAAGTGTTGTAAATTACGTCATTATTGAAGCATAGATCTGTCTCAAGACAGAAGAACTTTCATCAGGCCCTTCAACTATACCTTCTAATTCTCGCAGTATAAATTCTCACATACAAGTTCACCATTCCAGACTTAACCACCTCTACATCGCAGCTAAATGAAGAATGACGTCCCCTGAGTATTGTGTAGTATTTATCCGGCGACGGATACATGGCCAGACGTTCGCATTCTAAATTAATGGCTCGATGGACTAAAGTCTGACCGCCCACACGATCTTCTTAGGTTTATTTTTAGTACAAGTCTAATTTGGGTGTGTGTGGGATGTAAAATTTCGTCCCTTTTTCGGCACGTTTTTGAGATATAAATTTGATTGTATTATTGTAGGGTATGTTTTATTGCTGGTTCAAGAAGTTTTTTGATACTAAGAAATACTACAAATGTTACCTTAAATAAAAGTCTTGTTCCAACATAAAATATACGACTTCTTCTAGTCTAAGTATACCAAATTTAAAACCGACCATTATCGGTCTATTTGGCCATCCAACAAAATATTGTAAATATAATAGCAATTATGATAGTCAATATTACCCTTTATAAAAGAACGATCTAACAAAACAAATGAATCTATGTATATTAGTAATTATAATATGTGGTATACATTACTAGTCTTTTTAATTATTTTTTTTACACCAACCATGCTTCATCTCTCCACCACCTACTTTAAAAGAATTCCGCACGCATTAATTCGGTCTATATGCTGTTCTGTATATAAAGCTTTAAATAAATACAACGTCAAGTTCAAGGTGCCATAAATTTAAAGCAATTTTGTGCGTATAAATTTGTTAACGTTGATCCACGACTTAGTGAACTAAAAGCCGGCCGACCGCCGTGGATGTGTCATATCGATAAATTACCATCCCTGTCGATGGATACGTCCATATTTCATAAAACAAGGGAATCCGACGAACAAAGTTCGTTTATAATACAAAGTGTCATTCGATAGTAGTGATGGGACGACGAACGGATATCGAGCCACGGATATTATTTTCAAGGTCAATTTTTTGTCAATGTCAATGTCAATGTCTGTACATGTATTCATAATAAATTATCACTTTGTTAACGATAAAAAAAAATATTGTGAGGAAGTCTGAACACTTCAAATCCTTAAGAATTCCTTAGCTATGTTTGTCAATTTGCACTAGCTTAGCGTGAGAAGACTAAGACCCAAGCAGCTGTGTAATATATACTGACGATGCTTACATTCTCAGTGACAATACGCGTAATTTGGCTGAAAAAAAAGACCGCAGTCTATTTTTGTTTCGGATAAAAACCGCGGCGAGAAACCTCAATCCCTACGCGGTTACCCCCTATCCATCAACGTCGGTGTTTTCACAAAGTTACGTACTTTAAAGTCGCCTAATGAAGTTACCCGGCAAAAACCAGGATAGACGTTTTCATATTTTCATTACTTGACGAGGATTACTTCTAAATTCGACCAGCTTAGGTGTCGGGGATATTGATTATAGATTACCGCCTTTGTAAGAGGCTCTTTATTGTGGGACGATCAATCACATTACTACGATTGTTTTGATACGTGCAGATGTAAATTGCTTTTTTACGATAACGCTTTTAGGGGAAATGTGCTTTTTTTATTGTTTTGTTTGGTTCCAAGAGATTTGGAGTGGTATGTGAATTATTATGGGAAATAACGCGTCATTTATAACGTGAAATTAAATGCGTGCGACTATTTTTTATTTTTAGATTATTTTATGTCCGATTTAGTTGATCGTTTTAATGTATAGATATAATACTACATGGCCATAATATGCGGAGCGAGGTCAAGTATTAGTGTATAGAGGTAGGTTACATACTACTGCGAAGAATTAAGACTACAGAATCCACAAAAAGTTAAATTATGCCATATGATATTTTCTAACATAGTGTTTCGATATATACTGCGTTTAATGAAGGGATGATGGCTGTAATATTTTCAATATCTGTGCATCTATAATTAATAGTATTGAAATAAACTTAGTTGTGATCTCGTGATGGTAGTATGTGCCATGCAACCCAAAGGTCTTTGTTCAATTCCCGGGTTTGGCATTACTATGTTATTCCTCTAGGAAATCTCAGTAGCAGCTCGGAGACTGAAAATGTGCTCGAAAAAGAGCGATCCGTAGAAATGCACCATTATTTATGGAATATCGGCAAGTGCCTATGGACATAATATGTATGTAATTAAAATAATTTGAATAAATAAAATGTAATACAAGACCAAACAAACCCAACGAGACGTAGTTAAATGCGCAGAATTCAATTAACTGTTTGATGAATTCGAACAAAACGAAGGAAACTTTGTCAAATAACAATTTTGCTGTCTCATTTCCTTTGGTCAGTGGGATTGCCGGAGGGTCAATTATGCTTCATTCCCTCTTTCCTCTATCCTCGGAGGGAGGCTATATCTTTTCCCAATGGCGGTACTTCCATAGAAGCCCAAAAGGTCAGTCTGCTTTAAAAAGGTTCGAGTAAATTTTTTCAAGCATTAAATCTTTATACAGGGTGTATTCAGACCGTGATTGGAAACTAAGACAGGTAATAGTTTAGCTGATTAGAAAATCGCCACCAAAACAAAAAAAATTAAGTTTTTCTCACAATCATGATAATAAAATGTATCTGCTTGTTATGATAACGTAATTTTTTTTGTCGAGATCTGTATTAACGCAAGGGATTTTGTAATGACTTGCGCTATAACCTGTCTAAGTTTCCGATCACGGTCTAAGTACACGCTGTATAAGAAACTCAATTTAACACATAAATGAAAATATGATGCCCCCACAATAAACGACTATAAACTACACAGTACATAATAAAAGTGTGACGCTTTTGGGCCCCAATGGAAGTACCGCGACTTGATTTCCGAAGTATTTTAGGTATCAGTTTATGGACAACGGCTATTGGGATTTTGGTAAGCCGCTTCCTTTAACGTGACAGCTTCTGTTGGTTAGACGTCGGATGCATCGAGAGGCTGTGCATAGGCGAAACTTATGTTGTTGGAGAAATATTTATTTTCAATTTGTTGTCTTTGGTAAGAAAAATTAAGGAAAAGAAGTCTAGTATCTTAGTAAGGGTTAGTAACAGAGATTTTTGAAGTATTTGTATGCATTTATCGTTTCGAAATTCTCAGTAATGAAAGAGGTTATTATGTAGGAAATCGGCAATAGGCTCACCCAACATAACTTGGGACATAAAAGTGTCAAATGGTGTCTGTTTCTGTCTTCCCTTTAAGTGTAAAAGTTATTTTAAGTTGATTATATGTTATGAGGTGCAAATAAATTTAGGTTTTAAAAAAATATTTATATAAACACTAAAGTAATATTTACTTCAACTGAGACAATAAACTAAAATCGCTCATTGAAAAGAAAAAAATGTTTGCAATTGTAAGATAGGACAACATTAGATGATTGAATGCTTAAAGGTTTAAATACATTGTTACATTAATTGAATAATGAATTGTGAAAACTTTTACTAAACTTCGATGTAAAAAGTGGGTTGAAATAAATTATTCATTTCACAAAATACATAAGACTCAGCTCACAGATTGAATCTAAAAGCCAAGTTTTTTGTAATCAGTAATCACCTTTTTTTTTTTTTTGTTATAGAGGGGAAAGCTATTTATGGCTCTACTTCCCGCCAGCCCGGGGGCAGTGGGGGCGGGAAGCGTATGTCGGGGTCACCGGTCTTCCAGCCCGGCGCGCGGCGACGTCATGTCCGCGCAGATGTTAGTGCCGGGCTGGGTCCCTAACAAAATCCCTATACCGGCATACCGACCAAAACCCCCCAGTGGCCATCTCCGCGCCGAGTGGGGCGACCACGGGGCCGAGTGGGTACGCGGGCGAGAGGCGCCCACCGTTAACCGCAGCCGCCCAGTGCGCCTCCGAGACGTAAACGTCTCGGCCGTCTCGGAGTTGTAGGGGGCGCAGTTACACCCCCACTAGCTTGTTCGGACGCCCCAGCTGTGAATGGGCGCCCGCGACGTACACAGGCCACAGTGCCGCCGCCCCTCTCGGGGTCACTTTCAGTGAGGACGCGCTCAGTTTTGATCACGGTCAGTTTACACCCTTTTTAAAGAGAAATAAAATTTGACGCGGGTAAAGTCGCAGGGCACAATTAGTTTTATTGCAAGAGACGTTTTTACTTAGAGTGAAAATGCTGCAAAACGCACAGGTGGCTTACAATGAAACGCCATTACCCCTTCGCACGACCAAGAAGTTCAAACAGAACTATTTTAATAAAATTAATTGAGTAAAGTGATCAATTATATAAAGACTTTTAAAACTTTTGAAGCAATTTAAAACGTCCATTCATAGTTGAATTGTGAAACTAAAGTAAATTACGCGAGCGACTAACCTTTTAACGTGAGAAGTGAAAGGAATTTTTCATACAAGCACTGAGGGAACTAATGAAACACTAACATTGATATTGTGGCTTTGAGAAGACCCTGTTATACCCTCTTATTATCCTAGGACGTATACCATGGGTTAGATCTAAAATATAGTTAATATCACTAACTTATATACCAGAATACCAAATGATAGTAGGAAAACTCGAAAGCGTGGGCTAAGGTGTATTTTTGCAGCTACGTTTTGTTCATAAATAATGAATAAAAACTTTATTTACTTTCAGATTTTACATAGACAGGGACCATTATAACTGCGATAGTTTAAAAAATGAGTTGCATTTATTAGGCTCTCCACAGAGCAGTAGACAAGCTACAGAGTTTAAAACCTTGTAGGTATTGATACTTCTGATTAAACTAATTGTAGAAGCAAATTTTAATAGGTAGAAAAAAATCAAAACTTCGTGGTGCCACTGGAAATTTTCTTCATGATAAAACTTTTCTCATCATACGTCCCACTATTGGGCACGGGCCTCCGCTACCATTGGGAGTGTGTAGGCTTTAGTCCACCACGCTGGCCTAGTGCGAGTTGGCGGACCTAAAAAATTATAAAACTTTATAACAATTTTTACTCATGAGGTCCAGTACTTTTACATCAGTGTCGGTACTACCATAGATGCTCAAAAAACGACTCACGTTAATTGTGTAATTAATGTCTAGTTTTTTATTTTTTAATGTTGGGTCAGAATATTATAAATTTATGTATCAAATTTTTTTCAAGATTTAAAGCGTAAAATTTTTGAAATTTTGCAAGGCATTTTGGGCTATTAATGGGAGTACCGCCATTGCTTTTAGATATTTTGACACGCAAAATTCATTTACCATCCGAGAGCTATAGGTTAAAGTAAAATCGATATATTTCAACCATAAATTCGTCGTTCATTTCAAGCTACACGCATGCAAGGTACCAGGGTCTTATGGAATAAAAGCAGCTTTGCTGTTGCGCTTTGAATAGTCGATGTAAAGGCTTGGAAACACCAAACGCCTCGTGTGTCAGTCTGGATGTTGAATGGAGTCATATTCTATTACTATGTTACGGAAAATTAAATCGAGTTCGACGCTGTACTATCATATACAACACTCTCGACGGAAGCTCTGAATGGATAAGGTAGAGGGCGTTTCTGTACATAAATTTCAACGATTGTGTGTTTATCGTGCTAATTCTATCGCATGTTGGAGAAACAATTTAAAATTATTGAAGAATTCATACATCCTCATAACTTTTAAAAATAAAAAAAATCTCACAATTTTTTTACTGTCGAAAGACTGATAATACTTTGTGAATAACATAACTTCCAAAAGTCAAAGGTGTGCGTGGGCTTTAATCCCGCGACCGCTGAAATTCTCGATCACGCATAAAAGCTTCGAGATATTTAGTATCATTAATTTAGTATCATACATATTTTCAAGCTGACAATAAAATGTATTGGTTATCACTAACACGAAAATAGATGAACGGTTTTAGATTCAACATGCGGAAAGCTTATCGCCTGGATTAACACATAGGCTATTTATGACATGACATGACACACCGATGATTCCTCTGGTATTGTGGGTGTTCATGGGCGGTGCTGACCATTTAAAATCAGGTGGCTCATTTGCTAGTTTGCTTCCTTTTTCCATAAAAAAATGAAAAATAAAAAAAAAAACATAACATTTTTGTTTGCAATAGATTTATTCAGCACTTGTGTGGAATGCCGATCTATCTATATCAGATCTTATATATCCCACTGTTGGGCACATACCTCTTATATCGGAAGTTTAGGTCTTAGTCCAGTTGCAGTAGATATAAACCTTACAACTGTCTTTCCAAGCGTTACAATTAACTAATATTATCGTGACGATAATTTTCGTATTAAATTATTTTCACTTCAGTTGGTTGATTCTCCTATGTGCCAATGCTCAACACATGATTGTGAATATGAACAGTCCGCACATCATATCCTTTGGGAGTGCAATCTTTGGTCGGATGAGCGTAACAGTATGCTCAATAGTATGCACGTAACGTCTGGTGTTGTTTATTATACAGACCTCGTTGAATATAAAAAGAATTTCCGTGCTTTTGAGTGGTTTCTCAACGCCTGTATGTATTTATTTTTATTTATATACTTTATTGTACACTAAAAATACACACATAGAAGAAAAGAAAAAAATATAACAATAGACCTGTAATGTGAAACTAGCATAATAGTTCATACATTAGGTCCCATTTTTTATTCATTGAATATCATATATTGTGATGCATTAATTCCATCTAATTTATCTTCATAAAACTTTGATATTCTTTCTCACGTTTTCTGTAGAAGGAAACTATACTAGTGTGATGGGCTTAAGTCAAAACCCCTCAGAAAGCAGTCTCGCCCCTAGCAGTGGGACGTATACAGGGTGTATTTAGACCGTTATCGAAAACTGAGGCAGGTAATAGCGATAGTGATTACAAACCCCCTGGCATTAAAGAAAATCTCGACAAAAAATAAAATTGTTGAGGTTTTCCATACAAACCATATACTTTTAACACCCATGGTTGTATGGAAAACGTCAAAATTTTTATTTTTTGTCGGGGTTTTTAATATCACCACTGGGTTTGTGATCACCCTCGCTATTACCTGCCTCAGTTTTCGATCACGGTCTAAATACACCCTGTATAAACAACGAAACAATGCTACAGCTTCGCAAAATTCTATTACCCAGGTGCACATTTAAAAAGCCAGTACCTCGCAATTAGATTATTACCGTTGACAAAAACTCATTCGTGCTAATTTAACAACCCGTAATAGTTCCAAATGGCCGTTGGTACAGATTATATTTATACCAACGCTGGAAATGACGCTCTTATGGAAATTAATGAAATTTCGCATTCATTAAATTAATTACATACGCAAAGGCGAAGTTTTGTTAGTGCGTAATTTGTTTAATTGCTATACGGGTCATTTTTCACGGTCACATTGTTGATTCAAATTAAATTTGTAATTTGGCTTTCGTATGTAATTTTGTTTGATTGATGCGGGATGTTAGGGCCGAACTGACAGATTTGTTGGTAGTGATAGGTATTCGAGGTTTAGGCACGCGGTTGTGAATCTCGGCGACCGTGGGTTCAAACCCTAGACAGACGCTTATGACTTTTCAAAGTTATGTGTGTTTTAATTATTGATTATAACTACTTTTTACGGCGAAGGAAAACATCGTGATGAAACCCACAAACCTAAAATTTCTTAGGTGTGTAGTCAGCCAACCCGCAATAGGCTATCGTGATAGAAAGGCCTTAATCCTCTTAGATGTAAAGGCCCGTGCCCAGGATAAGGATGGAGCGTAAGGGATAATGACTGAGCTGAACTTCTGTCAAGTTTTGACTGAAGAACTGTTCTATCGGACATTCGAGCGAATCGAACCAATGTTTAAAAAGGAACTGACGCAAGTGATCGGCTTGTTGCCTCGTTTCTTTTATTGGCCAGTCCGCTTGCGGCTAAACAAACTTCACTCCTGTTCTCAATTCTTTTGAATTTGGAATAAAATGATATGACAGTCTAGTGAAACTAGGGGCCGTGATTCGAGCCAACGCGACAAATGTTTGTGTGATACGCAAATATTTGTTTTGGGTCTGGGTGTTTGTGACACCGAAAAGCTTCTCGTAGTTTATAATATCATCAGACTTGTATGACTGTTGAATATTGAATTGATTATACATTTAAGCTTGACCTACTTACTAACTGTAACCATAACCATGAGTCCTGGAGCTAAATATTTCCCCCTACTCAATAGCTTAATATTTTTTTCAAATCTACACAAAACCACATGAACTTACCCAGATATACTCACTTACATTGTTTTATGATGGCTTCCTTTACTTAATCTCGACCCAACAAAAAGATTAACATCTAACTATCCATCTCTAAAATATTCAAAAATCCAAAAAATCATCAACAACGAATATCGTTGGACGGGACGGGAAAATTCCCGTAATAAAACAAAGCAATTCAAAAACTCCAATGAATTCCAATTCCTCCAACGACACTGTCACCTTGAGCAATGCAAATTCCAGCTTACGTGATTCAAGGCATCCTGGGAAAAACTGCGAAATGCACAGCTTAAGCCAACGCATTCGGCCCGATACTTCCAAGATTCAGTAGCTCGCGAGTCGTCGCGGTGGACGCACGCGTACACTCGTAGCTCCTGAAATACCCGAACGAAAGTGCGTTTGAATAAATTGGATATGCGTAAAGCTGTGTTGGAATCGATTAACATATAGGTATCGTGTGCGTAAGGATTATGTATTAATTAATTTAACAGTGAAGTGGATTATGTGGTGTGTTGTGTGCACTCATGTGAAATTGGTAAGTTTGCGATGTGTGATAAACATATTTGGATTGGATTTATTAAAACCTACAATATTCTATTTTTAAAAATAAATAATTTATTTTATAAATTTAAATCTAATAAGCAATGCTTATTTTATAAATATTTATTCAAATTTTTAAAATAGAAATAGAAATATTGAGAAAGAATTTATTGCTGCATAAATTTAATCCTGTCTATAAGGAAATAATGTATGAGCTAAATATTAAAACTCAAGTAATATAGTATTTTGAAGTAGATATCAGTAAATTTCATGTATTATCGTTAACATTATTCCTGGAATATAATACACTAAAACAGTACTAACATTGTTGATGAATTACAAAAGGATATTAAACAGTCAATTGGCTTTAAACAATTAGGTTTACCCGGAATATATTGTTGAACACGGACAAATAGATTTTAGTGTAAACGAATATTTCAGGATATGTATTTGTAACTTACTTTTATTACGAGAATATTAGTATTCGTTATGGTAGAAACTTTAGTATATCAATTAGGGCTATTCGAAGTGTAGGATTACGGAAATAATTATGTAACTTTCATTTATTAAATAGTCAAACGGAATCTTTTATACTGTTTCTTCTAGCTGAAAGTATAAACGATTGTATAAGATTAATAACCAAAAATTTAATGAATTGACTCATAATACGTTTGATATTCTTCATGTAGTTGCAAGAACACATTTATAGAATAAAGAAATTAATGAAAAATCCTTATAGAGAAAAATCAGTAAAACAGTTTAGATTCGTATCTTACGATTTTCTTTCAAATTGAGGAAGTGGTTTGTAATAGATTTTTTTACTTTTATGTAACTTCCATTCAAGTATTTAATACGGCTTATTCACAGTCAAATGCGTGACTCCAATGGTTTGGTTCAGCCGAGGCACCATTATAGGAAATCAAAGAGAACCATCTTGCGTTTTATACGTTGAGTCTTATTAGAAGTCTAATATTATGATGATGGATCGTACTTACTGGACATTTGGACCGCATTGCATACTCTCAGATATTGATGTGATCTCTTTGGTTTTGCAGAATAAAATCATGAAGTGCCTTCTGCTTCCTTCTTTTTTTGCCTAACGAAGGTGTATAAGGATCTTATCTTCTACACAAATAATATACATTTCAACGCCTAATAGCAGCTGATTGTCCTAATAGATATCTTCCCAAGATAATTTTAAATAATGTAATCATGATCTTAAAGGAAATACCTTCTAAGAAGCGAAAGGATCTTTTATTAAATAATTATAATTTGAGTGGTCAACTGATTATTTTGTAGAAAATGTTTTTACATATTATATATAGTAAATCTCCACACCGATTTCCATCACGGCTCCACTGACTACAACTTATTATTATGAGCTCTAATATGGGTTTTAAGTTTTTGGTTTTAAATACCAGGGTAACAAGATGGACAGTTGATGGCATATTTACTTCCAATTTATGTTAATAAGGATGTAAAAAAATTACTTTTTATTTTAAATCCTGTTTAATCCAAAATTTTAAAAATAATTTAATATAATAACATTGAAAATATAGGGTAACATACGGCGATCTTATTGCTGAATGCGAGATCTTTCGGACAAACGTAGGATGGACTGGAATGTACTAGAAAATAGAGCGGCTGGGTACGTAATGACGTATAATTTTAATTAATATGTCTATGACTTTGCCCTGTCTACTAGGTTTAACCTTAAGTTTTATGATGTAAGGCAAGCCCGTAAATTTATTCGGATAATAAGAGGTATCAGAATAGTTTTTGATATTTTATCTGAACTTCAAAATCTTTATTATAATACTCTTATCATAATAGTAAGCTTATATATATGCAAAGTTAAATACATTGAATAATACAGGACAAAGTAATTCAAAAATATTCTGGTACTAAAGGTTTTATATATCATTTTATTAGTCTTAAGACTAATCTAAACACTTATCTAAATAAGTTCTAATAATAACTATTTTCGATTTAGTGAAAGAACGAAGGACTGCTTAGATGACTGCAGTGGAGGTGCTTTCATAGCCGAAAAGCATTATACGTTAATACGTAATCTCTAGTTTATAATAGTTTCTTGTAGGGTAAGGATATTTTCATTATTTTTATGAAATAAAGATTTAAAGCTAAAAGATTAATATAGTAATTGTTTATTGTAAGGACATAGTCTCATTTATACGTAGAAATGCTTTTGTTGAATAAATATTTAATGGTAAAAGATTATTATTTGGAATTTTGTAAGAAAATCTGAGATTTTGTGCTTCTGTGGAATTTCTGCCACTGGATAATAGAGACCATACTAAAAGCTTAAAAAAGAGACATCAAAACTTTATCTTGCAAAATCTCAAAGTTTCCTATTATTGAAATTTAAATGCTATTATGGTCACTTTCTTTTATTTTCATTGCTATTATACACTTTAAAATATTTTCAACCCACAAATGACTTCGAAATGGCTAGTCTCAGAGGTCTTCTGTCTGGGTTAACGAAGGCTGAATGTGATTGTGGCTTTAACAGCCCTCAGGCCTCTCGAGTTCCTATCAATATGTAAATTCACATCGTGCCCAATTTGTGTATGTTAACAGGGAAATTTTTCCCCAAGTTACATTTGTTAACACTGGCTTGTTAAGCCGCAGTGTTTCAGTGCCCAAACGTGCCTATTCTAGTATCAATATTTTGTTTGTATAATACTTGCTCGGGTTTCCTGTACTCGCTGATGGGCATTTGTTTTTATTAACAAATGAGCGTTCCTTTAATGAATGTAAAGCTAAAACGTGTAGCTTATTTTATGATCGGCAAGATATTCAAAATATACAAGTCTATGAATTTCCCCAAGCAGACACCTTGGACTTTTCCAAGTTATACAGGGTGTATTTAGGCCGTGATCGAAAACGGAGGCAGGTAATAGTGATAGTGATAACAAACCCCCTGGCATTAAAGAAAACCCCGACAAAAAAATAAATTTTTTTGTCGGGGTTTTCTTTAATGCCAGGGGGTTTGTTATCACTATCGCTATTACCTGCCTCAGTTTTCGATCACGGTCTAAATACACCCTGTATGTACATATGTGTGTATTCTAACATGTGAAGGAAATGTGATGGATTAAAGCTCGCAGTTGTATAGGAGGCCCGTGTCCAGCAGCGATGCGTATATGGGCGTATGATGATAGTTACCGGGATATAACTTTTCTTGATCAATGTGATAATAATTTATGGAAGTAAAAAACATAATTTCAAAATTTTAGGAACCAACTATAATTTTATTAATAGATTTTTTCAATTGTTACAGTTTTTGTATATACACTTTTGTGTGTTTTTGTGTACTTAAAAATATATAAAATTCTATACAAACCTTTTCTCATTTAGCAGTTTTTTAGGAATGGATGAGTCTATTTATTTTATTCTAGATACTACTAAGTAAGACGTAAAAAATATACTACTAGACTTATACTAACGTTGTCGATGTTTTTTTAGTAGGTGACATGTTTCATAATAATCCTCAAAAAGTGTTTGAGAATATTGCCGTTTTTCAATAAATTATCTATTTATATAGGCACAGCAAATGATAGTGTCCACATACTCGCACTAGGCCAGCGTGGTGTACTATAGCCTAAATCCTCTCGATGTAGAGAACGCTGATGATGAAATAGTAGTAGCTAAGACATTAGACTCAAATTATCCATCAAACCTTTGTTATACAAATACTATTTTACGTACAGAAAGACACGTTTTTATACCGGCTTTAAAAAAAATATTAAAAATATAATCTCTAAAATTTAACACTAGTGGTAAAACAATAAAGATTAGAACTGGACCAAAAATTTATCACTGGTTTAAAGACGTACTCACTCTGAGAATGGTCGGTAAGGCGATTTCATTTGATTACTTGTAATTTAAGTGTCCGAGCGCAGTCAGACTGTGAAAAGGCAGGCCACGATCTCTACGTCTCAACGTTCGAAGATAAATTGTTTGATGATCGATAAATATTCTGAGTGCTGGAGTTGTGGTATACAAGCGCAGGATCATGAGTATTATAGAAGTTAAAGTCAAAATCATATTTTATCAAGTAGACTTTTACAAGTTCTTTTGAATCGTCACTATTAAACAATTTTTTTATAATTATTGGTATTTTTTTGAACTATAATAAATGTTCTTTTAGTAATGATGTCTTGATTATGATTGATTTATGTGGGGTCAGTACATTTCCATTTAATTTAGACTAAAATTGCTTTTGTTAAATAAATTTTTAAAGCTGAAAGATTTTTGTCCGAAAAAGGTAAGGTAAGTTAGGTTATTAGGCTTCTGTACCGCCAATGATATATGTATATTTATGAATAATATAGTATTACATAGCACAATCACGTCTGTAACCTCGCAGGGCAGATAGAGATACCTATATATTAGTGCACTCATTTTCTGTCTGTTGTATTTTTTGTGACACTCAGTATAAGCCGAAGATTATATTTGTTTACTCAAGCATATATAAAAAGTCATATTCATCCGAAAACCCCCTTTTACCTTTAAAACTCATTTATTAACTCTCCAATTCGCACGCCTATAATATCAGTCATTATCATTATGCGTATGGTTATGGAAATTAGTATGGAACACATCTTCATCAACCCATATACGCCCACTGCTGAGCACGGGTCTCCTTTACCATTGAGAGGGTTTAGGCCATAGTCCACCACGCTGGCCTAGTGCGGGTTGGTGGACTACACACCTAAGAAATTCCTAAGAACTTTTAGGTGTGCAGGTTTCATCACGATGTTTTCCTTCACCGTTAAAGCAAGTGATAATTCAATTTGAATACACACATAACTTTGAAAAGTCAGAGGTGTGTGCCTGGGGTTCGAACCCGCGACCGCCGAGATTCTCGACGGCGCGCCTAAACCTCGAGGCCATCACTGCACTATGGAAATATGGAACACAATATGTAACACATACATCTAAATAATAATAGACCTAAATTTTTATCATCAGCGTAAAGTCACCGCTAGACCTAGTTCTGCTTTAAAGACTCCAGGCTACCTTACCCCACCTAAGGTAATATTGAATTTATTTCGAGTACACCAATGAAGTTTCCTTAAGGTTGATTGTATTGCAGCTATCTCCTTGCATAATGGAGGTTGCAAGTGTTGTTGTTCCTAGTTCCAACCGCAACTTGGCTAACAACTTTAAAACTAGCGAACCTTGTCAAGTTAATTTGTTAAGGACTTTTACCACTTCATTAACTGTTCAGTGTTTATGTGGCCTTTGGTAATGTAAACTAATATAGATGTTGTCCTACGCTTTTACGCTTAAACTGATGAATTGATTGTGATAAATTTTGATGAAAAGTACATGGAAACTACTTCCGTTACTTATATAGAAGCTAAAAAGCCTTACTTGCCTTATAAAATTCCGAATTTCGGATGTTTATTAATAAAAAATAATAAACTATATAGATATTACACAATTAAAGTATAACTCTTTTATTTATTTATTTATATGCTTTATTGCACACCAAGAATACAAAGAAAAAAAAATTATAGTTACAATAATCCAAACATTAGGTGAACAATAGGCGGTCTTATCACTAAACGTGATCTCTTCCAGACAACCTATTTTACAATGGGAATATAAAAAAAAGAAAGGGTACGGGGATTTCATCTACAGAAAAAAAAATTGAGCTACTAAGGAAGAATCGCTACTGATACAACCTTGGAAATTGATGTAGTCCTCTTAATAATAATGATAGATTTTTAAAATTTTAAAGAAACAAAAAACCATAACAACATCTGTTGATATTTATCCGATCGCAGAAGCAAATTGTGGGTTTAATTTTTTTAAGTCAAAGATTTTTCCTGAAAAAGTCTAGGACGTTTACAAAAATAATTTTCTTCAATATTAGGGGCACGATTCATTATAAAGGTAAACATAAAAAACACGGCGGTTACCCAAATAATTGTCAGCGTTTTCACAAATATTTTTTTATCCCCTTTCATCGTAACTCAAGCCTTCGTACAAAATACAGTCAGACCAGCCTTTGTATAGAAAGGGGAGCCATAAATAAGGGACACTTCACGAGTGCTGAATGTGGTGGATACACGTTTGTGTTTAGTTAGGACATTCGCATTTGTCTCATGAATTTCTTCGTAAGGCTAAGCATCGCTACAGCTTTGAAATATTAAGTGTTATGGTGTTTTGTAGCAATAAAAAGTGGTTACCAACCACGAAAAATATTCCATTCGTGGGCTAAGAATTATTGAGTATTTACAAAATCAATAATTTTTTCAGTCCTGTGGTGTCTGAAAATGAGCCCGAATTCAAGTCTGTAGGTTCGTTTTATAGCAGAGCACACTGTCTAGACATCAAAAACCATTCAAATTTCAAACAAGTTCAGTAGTTTTTGAACATAGTTATTGCGAATAAAAAATATATCTGTCTTTAATTAATAATAAAGAGAGATATTTTTTTATAGTTTATATGTCTTAGATATATAGTATTTTATATGATATATGTGTTTATCTATTTTTTCGTCTGTAAATGTGTAAGTATACATGTATCATGTGAGCGGAATTCCTTATTTTGTTGTTGTCCTATATATAGTCAATATTTATGCACCTATTTTCTTATCTAAATCCGCTTTTATACGTCATTGTATTGAAAGTATAAAAAACAACAACAAATTAATAATAATAATTGATCTCAATTAGAGTGACAAAAACTGTTACCAATTACGTCAACTTATATACAGTACCAATCTCAAAAGGTTACAAAACGCTTAAAAAATGCGAGGAGACATCAATCCAGTTAATTTTCCAATCTCAAAAGCAAGAGAACGGCTAATACGTGTAATGCACGATCCTCAGGGAACATCGCTCGGGATCGCGGGAGGGTTTTTGCAAACCTCTTCCTGAATGATTGCTTCATTTCAAACTCTTATTTGTCTTCTTCACTCCGACGTAGTTCGGTTTTATTTCTTCGCTAATTTTACTTTGTTCGTTTAATGGCAGCGTTTGTTTGATGGGTAATGTAGAATCACGATAAATTTACGTTAGTAATATTTGAATAGTAATATGAGTATTGTAAGTTATAAAATCTTTTCGGCCTATCTCAAAATATCTTGTTAATATAACTATTGTTGCAACTGTTTAAGCATTTTCAATGATTTCATCACCTTAGTCTTATGTGGGCTGTTTGTAATCAAGAAGGCTGTTATATTACTAACATAGCACTAGCAAATGTTTTTGTAAACCACGAATACTACATACTTGTTTCATGTTTTTCTAAGACCGAGTCTGTCGTATCTTAGATATCCTTGACTATGTTAGTTAGAATATTCTATTATCCTTAGTTAGAATAATAAATTTTATAACCCTCTCAGTCGAGACTACATATGAACAGTACTGGAATGTATATATAAACTTATTATCAAAATTAACTTAACATACCCTGCATATATGTAGTTCTAAAAAAATTACACATTCTTAAGCTTTTGCAAGCCAATAAAAACTAAATTTTATTTACTGTTAAAATAGTTTGTAACTCGGTGAGCACACATTAATAAGTTTAAAAATTCCCGTCTTGTAGCACCAAATTGGCTTGAACGATGAATTTCCGCGAAACCGCCTCCCACATTTTCGCACATAATTCAAAAGCATGGCTTTCTTTTGGCAGATATCCCATCCAGCGATGTTGACCGTCACACTTTAATTACTCAAATTGCGAAACTATATTACAAAGTACTCATTTTAATGAGTGACTGCTTTGTCGTCTTATGGCGCACGTATCTATCATGGGATCTATAGTTCGTGGTCCCAACCCACACCTCATCCATAAAGTTTTCTGTTAAATACTTATGAGTAAAGTGGTATTAGGTTTCCTATAAGGAAATTCTCAGTAGCATCATGGAGTCACAAAATCTGCCGGAAAAGCAGTCCGAATACTTCCCGTATGTGGGTGATATTTTTTCAGGAAAATGTGGGAATTAAAATATAGTTCCGTCTACCTTTCAGGGTATACAGGCGTGAGTTTACGTATACACGAGTCATTTAATTGGTAAAACAATTCCCATGTACGAGATAAAAGATAAAACGTCCATAAAATATGTTTCATTCATATCAGTTTTATGCGTGTAAAACTAATTTTCCCAACTAAAGGACGTTGGATAAAAGCTTCGAGCGTAAGGCTAAAATATAAATAGGCCTGAAAAACCTTTGGTAAACATCTGATGGTTATGTTGGTAGTGTCCCGAGTGTGATATTTAAGCCGAGAGCTCCGACCGTTTATGTCTAGTCGCGATTTTCTTTGTGCGTTTTACATTTCGATAGTAACCTTAGCTACCTTACTTGTAGTCCAATGCTATTGTCTTTATTTTGGCCTTTAATACTACCTCCTTGCCTCGAGTGTAGTAAAAACGTTTAATTAGAAAATTCTCAGTTGCAAAACCTTAAAATGTTTCTGAAACACGGCAATGACACGCCTTTTATGACTATGAACTTGATAAAAAAAATCCGGGTAATGAAATGCATCTCTACCTACTCCTTTTAGAGGCAGAGTGAGTATTTGTGTATAAGAGATAGCCTTAACCCACCAACTTTTTAATTTCAACGTAGTGCAAAGACCTAAATCCTATGTTGTTACTTCTGTGATATTTAAGGCATGTAAAGGACTACTCGAGACTTGCACGGCCACGGATTTAGCCGTACATTCCTAGCTCCGTATTAAAACTTGCAAACTTCAAATTTCCAAGGAGATAAGGTTGACTGCCGAAAAATGCAATATCCGCCTATCTACGGGGGATGTTTGCGATGACGTAAAATCTCCTGCCTCAAAAATGTAGCAAGACTTCGCTGGTCCAGATTGAATAAGATGCAATTTTTATGTGACTTTTTTTACACTGGTACCTATGAAAGTGACTTGCTGAAAGCATACTTATCAAATACGGCATTAGATTATGTAAGATTTGCATCACTTGCCGACATAGTGAAGCATGAAGGTCACTTAACAGTTCTCTTAACCACTTGACGTGCATGCCTGAAGCAGGTTCAGTTCTTGATTATACCTAACTAATTTCTACGTAACATATAGATTTCTGTGGTTGCAGCAAGGGTGCATTACTTTATCAATTCGATGTTTAAAATGTGAGTGTCAAGTGGTTAATTCTATTTGTTACGATATGTATGCGCATACCCATTCGACTGGAATGACATCAGGTATAAAAAAAAACATGGATAAGGTTATCGTTGTATAGACGCAAGAAATTAAACTGCTCTATCAATTTATAAACGGAAAAAAAAGAAGTTCTCAATAATAGCAGAGTCTAGAATTGAACCTAATAAACGGGGTTAAATGGATTCTATTACGTGAAATTTCAAACGAAGCTGATATAAATTGTAAAATACATTTCTCCCTACCTCTCCGAAGTACAGGCATGCATAGGGGAAAGGGGGGTAGCCCCGGCCAAAATTTTGTTTTTGATAATATGACTATATTTATAAAGAAAAACACAAGAGAAGTACATAACATAATCAACATTATATTTATTCATGATAAAATAATTGAAACTTAAAGAAAACCATTGACAAATTAAAATTAAACTCACTTCAAATAGTAATCAAATTTTGGTATCTCTTTAAGGTGGTGGGTAGCCCCGGCCATCTACATATTTAGTGATTAAATCGTTTTTTGGCGACACACACATCACAATTGTAGTACAAATCGGATGGATTTATATAAACACATGCCTCATGAGCCCAGTCTTGACATGTTTGGCATTGAATCCAATCTTCATCGAAAGTTTCATCGCAAATTATGCATTCCGTATCCTGATTATTCGAACATGCCTTAGATGCAACTTTCTTAGCTTTAACCTGCGCTGTCATGTTTTTCTTGACCTTTGCCACTGCTTTAGGATCTTTAGTCTTCTCCATCAACTCATTTTTGTAAGGTGAAGACGTTAAAATCTCGCTTTTTTGTGTTCTTCTTTTCCTAGCTGTTAATCGTTTCTGTGAGGCATCTGGAAGAGGTGACAGAACCTTAAGCACATCACTAATATTTTCATCATCAACACTTTCATCTCGTACTGCCTCTTGGATGTTTGCTGACGATACAGCTGAAATGGAAGCTGATGGTTCAACGCATATGGTTGGTACTGCTTCATGAAGGTGGATGGCAGCTGACGACACAGATAGAGCACTTGAAGGTCCCGGTGTATTTTCAAATGCTGCAGGACTAGGAGCCTGAATTGTTGTCTGACTCAATCTATTTTCAATTGGTATATCAGTTAAGGCTGAACCTAAAAAGTCTAGGTCTGAAAACACATCTCGATTAAAGGGTTGGATACCAGTGCAACGGAAACCACTTTGGGCAATCTCTAATCTAGCAGCTTTGGTAAACGCTATGTTAGTCAGTCCAGCGATGTCATAATCAGTCAGTCGAGAACCAGGATTCTGACGCATCCATGATGCACAGGCTGACCCATAAGCTTGTTTGAAAGGCTTGAAAAACACACGGTCTAACGGCTGAATCTTATGAGTTGTGTGCGGTGGAGTGCTCAGCATGTGAATATGATTGTCTCTAGCATATTCAATAACATTCAGCTCTTTGTGGCTATTATGTCCATCTAATATTAACAGAACAGGGTGAGCTTCAGACGGATGGACATGTTTCTTGAAATGTTGTAGCCACTGGAGAAATATCTCCGCATTCATCCAACCGCTTTCGGACGCTATCCCAAGGCTTTCTGGCGGTGCACCAATCATAAGCCGGCCATTCTTATCCATTTTCTTTCTAGAGATAATAAACATAGGGGGTAGGAAATGACCCGATGCACTCATTGAAATCATGACAGTGATGTTACGTCCTCGTTCAGCTGAAGTCAGTTTTCCAACCTGCTTTTTCCCCTTCACTGACAAAACTCTGTCATTTTTGTGAACTGTCGAGACTCCGGTCTCGTCAGCATTATAAATTTGAGAGGCTTGGAAATTAAATTTTTCATATAGGTTGAGGAGAAGGTCATAAAACCTGTCAACCTGAGGTTTATTGAAACCTATAGAACGCATTAAGCTTGTTGCCTCAGGAGTTCTCAGTACCACGTCTGGATTTCTTTTCTTGAAACCGCAGAAAAAATCTTTTCCAGCCATTCGCTTGTCTCTATTAAACCTATGATTAATTTTAAATTTTTCTGCTAAATCAAAGGCAAGACGCAAAAATTCATTTCTTGTTAAAGGCATGAGACAGTTATCTTGATTTTTAACATGTTCACAAAGCTGTCTTTCAAACTCAGGATGAAATGTCTGTTCAAAACGTCCTAATTTTGGCTTAAGCGTGATCTGATGACCTTCTTTTATACCTTTGATACGATCTTGCAGCGAAGTACGTGGAACTTCATACCGATCTGCGGCAGCTCTCTCAGAACATTTTTTCTCGAGTACATCTTCAATTGCTTTTTTCATGTTTTCTTCACTCCAGTCTCCACGATTTGTAACTCGATTTTTAAATTTAGGCATCGTAACACTGCAACAAACGATATTCAAATGTAGGATTTAAAATAAAAACATCAATAAAGAATAATTAACATGATTACACATGGCCGGGGCTACCCCCAAAACCAATGGCCGGAGCTACCCGCCATGACTTCCGTCAGAAAAAATATTCTTTTAAAAAAAGCTTATTAATTATTATAAATATTCTTTTATATATACAAACTATAATAATATTACAATATGTAAACAAGATAAAATAAATAATTACTCACGTTTATCCAATAAATATGGTTTCCGAAACAATTGGAGTCGCGCGGCACTCGCCAACGAAAATCGGAATTCTCTCGACCGCATCCGAATCCAACCGTCAATCGACTTCAACTGTTCGCGTTTGTCAAACGACTCGTATACGCACACAGAGATCGCGAGAAATTCAAGGTCACGTGGCGCGAAAGTCGAATATTTGGTATGGCCGAGGCTACCCGCCGGCCGGGGCTACCCCCCGTTCCCCTATATTTTAAATATAGTGTTCGTACAATTTGCACCATGTGCACAAATAGTTGCGCTATCAATCATGAACACTTTATGGTAGTGCAATACGAAAATATTCAAATATTCCTCGCGCGTACAATATTTACAAATAAATCATACGCTTCGAGTGGAAATTTAAAATATTCGCTACAATGAGTTTGTATATGCTAACTTATTCTCACTTAGCATATTTCGCTCCCAAAGAAATACATTTAGAGTACGAAAAGATAGATTTCGATAATGCGATGACTCCTTCATATTCATAATGCTCCCTAGAGCTCGCACCTACAATAGCTTAGAATTTATTTTCCGTGCTGTAGCCCGGAGCGTGAAAAATGGGATTTTCATTCAACATTTCTGAATTTTCGCATTTTTAAAGGTATATGCGGGTTTTAAAGTTAATAATCTGAAATATGATATGGAAAGTGGCGGTGTGGAGCTTTTGCTGTACAAAGTACGTGGGAATTGCCCCGTATTGAGGTCGCTAAAGTTGTGGCTGGGTGTTTAATCCAGTAGATACTTAAAAGTGACGACATCTTTAGATATGATTTTTTTGAATCAAACTTTTTTTACACTTAAATATTTTTTATCTCATTTATGCAGATAGAAGAAGTGAGTGATACTTAAGCATTTTTAAATATAATTACTGATCTAAAGTGTGAGGGTGACATAAAAAAGACGTTTGTTGAGAGTAGGTATAGGTATTCTGAATTCGGGCTGCAACTGAGCATTTTCCTAACGGTTCTACCTAGTAATAATTAATTAATTGTTTTGATATGATTATGTCTTAACCGATTACTTGATTATTATGCAAATTTCTTTACATGTTGGGAGTGTAGAAAAAGATGAATACTATTTTTTTCATAAAATACTGTTTTTCTGTTGTATTTTTGAAACCGAACACATTGCCTGTTTATTTTATAAAATAAAGCTTATGACCGGTATGGCGATTTATTTCCATAAAAAGATGAAATCAGGAAATTCCCATCACTCACGTAAAATCACAAACGACAATTTTACCAAACGTATCGTAATAAAAACACTCGTACAAAAATTCAATAATGCTTATTTTCACCCATCGGATTGATCAGATATTCAAATCGCCCGCTCGCTCAAATTTCATGTGCTCAGATGCGAAACAAACAATAAAAAAATACAACTACCTGTAGATACCTAAAAATTAACCATTTAATAATTTGGTACACACGTATAAATAACATAGTTGTTTACCTTCAAAGAGAAAGAATCGAAGTCCCCGTGTCACATACATAGGTTCATATGTATGATATATATAATATGAACGTATTTTGTTAAATTTAATTTATGTAAAAGGTACATATTAAAAAAAAAAAATAAGTCAAGGTAATTTAGTAAAAAGGTTTTATTATCCATTATTGCCTTTCTATGAATTTCACGAACATGAATCTTTCTAAGAAATCATATTTCTCATGTGTCGTTCGGAGTTATTTATATAAGGCGCGCAATCACTGTGTTGACATTTTCACTTATTCCTGTTGTTATGCGATAAAATTCTTGGTATTCTGCACTTGTAGGTGACATACAAACATCTCAGGTGTGTCTCCGTAAGGTTTTTATGTAGGTACATAAGAGAGTATATTTCTTAATACAACTGCATTAAGGCCCACAAAATGTTAGGCTATTTTGGTTTAAGGACAGTGTTCCGGACTTCGTTCTGCTATAGATAACTTCCTTATCCTTTTCTCTCACTAAAATCGTGCATTGGTTTAATATTAATAACCTATTATTAAATAGTAAAAAAACTAAATGTATTAGGTTTATAACACCTAATGTAAAATATGCCAATGCCGACGTTTTAATGAATGGAGATAAGCTGAGCCTTGTGGATAATACTAAGTTTTTGGGAATCACATTAGACCCCAAACTTCAATGGGGTCCCCACATAACAGTATTAGCTCAAAAACTGAGTGCAGCAGTCTTTGCAGTGAGCAAAATACGTCAGTTGACAGACATTGATACAGCTAGGTTAGTGTATTTTGCTTACTTTCATAGTTTGATGAGTTATGGAATTCTACTCTGGGGTGGTGCCGCTGACATAAATACCATATTTTTACTACAAAAACGAGCCATCAGATGTATATATTCTCTTAGCTCTAGATATTCTCTAAGAGAAAAGTTTAAGGAAATTGGTATTTTGACAGTAGCATCGCAATACATACACGCAAATCTTATGTATGTCCATAAGAATATTCATAAATTTAAAAAGTTTTCTGACATACATGATAGAAATACTCGTAATAAAAATAAGTTAGTAACTTATAAAACCAGGCTCCACAAGATCAGCAAATCTTTTAAGGGTTACTGTATACACTTCTACAATAAAGTCCCTAGTCATATTAAGGCTTTAAAGTATCATAAATTTAAAGAAATTACTAAGAGACATCTATGTAACAAAGCCTACTATACAATATCAGAATATATGGAAGATAACGAAGCCTGGGTATAAGTAAAATGTTATTGTAATCCCGGGCTTGACTGGGTCTACTTTAATGGACATGGCTGTACATAGTTTATTATTATTTTAGTAACTTGTAAGCAATCAGGTATGTCATGCTCGCAGTAATGTCTGTGCTTACGGCGGCGTCGTGTGCCGGGTCGGTCACTTCCCTATGAAATGGTTGAGGAGGCCGATGGCTGGCACATGCGTCATACTCGTGAACGGGTGCTGTTTGTGGGGACTGGTCTGCCTGATTTGCTTATTTCCATTAATGAAATTTTAACCTGGTTAGATGTCAGAGTCTCCATTTAAGATGACTATGTTGTTCTTATATACAAAATTCTGATATTGTATTAATGAGCTGCTCTAATTCGGGAAATTGAGTCTTTGTATCTGTATTGTAAACTATCTCTTGATTGGAAAAGAGCAACACTAGAGTTTCTTGCCCGTTCTTCTCTAGTGATGACTGCCTTCCGAACAGGGTGGTAAATTTTGAAATGACTGAATCTAAGTGATGTATTTGACATTTTATGGATTCAATAAATATTATTTCATTTCATTTCATTTCATTTCATTTCATTTCATTTCAATATTATTTCATTTCATTTCATTTCATATCATCATCATCATCAGCCCACACACGGTCAACTGCTGGGCACAAAGCCTCCTCTACATCTGAGAGGGCTCGGACCTTCATAGTCATAGGTCATAGTCCACTACGCTGGCCTAGCATTCACACCTTAGAAATTACTTTGAACTTTTAAGTATGCAGGTTTACTCATGATGTTTTCCTTCACCGTTGACTTACATGATAATTCTTAGTGAATACATGCATAACTTCAAAAATTCAAAGGTGTGTGCCTAGGGATTAAACCGGTTACCGTAGCGATTCTCGACCGCGTGCCTAAACTTCGAGACCATCAAGACTACCTAATGTTTTAAGCAAACGATGAATTTACTAATTTTAGAACCAAATTTTTATGCAAGTGAAAAACCTTAAAGCTTGAGACAAAACTTTACGTGTGTACACAACGGATAAATGCAGACTAGTCATTTGATGCTTCGCAAGCCTTTGACAAATTCATTCACTATTCAAAACGCAACAGCGTAGCTGTTACTATTCTATGAGACCCTGGTACTCGATACTGCAGTCTGCGTGTAGCTCGTAAAACATTTATGAATGAATAATGGCTTTTTATGGCGTTGTAATGTCACTTATTATCTGAATTGTAATAATTATTGCGAATAGTATTAGTAATATTATGACGCTATTATTTTGTTCTCAAATTAGATTTATCAACGTAACCACTCATCATCATCACCCTGCAATTGTTTAAATCGTGAGAGAACAAAATAATTTATTTGCATTCATATCTTTCGAAATAAAACATAAATTTTAATTTTATTTTATTTATTATCTTCGATCGAAGGCAGGTCAACAACTTGCAGTTTCTCTTTTCTTCCCTATAAGCTTACAATTTTAACTGTGCATTACTTCGACCCAAGTTAATTATGTATCTCTCCGCCGCATAATGTTATTCCGTCACGCATCGTTGACGGAAGGTTGGCGATAAAAATAGAAACAATGTTGTTTTGCGAATAGTTTGTGGAAAGTTATTGTAATGGACGTACGGGACGCGCCCGCAGTTAGTTATGCAGTTGATGTATTAAACTCACTGCTCTGTAATTAACGCGGATATAATTACTTTTAAAGTCTTTTTTGTTGCTTTTTATTTCAAAAACTAGTGACTTTGTTAGGTAAAAGAGAGTCAAGATAAAGTAACGTAGACGAACATAGTAGGATCTGCCATTCGTACGAAACGACGAAGTGTTACAAATAGGGAAACATGATTGTTTATGCTCAATATCGTCATGAATTATCACATATTTTAACGGAGAATGAAAATGACATGTGTAGTACACCAGCTCGCACTAGGACAGAAGAGTAGACCAAAGCCTAAATCTTCTTCTTCTTCTTCATCAACCCATATACGCCCACTGCTGAGCACGGGTCTCCTCTACCATGCAGATGGTTTAGGCCATAGTCCGCCACGCTGGCCTAGTGCGGCTTGGCGGACTACGCACCTAAGAAATTCCTAAGAACTTTTAGGTGTGCAGGTTTCATCACGATGTTTTCCTTCACCGTTAAAGCAAGTGATAATTCAATTTGAATACACACATAACTTCGAAAAGTCAGAGGTGTGTGCCTGGGGTTCGAACCCGCGACCGCCGAGATTCTCGACGGCGCGCCTAAACCTCGAGGCCATCACTGCTTAGCCAAAATCCTCACAGTTAAATAAGAGGCCCGGGCCCAGCAGTTGGATGTTGATGGGCTGATGGTTATGATTACAAAAATCCTGCAAATGCAACTATGTATTAACTGCTGTCAGGTTTACCGCAAAGCTACACAGCAATGCTACAGCAAAATCTCGCAGCAAGACTTCGTGCCATAAAATCGTCTTATTCGCGTATTTTATCATATTTACACCGTGGGAGACGGGTAGAATATTTTTTCTATACACTTAACGAACCGTGGCGGCTCGTGTTTGCTCATACGTTTGACTGATTCTGTCGTTTCTTGTTATTTTCAGGCGTCACTCCCTTTGTACACGTGTGATGTGAGGATTGCGAAAGAGAAATTTGACGAACTGCTATTTTGAAATTAGTGGAGTTCTTTGACAGCTTGTGTATATATTTTTAATGTCTTCGAATTCGAACATTAGGAATTTAAAATCTTCGTAATTGGTTTTTCATGCCAAATATGGGCTGCTTGTATCCTTGATTTAGATCTCCTTTGTCATATTAGTAATAGTAAATAATCATCAAAATTTTAATTTTTTTTGTTTGATAATACCTTTTCAGTATTGAATTTCCATGATATTTTTGATTCACTGATCTAAGCATATATATTATTAATTAAATCCAGAAGAGATCGCTGCCAGTAATAAGACCGCCTATTGCCTACATTCTTATTTTTAATTACATTTACAAAAATTCATGTATGGAGTTCACAATAAAGAGTTTTCTATCAAATTCAGTACCATTTAATTCAGCAAAAAGTTTTCATTAAGTCGACTAAACCTCAAGCTAATTCCTCAATCAACTAACCGACAACCAAAGAGTTTTCAACCAAGCAGTCCGATCATAGCTCCAGTTGTTCCAACCCTTCTATTCTCCGAGACATTAATACAGACGATAATGCCGGCATAGATAGTGCGATCACGTGCCACTTGTAATGTTAGGAATTCTATAGATATGAACTGCGGAGATTTAACGGGAACTATCTGAGGGAAATGCGAAAATTATTTCATATTATTCATACCTTTGGGAAGCGAATCACGAATGTCTATCGATTGGTGTTTTAGTAAATGATAATATGATGGTTAATGAAAATGCGTTTCTTAGTTTAATGATCTTGATTAGAATTTGATGGAAATTTGAACGCTATCAGTGTTCGACTTAGACGTAAAGATGTCTTGATGAATTTAAAGAACAAAAGTGATAATATTGGTTTCACCGGGTTGGGTTTAATATAAATATCCTTGTAGTAATCCTTTAGAGAAAAACTAACGTTGAGAATTTATATTTAATTCGATAATTCTTAATTGTCATTGATCTTTTTTGCAATTAGCTACTTTGTAGGTCAGGACACCCAAAGTTACTTGTAGTTACTGCTACAAACCAAAGGATGGTTGAGATATCTTGGTATCTCTTCTTGGTAAAGTGTTGGGTGTCGAATAGAAAATTCACAGTAGCATCATAAAGTCTGAACATCTTATCGATAAACGGTGACATACCCTGACTGGTGGTTGAAACCATGACCACCTAATTTTAGTCTCAACCGCGCTTAAACTCCAAGCCACTACTTAATCTCTTTATTAACGGTCTTAAATTATGGCTAACCACAATGTAAACAGAGTAATTACAATGGATTAATTCGGAATACATGTTAATTACTAGGATAGGTTTTTATTGGCCCAACATATTGTTGGATTAAACAGTTGGCCCAGAGTTGTGTAAATCCATATTAACCAAGATTAGAAGTTTGGCCAATGAGATCCGTTGTAATGAACACAAATTTCTAATGCGGTGATTTCGGAATCTTTGTGCTGAAAGTTTCCTCGGTTTAATTATTACTAAGTCTGGCTTGATTCAATTAGAAACAGGTAAGTTTGTCTTGAGCGTATGTTAATAAAGTTGTGTGAGCATTTTCATCTCATGAGTATGGAAATTATAAATGGATAATATTGCTAGCTGGCTTGATTCTACCATGCAAATTAAACCAAAATATTCATGTTCTTTCTCAAAGAACTATCTACTTCCAAACTTATCAGTCCAGTATTTTAGTTGTGAAAGCGTTAAGGACAGTCTGAGATACAAACATAATCTCACGCTTATTTTCTTCGAAGACATTCTGTATGCATCAGTCCTGCGGGATAAGGAACGAGCCTATTACCGTGTTTCGGGCATATTTCAAGACTTTCAGCTGCTGCTAAGAATTTCTTTATGAATATTAGGGACCTCTAGATCGGAAAGATCATACTTCTGCCGCGAGACCACGTTATTTCACGTTTATAATATGCTACGGCGAGAGACTTTTCGGTATCACAAATACTATAACCTAAGGAAATAATTATGGATCACAACGGGATTGCCTCGGTGCGACATCGAACTGCGGCCTCTCGTTTAGCAAGCTGAAGTCCGAACAACTGCGCTACGGTTTGTCAAATTATCATTTCACCAAATGCATTTGTCTTTAGTGAAAGCTATAATTTATGTCTATAAGACAGTCGTTTCATATTACTACTTCTCTAAAAGTATAAAACTTTTCTCTGCCCTTGAATTACCTTCTATTCAAAGGTTACTGGCATTACTTTTTATGTTTCAATAAAATTGGTCCACATAAAAATAAATTCGCAGGTGTGATATATTTTATTAATATGCCATTTTTTATTGAAAGATTCTAGATATATTGAATATGCGATATTGTCAACCGTTATTGTTAAGAAAAGTCGTAATATAAATGTGTTAAAAACTTATCACATTTAGCTCGTACGTACACACGTTTGTATTATAGGCAGAGGTGCATTTCTGCACCCGGATTTCGCTTGGTATGAATTAGTCCGGCGTAATAAGGAATGAGCCTATTGCCGTCTTTTGGGCACATATCCAGATTCCGTGCATGCCTTTGCCTACTTCTTTGAATATAGGCGGAAGGGTATGAATGTTTATATGTATTTATTTATTTAACATACATATATAAATTTTAAATTATGCTACTGACTCTGCACTAAGCGTGGCTTGTATCGCAGAGACAGTAAAATACAGCGGATACATTACAAACATTTGCATTTTCATTTCCGGCACTAAATCCCAAGCAGGTACATATAAATATCACAAATAAATAATAATTAATAAATACACCCAACAGTCACACACATAGTCCTGACCCCACATTAAGATACGAGTCTTGTGTCGTGGGTATCAGAAACTACGAGAGATTTTTCGGTCTCACAAACACCCAGACCCGAAACAAATATTTGTGAATCACACAAACATTTGTCTCGATGCGGGAATCGAACCCGCGACCGCTTGTTTCGCAAGCTGGTGTTCAGCCAACTCTGCCCCGGGTTGTCAAATAAATTTATCTTACTTATAAAACAAATAAACATAATAAATAAAAATTAGAATATAGCAACATGCATTTGCTTAACAAACGAACAGGCGATAACTTGTATCGATTGAGCCAATACTAAGTCCAAAAATAACTATAGACTTTTTCGAAGATTGTACGAACTATCAGTTGCCGCGGCCTAGATACCTATAGGCGATATCAAACTCTGCTAAAATACGCCTTTTAATTTTGCCTTTTATCGTGTAATGAACAACGAAAGGCTAATGAACCTTAAGCTCTGGCCTAGACTGTATTTAGAACAATAAATTAAAATATTATTACTGTAATATGAACTTCAACAACCCGCATTATGAAATTTACGAAGTAGACTTAGTCTTCATTCATCTGAATAATAGAGAACTTTATAGTATAATCATATGTCATACAATACCCCGGACTTCTCAATTGTAATCTACATATACTTATGCCTCAACACTAAAAAAAGCATATATATAACTAGCTTTTGCCCGCAACTCCGTCTGCGTGGACTACAGGGTTGGGTTCAAAAAGAAGATAAGTTGTAGTATTTTACTCCGCAGAGCCCCATTTACTTAAATATACAAAAATCATACAAATCGGTCAAATTGTTTCAACGTGAAACCGTAACGCGCCGGTCGACGCCTTGAGTATCATTATTGCGCGCTTGATCATTATTTTGAAACTGCGATATCTTCTAAGATACTCATTGAAATCAAATGATGTAAAGGACAAATTTATTTTGTATAAAATACTTGTAATGAATAACGTATTTATTTGGATAAGGATTAATATCATGATTGTAAAAACACCTTCACAAATAATGCTTTATTTAAAATAAATTTGGTTAGAATAAAAAACGTTATAGTGAGCCAACCTTAAAAGATAGACATATGCTATCGCGGACTTTTTTTTAGAATTTTTAAAGGGGAACAATTCTGCCATACATTATTTTAGCGAAACTTTAACCGTTTCTACAGCGTACGCAGCGGAAGCTCACAAAAAGGAAAAAAGTCCCCGATTTTGAAACATTCTTTATTGCTGCTCCGCTCCTATTGGTCGTAGCGTGATGATATATAGCCTATAACCTTCCTCGATAAATGTGCTATCTAACAGTGAAAGAATTTTTCAAATCGGACCAGTAGTTCCTGAGATCCTAGCGTTCAAACAAACAAACAAACAAACAAACAAACAAACAAACAAACAAACAAACAAACAAACTCTTCAGCTTTATAATATTAGTATAGATTTTTGTTTGAATATATCGTAGCTTCCTAATAATACAATGTGTCTGTATCATAAAATTAATTTAAAGGCAATTAAACGTAAAAAATAATCGATATGACTAGGAATTTTTATCAATAATTTCCTTTGCCAAAACCAGAAATCGCAAGAAGATCGTGATAAAAGCAATAAATAGAGATAGTCATAGAGATGATTCCTGCCAAGAATTAATATAAAGAAGAAGGCAGTTCCTTGCATCTTTAAGTGGAGATAAAACGTGCTTCATCACCACTTTACTGTACCCGTGATAAAAAATGAAGATTAAAAAAAACACCCAACAGAAATGACTCTTTAATACCGATAAAAGTTATTACCTTCGCTTATCGGTAATTGAGTTCGTGGTCTCATCCGTGCTCTTGTGCTTAGCCGTGTTGCTTAGAGCGAATGCAAATGAGAAATTTTTCTTCATTTCCTCAAGCTATGAGGAATTTATAACGAGTCCTCGCGAGTATTTTACGTATTTTATTAAATAATTCTAAGGTTATACTTCCATAGAAGTTTTACACGGTAATTATGTGATGTCCTGTTTCTAATTTTTTTTTTGTGATTTAAAGCTTAAAATATATTATTCGGAATTTCTTAGGCAACATGGCGGTAGCCATAAAGCTTGGTGACATCATAATACAAGGTCATGCTATTTACCATCACGGCATGCAACACTATAAAAAATATACTAGAATAAAACATTGAAAGAGTAGGCGTTAGTACAGTGTAAATTATGACGTCATAATACAGCGTCATGCCATTTACCGCCACGGCATAAGCACGGCATATACTTTTAACTTCAAAAACGTTCTTTACAAACTAAGTCTGCAAAACTACCCTTACAATGCCAAAAACGTTCCTCTACAAACTAGTCTCTAAATCTAAAACGCGCAATCGACGTAATTTAGCCGAATCCATAAACACAGAACAGATGAGTGATGCGATATCGTTACCAAGTAATGATGTTGCCACGGTCTGGCAGACCGCCCGAATAATTACAGTTATCAGGAGCGCCACTCGATCAAAAAGCAAATGTAGGACGGGGATACAGCCAAAAATCTATGATGAAGTTTAATAACACTTAATTTTGTTTGCATTTTTTATCCGATAAATAGGCTCTGTTGAAAGGTTTTAATCCTTGTTGTATAGCTTTTTATAACAAGCATTTTTTTCATAAATAAAACTGCCATGTTTCTGGAAATTTTTACGTGACTATTGATGTAAAGGATTAAAGATTGTTCTTCTCAATAAATAGGAAGAACGTACCAGTTTAATTAATAAAAACATATTTAATAGAAATTAAGATGTCATGAAAAAACTAATTTTCACTAAGAACTTAGGACTAAATGGTTTTAGGTAGATATAGAGTATTTAAATTAATTTTTAAAAAAAATTTTAGAAATCTAAATTTGTCGCTTTTAACATTTTTGGTTTCAGTAGTAGAATCTTACAATCCATTAATTTGTATTAGTAAACTTTCATGAATTAGTCGTGCTCCAAAATGGATCGACATAGGAGGAGCGCTATCGTAAGTAACCGAGAGTGTATCAGCGCATATGAATACAGAATTTCATGGCAATATTTTGGACGCAGTAACACACTAACCTCACAAAACATACACTACACGCATAAATTATTCAACGAGGATTATCTACGATGAGCCCCACTAATGGAAATTATGTGTCCTCGGGTAACAGCCGTGTTCCGTACAAAAACATAATTACAGATTTAGATAAAACATAACCGGAGCTAAATTTAGATAAAACTATGAACTATCGTATTACAGCACTTCTTGAATTCGCCATCTGTCTCAATCGTAATTGTGGTTAAAGAAGCTAGGATATAAAAAGACTGTTATTCAGCGACAGTATTACTAAAATACCTTCTTCTTCATCAACCTATATACGTCCCACTGCTGAGTACGGGTCTCCTCTACCATTGAGAGGGTTTTTTTAGGCCATAGTCCACCACGCTGGCCTAGTGCGGGTTGGCGGACTACACACCTAAGAAATTCCTAAGAACTTTTAGGTGTGCAGGTTTCATCACGATGTTTTCCTTCACCGTTAAAGCAAGTGATAATTCCATTTGAATACACACATAACTTCGAAAAGTCAGAGGTGTGTGCCTGGGGTTCGAACCCGCGACCGCCGAGATTCTCGACCACGCGCCTAAACCTCGAGGCCATCACTACTCTACTAAAATACCTATCCTATATAAAAGTATAACAGTTCCCTATCCCCAACAACAAATACTATGAAAATCTACCGTACTTAAAATGAAACGGGAAAATTTTAATTACAAACCCTAAATTCAAGTTAAACCCGCAATAAAATCAAGTTTAATCAACCACCGTATCAAAATACACTGCATTTGGAATTCGGTAGCGCTTTTTTACACTAGCCGGGTACCTTTTCCACCAATTCGAAGTTCGATGGTGCTCCCCGCTCGGCATTAGCATATTAATGAACGAAACGCTCCGACGAAACTAACATTCGTAATTACTTTTGTCCTGACTCCGCGAGTTACGTTGGAGGATTTTTTTACAACGCAGGAAAAAAGGAGCATTATTAAAATGTATAAAAAAATGTTAATTGAATGCGGCGAGGGTTTCGCGAGTTGATTTATAATTTGAATTTGTGTGTAATGTGTTTGAACAGACCGTTGTGGACTACGAGATGAGGATTTTTTTAAAGAATTCTAGAATTCTTAAGGGTTTTAATTTAAATTAGAGACCATTTTGCTCTGCAGTGTTATTTTTATAATATACTTCAAAAAGTCATGCATAAAGTGCTCTGTTACTGAGTAGATGCTGAGTCAAATTCTAGCATGGCTGGGCAGTCATACAAACCGTTGATGTTTTGTCTGTATTATTAGGAGTTATCAAGAATTTAGCGGTAAAGGATGAATTCTGATGAAACTTGCACACGAAAGAATTTTTGACGAGTCGTTTACACACATTACCTGTTTGATTCCCCATTAACATGATCTAAAAAGAAGCGAAGAATTCTACTGATTTTTCTGTTATGAAATTCTCACCACGGAGTCTGGAAATATTACTGGCATTATGTCCGCCTTTAAACGCTAAAAAGCTTAAATAAATAAATAATAACTCCTTCCCTATATCGCAAAAAACTATAGGCCACTAAACGTGGGTTCAAAAATGTTTGTCTGCCTTTCTAAAAACTCTCGATTGAGATTGTTTACAAAGATATACAACTAAAGGAATAAATCTAGAAATAGTGTCCTATTTCACCTACAAATTTCGGGCACGCAAAATAAGTTATTTTGATATAATGCAAATAGATTCGCAATTACTATGCAAATGTCTACAAACTCCATTACGCAATAAACGAACCTAACAGTCTAGAACTGAAATTAAGCATTTATTTGAACATATAAATTTGTTTTTATCGTCTGCATTTATACATTAAGTGTCCTATTAAAAAATCTGAGACATTTTACTACTTAAACACTTTTCGTCCCGCTTTCTCCTACGACCCAGCCTCCCAATAGAGAGGGACAGAACATATTTTTCTATGTACTTATTACTCTTGTCTTCCATTGAAGTGATTCATTCTCATGAATTCTCGCCTACAAAGGAAAGCTAACGCTCTTTTAAAAGTAAACTATTATTTAAATTGATAGAACTTCCCTTAATTTAATATCTTTTGTTAACTCCAATATCCAGTATCATAGTAGGTTTAAGCCTAAACTTTCCTCATTGTAGAGAAGATCCGTTGCTATAAAAGTATTATTTAGAGGTCCTAGGCTCAATTTCGGGGTCGAAAAATTTCTCACTACTAGCTCGTACTCTGGAAATGTGCGCGAAAAAGACAAATCGCTCGCCTCCTATTAGAAAAATACAATAGGTGAAATCTATGTGTAGAAATGCACTTCTATCCACCTCTTGAGGAATACAGGCGTAAGGTTATGTATTTCCACATAAAGTTTACTTTTATATCCAGCGTAATCTTCGTGCAACGTGTCCAGTTCGAATCGTTTATATTCGTCAATACACTCAGCTTGAAATGTGCAAGCGTATGCCACCACGCATTGTGCTATTAAGCGCAAAAAGCGCTGAAACGTGCCCGGGAACATAATACGGGACAGTTTTTGTGCTGGAATAAAATGACAGGTAGTGACAACCTTTTCACGAGATAGATTTTACGAGCGACCGCTCTTTGCAAAATATCTGAGGTCAATCGGTTTTCGATGGAGCCTAAAAGTTGTCGAATGATAAATATCTTAGCCATTGACTTGCGTGGGCTGGTTATTGCGTTTTTTGAAGCAAGAGTATCATGTGAATTGAGTGGAGAATTTCTAAGCGGTTAAGATAAGATTATCAGTAACAGTAATGTAACAGTAAGATGTGAAAATAAGAAAAGTGGGCTACTAATTTCCAGAAGTAAAGTGGGTGACTTGCTGTAAGTCAATCGGCTCACTACAGTTACTATCAATTTAGAGTCACTCTTTTATAATACATTTTTTATCCATACTTTTTTATTTCGAAAACCAAAATATGCTTCTGCGTGCTACGGTTAAAAACACGCGATATAAAAAATTAATTTACGTATCTTTTGATTCGACCCGAGATAGTAGAGACTACGAAATGGTAAATAATTTTTCCCTTCACTACATTATATATTTCAAAAACATAAGAGGCAATAAAATTAAAATACATCACTTTATAGTCAACCCGGCATTACATAACAGCAAATATAATAAACGGTATTCAAACAAGAACAGACGTTCGAGAGGCTCCCGCAAACATTTAATTCATCTTCGCAGATCGTTCGACAGGCTCTCGGGTAAAGTACCGAAAGCGGTAAATGCATCGATACCACTTATATCAGTCTACAAAACTAGACTGGAATTAATCTACTATGGAAATGCGTCGTCTTTGAGGTTCAGGCGTGGCCGAGAATCTCGGCGGTCGCGGGTTTAAATGTTTTTCGAAGTTATGTCATCATCATCATCGGCCTTTTTACGACCCACTGCTGGGCATGGGTCTCCTATACAACTTGAGATGGTTTGGGCCATAATCCACTACGCTGGCCTAGTGCGTGTTGAAGTAACACACTTGAGAAATGTCTAGGGACTTTTAGGTGAGCAGGTTTTATTACGATGTTTTCCTTCACCGTTGAAGCAAGTGATAATTCAATGTGAATATATACATAACTTGGAAAAGTCAGAGGTGTGTGTCTGAGGTTAGAACCTGCTACCGCTGAGGTTCTCGGACGAGCGCCTAAACCTGGAGGCCATCATTGCTTTCGAAGTTGTGTGTTGCTTTACAATGAGTTATATCACTTGCTTTAACGGAGGAGCAAAATACGTAATAGGGATGAAATCTGTACACCTAAAAGTTATTGGGAATTACTTCGCTGTTTAGTGCACCAACCCGCACTAAGCCAGCGTGGTGGACCTAAACCCTCTTAATGGTAGAAGGGGACCGTACCCAGCACTGGTACATATACAGTGATACGTCTATTGATTAAATTAATGAAATACGGCCGCGAAATGACGAATGCGCGCCACGTTCTAAGCGGAAGATATATTTACATACTGATTGGTTTCAGGATTTCGCCGCGCTCTGATTATATCCACGCACAGACTTTTAATTACCCACTTAAGCATTATGTTAGGGGAGAGGATTCCAAGCGGAATCGAAACTTTCGTCTTTTTCTTCTTTGATCCGTCGATTTCAGTATACATGCTCGTACACATAGACTTATGCAACTCGTAGATCCGGGTTTGATACCCGGGTAGGGCTGAGTGTTATTGGGTGTTTTCAGATAGAAATTTAGCATGAAATCTTGAATTATGCCTAAAAATGGTTATAATACAGGCGTAAGGCTGTGTATATGTAATGCAACATTCTCGAAGAAAGTCAGAGGTGAATAACTGCCTTCACATTGTAGCAGTTGGGTATCAAGACCACGTTCTAAGAAGCCCATTAGAAAACCCAATACTTTCAAATTATATTTTCCCAATAAAAAAGTTTCCAAACCAATTCGTATTTGAATATAGGACATATATTCAAAGTTCGATATGCAAGGATAAGAGAACGATACACGACAATGTTTTTTAAAATTTTCATTTGCATATCGGTTCGCCCGCGCAAATCTCTCAAATTACGGATTTTCATGCGGTTTTCGCGAATAGATAATAATATGGCTCAGCTTCGAGCAGATTTTTCATTTCTTCCAATTCAGATTTTCGATAAATAGTTATCGTCATTTGAAAATTTTACGCGACGGCTAAAATACTCAAGTTATCAAAACACACGAATTTTTTTAAATTATAAATTCACCGACAAAATCTTTAAATTATGGCTTTACATTCTATCAGAATGTTTGTTATAAGTTTGACTTATATGTTTTGGCAGAAATACCGCACTCTACTTGTCAAAAGACTCTCTAGATCACGTTACAAGTGACTATGGATTTATCATCACTTTCAGATAGGTACATGTAAGTGACAGAAAGTCTGAAATTGTACCAAAACATCGGCAATTAATTCATCCCCTATTACGTGGGACGAATCTATGTATATTGCGAAATGTAGGCGCAGAAATGCGTCTTTGCCTACCCCTTTAGAGAAACCAGGAGATTATGTATGTATCATATAACACAGACTGTTGATATAGGTTACATAAGTCTTATGTAATGAAAACATTCTTCAAATATTCTTAGAAGTCGTCTGAAGGAGTTATGATACATGTCCCATATCAAAATCAGCGAGCATTGCGCATATTCAATAAAAAGACGGTAAACAAGTCATTACTCACACACGCAGCCGTGGTGAATCGAAATATATCACTTCGCCGTACATTTGCTTCAATCGACGTAAAAGATGCGCAACTCTTTCTTTAAAAGGAAATACTGCTTCTTAATTGATTCTAGCCTCTTCCTTCTATGGTAATTTCTATTGGGCTTTTGAAGATGTTTTTAGTATTAAACAATCTTTAAAATGAAGCAATTTGATTTGCTTTTTAAAAAATGTTCGCCTTTTTTGATAAAAATGACGAATCATTTGATGACTCTGTGATTTTGTAGTAAAGCGATGCAGATTAAATACTGCCTGGGTATAGTGGTACAAATAGCATATACTCCAATTCATTTTGTACCAAGTATTCCACAAACACGATACCCTCGAATGCGAAAACGTATCGATAAAACTCGGTAAACAACTCATTACTCAAACACGCAGCCCTAAGTGGGGCGAAATGTATTACTCCGCCGTACATTTGGCAGTAAATCGAAGGAAACCGATGCCCGCAGAATCACTGGTTATCTAAAACAACTCCATTCACTAAACCAAGAAGGTTGGCCCATAAATCCCTGTTGTGGCGTTGTATGTTTTAAAGTGGCTTCAGACCGCGAACTCTGCTCCTGCGCTTTAGCCATTTTAGTTCGTACGTGACGTTTGAAATATATTTGGGTCCCTTATTTATTGTGTATTAGTTCTTGCTCGCGATTTTCTCTGGATTAGGGCTTAAGCCGTCTTAATAGTAGAGGAGGCGAGAGCCCAGCTCATGAAATGAGTGCGCGTGGGTGCGATGGTTGCACAAGGCAAATGTTTGTATAATCCACAAATGCTTGTTTTGGATGTGGGTATTTCTGAGTCTAAAAAATGTCTTCTAGTTTCTGATAACCACGACGCCACTCCTATCTTAATATAGGCTCAGAACTAGTGACTATAGGGTGATAAATATTATTCAGAGTCAAAAATATTTTCCTTTTCAGTTAAATATACAAATATTAGGCAATATCAGTATCCATAATACAAGCATATATTCACCTGTCCTAAATTGGTGCCTGCAAACCAAAAGTTAGTTGGAGTGATTTTTCGAATCGCTACGCAATTTCGCTTTTGGCAATCTACAAACAAGTTTGATGTTTTCAACGACCAAAATATGCAAGCGTCGATCGTCGAGCTGACTGCAGTGAAGGATAAAAAATACCTATTCCGATTGGCAATATTAATTTCGATTTATGCAGTGAAAAACAGAACGACAAAATAACATTAATATGCGAAGTGCACACAGATTTAGAGGACACAGTTGACAACACACGCACGTGTTTGAAATATTGTTATCGTGGTACATTTAAGTAAATTGTAATTGGTTGGACTGTGTTTCTCGTTAAATTGGATGTTATTTAATACGAATGTATAAGCTACCCGACTAAATAAACAACCATGTCTAAATGGAAGTCCATTTACCTTCAATCAATAGACTCGGGCTAACTTGCTGGGTGTTTCAGCTATTCTTAAAAATAAAGAACTGAATTTATGAAAGAAATGGTATTTTCGACTTTATGAGTGAAGCTCTTGCCGCTAGTCCCTTTTGTACTGCTTTAGCTAGTCTTTGAGGACCATACCTTAAGATGGGTGCATAGAAACACTAGGAAATATTTGAGGGAAAAACTGTTTCCCCTTCTATAATTTCATCTCTCACCTTCATATCATCATCACCATCATCATCATCGTCGTCATCAAAAAGCAGCGACGTGTAGCAGCATCGCCAATCTGAAAACCACTGCAATCTGAAACCCGTAAGCTCAGCGTGGCGAATATCTGCTATGACTACACACTCATATTAGCCTCCTATTCTACTCCACATAAGCCTCAAGAAAGAACATTAGCCGAAGCACATCAGAAAAGCAATATACAAGATAAGACGTTTTCAACGAACAAAACCGCGAGAAAACAGTTGTTCTACAAATATCCCGTTTGAGTTATTCCGAATGCAAAGCAACGTCTATTAGAGCTGTTTGTCTTTGTCAGCGGGCTAAACGTTCGCCAGGGATACAAAGAAGTTAGTCCTGAATAACTAGTGCAGTGGAATTTATCACATAATATACAGTGAAAAAGTGTCACACTGGCTCCCTGGAGTCGCGTTTATTTCGGACAGATTCCCAGCTTTATGTTTATGAGTTCAACTGGACTGATAAATATTATCGCTTGCAAATTATAATGATATATCTCAATCGGCTGTTGGGTCAAAAGGCAGTACTAAAAGCAGTGTTATTGGAGACAGCATACATCATAAGTCTTAGATTATAAACACCGGTGGCTTGGTCTTTTTTATATTTTAAAATGTATTATATGTAAAATAAATAAAGAGTAAAAATTTGCAACTACATATCTTGATTATTTTTACCTATAAAAATACAGAATATCTTGAAATATGCCCTATCACATTTTTTGGTACATACGCCCACGCCTACGTATGCACCGTGAAAGGGAAGGAATATGTGAAATTCTGCTCCCACGTTCGGCCACTTATGTATTACGTCCTACGAAATTCCGTAATGATATGACGTCATAACGACGTCTTTGACTTATTTACGTCATAGCCTATAAAGAAATGCTACTTACAGCTAACTATACTAATGTAATAACCGAAAAATACTTGGATTTAAACAAAAGTTAGACTAAAAATCTATTGATCGCACGGCAAACACTTTTATTTTGAGATCAATGAAGCAGTTGACATTATATTAAATACATAGGTGATTAAAATAATTACAGAAACGTTATCATTGTGCGTCAATATCGCTTTAACTAAGTGGTCAACTCAGCATTAAATTATGACATGACATGAATCACGCCAAAGCGCTGCCTTTCAGTAACCACCTTAGTTATCGTACGGATGGCAAAATAACCCTAATACTATACCAATAGGTAAAAAACTTGAAAGAAGCAATTTAGAAAGTACAACCACATATACAACATACTATATCATTTAACAAAAGAACTACCCCAATAGAAAATTACCAACACCTCAATCCCAACACACACTAGCCTTCTCGAACCAAACAGTTCAGTGTCAGCCAAAATAGACGGGATAAAATGATTATCAGGGTATTACTACACACTAATGGCCAGAATAATTCCAGTAAAGGCGGAATAGCCGTGGTCTCATCTCAGTAAATCCCTCGGCCGGCTCGTCCACAAAGCAAACTTCATTAGCCCAGCCGTTCGTGAAGAAAAAAGTATACGAACATTTAGCCCGACGTGGGTTCTCGATACTCTTTTTGTGACGTAATTGGATGAGGTAATGTTACTGGAGCTCCTAATGAGTGAGTTGGTCAATGTTGGTAAGTGTATCAAGTAGGACTTACCTATACAGAGCAGAGCAATAAATGGGCATTTACACAGTGAATTATCACTTGCAACGGTGAAGGAAAACATCGTGATGAATCCTGTACACCTAAAAGGCCTTAGGAATTCCTTAGGTGTGTAGTCCGCCCTAGGCCAGCGTGATTGCCAGCAGTGTGACAGTGGGCTGATAATGATGAAGAATAGGTGATTAATTCCCTAAAATTTATTTGGGTATGTGTATTTTTAACTAGTACAATCTTCGTGCTGCCGCTGAGAATATCACACAATCAAATACATTTGATATTTGATTTGTGGGAGACTAAGACCTTAACCCTCGCAGTCGTGGAGGAAGCCCATACCCAGTAGTAGATCTTATCTGGATTGATGATGAAACACATTTAGGTACCCTAGGTCTGTTTTTATTGAAACCGTTCGTCGCTGTGTGAATCTATTGTCGTTTTTATGTCACATTTCAAGATTTCATGTTGCTACTGAAAATTGCCCAGTCGAAAAATCGAATTCGCGATCCGCGATCGCTGCCGTTTTAGAATCAACTGTTATTTATTTCTTAATTAAAGACGCCAAACTACCTCCAATATTGCACTTACTTTTCACATTTGTGGTAACGTTGTAGCCCAAATCAACCACAGTCCCACGCATTCTACTATCAATCATAAAACCATATTTGGTGCTGGATTTATAAAATAGCAAATTAACGTAAATTAAACATACGAGTATAAATCAATATATAAATACACCTAACAGTCACATATCTAGGTTCTAACCTCACACTAGGGTACAAGTCTTGTGTCGTGAATATAAGAAACTACGAGAGACTTTTCAGTCTCACAAACATCCAGACTCGAAACAAATATTTGTGGATCACACAAACATTTGTCTAGAAGCGGGGATCGAACTCGCGGCCGCTCGTTTCACAAGCTGGTGTCTTCCCAACTGCGCCCAGGGACTGTAAAAGATCTTGACAAGACAAAGATCTTAACAAGGCGATAAGTTCCACGAGACATCTTTGCAGTATTATTAAAACATTCAGTTGTTCTACAAAATTTATCGCCGTATAAAATTGCAATCGTAATAGTGAAAGGAACCCTAAAAGCTGTAAGAAAAATAGGAAGACCGTTTGAACGTTCCCTTCCATTACTTAGATGGTACACAGAATTTATCTAATAGTGTTACTCTGTTTTATTGACTGCTTCATCGGAAAAGAAGTTGAATATTTGGATAAAGGGATTTAATAATTACGCATATTTTTTTCTTCCATTGTAATGATCGGTCTGGCATCTGATGGCACAAGATCGGTCAGACAAGTCCGGTCGATATATTTATGCCATTAACAATTATGCCATATGCAATTATGCTAAACGCGCGCTAAAAGTATATAAACAGGAATAACTGAACGAGGGTCTTACTAAAGAAGTATTTACACTTATTCAAGATGAGAAGAGTCTATTCCACGAATATCCTATGAACATAAAATTTATATTTGATATTAAATTATTTCATAGAACAAAAGATGAGTTGCTGAGTGCATTTGTATAGGTTACCCATTCTTGACCAAGCAAATTTAACAGCCTCTATGTGTTCAATATTACTCGAAGGTCCGAATCTAATCTATACAGATTGATGGGCGATTAGACGGTGTTTCTGAGCGTCGTAACTTACCGGCCTTATTTGGGTTTGAAGTATAATTTATTGTGTTCAATTCTATTCGAAGAGGAAAGGTTAAGTAATAAATCGGACGCAGCTGCGTTACGGAACGTAGCTCTCGTATTAGGTAACAAAAGATTCCGATTTGCGGATGCCACGCGAGCATTTGTTACGGGTAATGTTAGCGTTATTTTGTCATTGTTTTGATTGCTTCCTTTTTCTTTTTTAACCTTTTTGGGTGAGGTCAAGTGCTGTCAGTGCTGCCAGTCTTTAAATGCCACATCTATGTAGGAGGAAAAAGGAAGAAGTGAATAGAATTCGTAAAGCTAGAATGATTGTGGTTTTTGGAACGACATTCTAGCCTCTTTACTATAAGCCACAGTCACAGCCCCAGTCTACTTTGGAACATAGGACAGCTCCTAGTGCGAGGAATATCAATAATTACTTCATAGAACATTTTTCAAAGAGTAGAGGAAAAACACATCAGAGGCAGTGGCGTGCCTAGGGTGTCAAACTAAGGCAAGCCCAAATGTTTATTTAGTAGCAGCATATTTTTTTTGGTACGTAGGACTAATAAATACCTACCGGTTAGTACTCACATTCACGTTTATAACGTTATTTTATAAATAAACAGTCGTTAAGTTCGTTATTCGGAACTATGTAAGGCAAGTCGGGCTTTCGGGCTTCTATGGAAGTACCGCCACTGATCAGAGGTAAAACATTCCCTACCGAAACCACACATAAGGTGCAAAACAGACATAAGGTCCACAGACAATCAAAAACATTGACATTTTAAAAATGGAATAGCAATTCGCGACATACGTGCCGACGCATTCGTACCATAAACATTCGGGAGAATGTTGTATGAAAATTTAACAAGTATCAAACACACGTAGCGTAACATATACAATTTTTAGATATATATATCCGCGCTGCGGAGTACATAACTTAGGGCCATGCAATATGAAGCGCACGTGGTAGGGAATACTAGGTCCCCATGCCGTCTAGCACTAACGATTGCTCGTATATTTCTCCACACAATCGCTGCTTCGATGTTTGAAACTATATTGTAATGAAGCAATAGATAATGATACTTAAAATAAAACGCGATTGGGGAATTCAATATACATACTAAATTATTTTTATAGAGTACTGATATCATCGCGGACTTTAACAGTGACATGACACATCATCAACAGCCTATGTACGTCTCAAAAAACAGAGGGTTTAAGCCTTAGTCCACCACACTGACTTAGAACGGGTTGGCGGACTACATAGGTACGTAAGAAATTCCTAAGAACTTTTTCGGTGTACGGCTTCCATCTCGATATTTTCCTTCACTGTTAAAGTAAGTGATAATTTACTATACATATGTGTGTATTAATTTAGTTACTCCTGGTCAAAAGGTTCCAAGCGTCTCTACATGAGACTGGATTTACAAATACTACTGATGCAACTAGATTTCATTCCTTGAAGTATTTTCAAATTACATTCTCAGTTCTTCTAGCGTTAATAAATTAGGATACAAAGAATTGCTTATACACAGATTCATTAAGAAATTCCGATGCAGATTTCTAAAGGATTTAAATCAGTTATGCGTCGTGCAAGTAGTACATATATTGCTTCTTTCACATATATTAGGGATATATGGGAAATATTTTAAAAGAAAATTATTTAACATCTGCCTTGGTTTAAACCCTCTCAGTTGTAGAGGAGGCCCTTTTCCAGCCGAGGGAAAAGATTCGCACAATGTTTTACGTCAATTCTAAACTTACTTCCTCTGTTTTGTGATACTATCAATACAAACTAATATTCTTAGAAAAACACACATACTTTATACAAATTGTGTGTATTCACGAGTTTTGGTGAATTTACATAGAATACAGTAAGAAGTTAATGTGCGTCTACCAACGGCCCTAAGGAAGATTGCAAGAACGCCGAGACGGATAATTTAGCGTGAAATTGCCATTTTCAAATCCTTAGCATTGCTCGGGGGTGAGTCTATTCAACGCTGCATTATTACAGTGACGTATTAGTTTGAGACTTTCTAAATTTGTATAAAAGAACTTTATGTAGTATCCATGCCTCGTAGTCGCAGAGCATAAGTATATGCCGTGAGGTCTAGAAATCCTGGGTATGATTCCCAGGTCGGGCAGCTATTGGATTTTTCCATTACGAAATTCTCAATAGCAATACGGAGTCTGGAAATATGCCCGAAAAGCAGCTATAGCCTCGCCATGAGACTGATACATACTTGACGAAATGTAGGTGTAATAATATACCTCTGCCTATCTCTTCGGGGAATACAGGCGTGAGGTTATATGTACTTTAAGAAGTACCACAAATTGGCTTATGCCGTTGCCATTGCTAGTTAATTAGCTAGTTTGGCAGAACAGTATCCATGTAAAGGTTTTTTCATAATGTTTTCCTTCACGAAAAACAACGGTCCTTGCTAAAGCAGCTTAAATAAAAAGAGAAACAAAACCAACAAATGACAAAAGCTATTAAAATAATCTCATAACCCTCACTATGCTGAAAGTCGAGCGTTTTTTCATAGTACTTATGAAACTGTGAATAATATTAAGCAGGCCGCAAGGAAACCTTTCATGGCTCGAATTTCACCTCATTTCCTCGCCGAATGAATGAGCGCCAGGCCTGTGGCTAAAGGTCTTTATATGCGGTAAACTACCTACTTTACACCCGTTGTAGGTCTGTTGGTTTAAATTATCATAAAGAAGCCATTCGTCTAACTAGCGTGTCAGATAGTTTTATTGAATATAAAAGATTTTTCGTTTGCTTCTTTATATACATACTTATTTCACAATGAATTATCACTTGCTTTAACGGTGAAGAAAACATCGTGATCCTGCATACCTAAAAGTTTAAGGTATTTCTTAGGTGTGTAGTGTAGTCCGCCAAACCGCACTAGCGCACTGATGGACTAAGGCCTAAACACTCTCAATCGCAGAGAAGGCTCGAGCCCAATAGTGGGACGTATATGGGCTGATGATGATGCTATTTGGTGCTAAATTATAAACTACAGTAGATCAAAAATTCTCAGAAATACCCAGATATAAAACAAATATATTCAGTTGGGCGTAAACAATGCATGTCTCCCCCTCCAGACATAAAACTTTACACAGCGACATCTATCGCCAATCTCTATAAATAAGGCCCCGCGCAATCAGCGAAGCAAAGACAATTTTTTAGACGTATAGATTCAATTAAGATAATGTAGTCCAATATCAGATATCACGTGGACCGTGGTAAAGCGTTTTTTCTTAGTTTAGTCTTTGTCTATAAGTTTGTCTATTTTTTAAAAATTGGTTCATTGGTCCCGCGATTGTACGGCAATTCCATACGTGTCTTGGATTTAATTTTTGTATTCGAATAATTTGTATGTTGGTATATGTTCACTTTAGAAATTTTCGGCAAGAATTTGGAACCTAGAAATGTTTTTCTTAGACTCACAGAGTTGGAATTCTTCTCCACTTATGACTGCCGACGTACAAGCTATTGTTTTTATTTTTTTACCTAAGAACCTTTGCACCTTAAATATAAACGACTCTTTGTATTTATTTTTTTGAAACAAATCTAACAAATTTGTCTTTCAATCACTACAAAGTTCACTTATAAGAACAAGATGAAACATTTCATACATTTCATATTTTTTATCAACGCATACAACCTTGCTGGTATTTGCAAGGCAGTACGCGCTTTCAAAAATAGATAAAGTTATATTAACAGGTGATGAACCCAGTAATGTAAAAATACTTCAAATTCCTATTTATGCCACACATTGTAACCAAACCATACCGCGATTCAAAACTCAAGTGGTGACATCTCTTGACATAAAAAATAAACTTCCGTATGTCAAGTGTCAACATAATTGGTGATTATTTAAACAAGATTTGTAGTATAATTTCGAACTTATATTTGCTACGAATTTTTAAGATAAGTTTGAAGTAGTTTGTTTTATGTATAAAAAGCTGTTTTATCCCAGAAATAAATATTGAAAAGTAAAGTACACTGCAATTAGTTTAATATAATAATTTCTCTAAGCGGAAATAAAAGTTGAAATAATGAAGTTTGTGATAAAAAAAAAATTATGTACTATAACAATAATCTTGTGTGAACAAATAACTGCCAAAGGTAAAAATTTAAACAACAAAACCATTACGCATCCAATATTTATTTTGGGTCTGTTCGTGAGACCGAAAAAGTCTCTTAAAGTTACATGGCACACGACTTGTAACTTGTACTATGGGGTCAGAAGTCAGAACTATGTATGTGAGTCGGGAGAATTTAAAAATATATGTATATGCCTATATACGGGTGAAAGACTCTATTTCGCTGACTCACTATTACAAGGTTCTATGTTACAATTTTAGCACTTATGTTATGAATACAAGAGGTTCTATTTATAACTCACAGATGATCATTATCATCATCATCACCATCAACAGCCTTTCACGTCCACTGCTGGACATTTGCCTCTCCTATGGCACGCCACTGGGCTCGATCTTCGGCCCTCCTCATCCAACTGCTGCCAGCTGATATACGAATAATGTTGAGCATGCGATATAACAACTGGAGATTATTCAAAGTGCAAAATGATATATAAATTCTTAACCTGTATCAAATCGCCATCGCACGGATAGCGCAGTGCCGCTGAGTGCGGGAACGTGATATGAAATCGGATTGCGAATGCCTAAGGCTTGCACGAAATAGTGCCAGTTCCATGGTTTTAATGTGCTACACGTATTACATAAAGAGTGTCTTTTAGGCCTGGTTTCTATACCTTGAAACTATTTTTACATATGCAGAACCTTCGATCGTAGAACATACCCTTATTTGTTCTCAGTAACTTATCAGTTGCCGTAATTATTTGAATGTCTCGCAAACCGAAATGCTCTGACTACCATTGGTTTACTTTCATTCACCTGTATGAAAAGTGATAAATCAGATATGTTAACCGAAAGTATTCTATGTAAAGTGTGTATAAAGACCATGGTCGAAAACGAATGCATGCAATATTACAAACACATCGACAAACAACCACGAGTAATAAATCCATGTGGAAATTAGGACAACGTATTTTTTTATTAATTGTTGGGATTTTTCTAATAGTCATTGTGTTTGTAATCTCCGTGGCTATTTATTACCTGTCTTAGTTTTACCGATTACGATCTGAATACACCCTGTGGATATATAGCATTTAATAGATCCTGTTGCTAGGGCCTCCCTATTCTTCATTCCACTTCCCTCTATATTTTCCCAAGTTACCTACGTATATAATATTCAAAGAAAAAAGACAAACTCAAGTCTGTAACCACATCACACCCCTAATAAAGTGTATGAACGTATTAAAAAGACTGCATTATCGGGCGGCGCGCTCGCTTCCCATTACCCGCACAACATTAGCTCCAATTCATTCCATTATCATTCGATACTCGTTACCCGAAACTCCGCTTTTAAACTGTTTACCCGCACAAAATTGAATTTCGCCGAGTTTATCGCAACATCTTTCGCGCTGTGAGTGGTGAATTAAAAATTCCACCGTCCCTATCACACACGAGAATTATACGGTGCCTTACTTCATCATTGCCTCTTGATTTTATAGACGATATTTTAAAAATTCGAGTGGTGGAATAATTTTGATACTTGATTTCATTAAACATATCAAATATACCCTCAATTATACCTGAATCTCTTTATTCCACGGGTCCTGTCACACTCGAGAATTATCCGCTTTCTTACTTAGTCATTGCCTCTTGATTTTATAGGCAATATTTTAAAATTCGAGTGATAGAATAATTTTGATACTTAATTTCATGGAAAATTTCGAATATTACCCATTAGTTACGGCTGGATCTCTGAAATAGTAGGTATGAACCTTGCATTTCTGCACGAAGTTTTGCTACATTTATAAAGTTCTGCGTTATAGGGCCTATGCCCTTTAACATCACCTGATTGTTATCAGTAGGGAAGTTCGAGGTCTTAGAAATTTCTTACGTATGTTGACCATCAAACCGCTCTAGGTCAGCGCGATGGAATAAGATCTAAATACTCTCAGTTGTACGGGAGATCTGTGCTAGCAATTGGAGGTATATGAAAATGAAGCGTAGAACAATTGAAGTATTACCGGCGCATCGTGTAAATTGACTACGGCGTAGCATATCAAAACTCATGGGCTACGTCGTAGTCGAAAGTTAATTTAGTTCAAATTGGTGTATTTATCATGGAGATGTATTCATTGAATACATTTGATAAATTTTATCATCATATCAAGAAATAGAACTATCGTTGATAATCTACTATTAACAATTTACGAAATGATTACTGCCTCGTTGGATTTCTACAACCTAAGTCCTGTGTCCATATAAAAGTCTCCAGATTTCATTTCTGAATCGAGTTTAGTCTTTTTATTTTTTTCCACTAGGAATTTCTCAGTAGCCGCCCAGAGTCCGGGAATGTACCCGTTGTGATAACTTGTACTTATAATTCAAAAACGCATTGCATCTTCGCTCATTTTATGAATATTTCAACGTGTTGCATTATTTTCCGCGCTAGTTCTTCGAAAATCCGCTGTAATGCAATGCAAAATTCAAGAATGTTTTCACAAACTCAAATATAGGTGTGAAATTTTGTGCGAAATCTCACTACCTTCTTACAACGTCCATTTTCCATTCATTTAAAGAGCAGCTATGCATCTAAGATTTTTTGTGTGAGTGTTTTAAAGAAATGAGAAAGTTTTTTGCTTTCTTTGCATTGTAAGACGAAGTATGCATCTAAGATTTTTGTGTACGTTAGACTTTTGGGATATAAATTCTTGGTTGGTTAGACTACTACCACTGTACACCATACATAATAATATTGGTAATTGTATTTCGTTCACAAATCAATCTGTGTATATCTGCTTAACAACAGGCCGATATGATCAATTCTCAGAAATTGACGTAATTGAATATATCGAGGTAATGTGAAGGGAAGGGTCGAAACAGGCGCCCTCGAAAACATACAGGTACAAATAAATAATCTTCTTTGCAGGAGGTTCGAAGCACCATTAACAGATGTAGATGTATGAAATCAATAGATGTTTAAAATACAAACAAGATAAAAAAGTATTTATTATACAAAAAAAGAAAAAAACCACAGATGTTTTATAAAATAAAATAATAAAAAAACATGTTTCTTAAAACTAATCAGTAGCAATACATACATGGCAAGTTGACACATTACTACATTAAACTGTGTATCCTATACTAGGATAGAACCTGTATCATAACACATAGATGTTTGTCAAGGTCTTAGATTACGACAGTCAATCTTTACTCGTACACGTTACTTACAGCCATGAGTGTGTATCTGTGTGCTTGTGAAAGAATAAATGCATTGTATTAATAAAGATTATTCAACCACATTCCAAATCCCAAAAAATCGAAACCTGAAAATACAAATGAAATCCATTCCATACTTTTGGTGTATTATTTCATATAACAGCATGAGATGTAAACCTATGAAAAATGTGTCTGGAAAGAACTCAGTGGCCACATTTATTAAAACACGTGTACTACCTGCAAGGATTTAAAACGTCTTAAAAGCTGGAGCGCATCCAACAATCGCACAAAATATTGAGTCCGTAAATTCAGTTACAATATCTTGATCAGATTATTTTACTTTGTTTCAGGAAATTGTACTGCAGACGAGAAAAGGAAATTTGAACAATGCTGTTTAAAACGTTAAATAAATAAGCAATTCTTTCAAATTATTGCATTCAATGTAATTTGAAAGGTTGGAACTTAGATTGTTAGATATATCAATTTATATCAAACCAACTAGTGTGATTTGAGAACATGGTGCCAACTTAAGATATCTAACGATAAAAAACAGACTTGATTCAACTCAATAATGTAATACGAATAGAACTTGGCATAACAAAAGGTTTCAGAAAAGCGAAAGAAGAACGATGCAATTAAAAATATAAATGAATTGAATCATTTAAAGTATAAATAAAACATAACCATTTGACCGTTCACTGAAATTAATTAAACATGTTAAACAAACCGAAAATAATTGTCACCTCAATTAGCAATTAAGAACAAACACGATTCAAAATAGTGATGGCAAAAATAAAACAATGTAATTAATTAAAATTTAATGCAGGAAAGTGAAATTAAATGAAGTGGTTCTTTGTGATACTGAAAATGTACAATGATTTGCGAATGGTAGCGAAGTATAGGAAGAAGATTGAAGAGATATGATCGCGATGTCGCTGCTTCGAACCCTGTTCACGTGTGCCGCCCTTCAGTTTCTTGGTAAGTACATAATTAGAAAAATAAAAAAAATATCAATCTTTATTTACCACAAAAACACAATATTTTCTTACAACTATTGCTTCACATTTTAAGCCGACTTCAAGAAAGGAGGAAGTTATCAATTCGTCTGCATTTTTTTTCTACTATTTGCGCATTTAAAAACAAAGTACCTATTTTTTTATAAAGTGCTTGATAAGATCTTGTCATTCGTCAAACTCACTCTTATTTTACGTTATTACACGAGAAAGGGGAAAAGAAAGAAAATGATATTATTATTTTTTTTTTATTAATTCAACCTCGTAAAATTATGGCTACTTTCATTTCTGGCCAGCATAGTTAGTTACATGATGCTCTGTTTGGATCTATGTAGTACAAATCATGTATAACTATAATGCTAGAACGACTTGTCAATTGTCTACGTGAATGATTTGCTGAATGATTCGAGTTCAAATTTCAATACAAAAACCATTATTAATTGGTTACATTACCAAGAATAAAAATAAATGGAAAAAAAATATTTGTATTGGATAAATTATTAAGGCATAGTTTTATATACATAAATCTATTGTTTATAGAACAAGCAACATTGTTAAAACACGCATAAGAATTAGTTAACAATCTCTGGCTACGCATAAAATTACACTACTTTACCAATTTCCCAAGATTATGGTTAAAGCCTAAATATTAAATTCCTGCCTTAAGTCACGATTATTTTAGTAAATTATCGATAACTTTAACGATGAATGGAAACATCGTGGGATAGGCCGAAAATTCTCCGAGATTTTTAGTAACAATATGGAGTGTACCTAACATTGATGTGGCGAACATCGCCCTAATTATTCCCTACCGCAGTGTAAGCCCGTGCTTAGTACTGGTATAGATAAAAATAGCTGTAAAACAAACGCCTCGTATAGACTACAAATACTATAAAGTTACCATCAAGTCTGTATAAAAAAATGAGCGGGTATGAATTGAAAGAGAAATTTTGGAGTGTGCCAAAGTTGTCTACATATTCGATTTATTTTTAGGATTGAAGAATAATATGGGCTATAAAATCACTCAAATCTATAGAAAACTTGCTTATTGAAGAGCTCTTACGTAAAATAGCTCTGAATTCCACGAAACCAGAAACTACAAGATACTTTTCAGTTTCCCAAGTACTTAGTCTACCAAAACAAATACTTGTGGCTCACACAAACATTTGTCTAGGTTTAGGGGTTGACCCTGCGACCTCTCCTTGTATTCAACCAATTGCATTAAGGCTGTTATATAGTAAAATATTGCCAAAACTACCAGAAAATTGTACTAACATTACAGATCGTATTCCATTTACATGAAAATCCAATGATATAGCCGAAGCTCTTTCACTTATTACATTATTTTCATACGAATGAGAAGCCAACGTACTGCAGAAACAAACACTGCTTAGTATGCTTCATAAACATTATTATTGCTTTGTCAGTCTTATTAGGTAAAGAGCATGTGAGTAAGACGAATAAAAAATATACATATGGCAAAAGCATTGTTTGTTTTTCTAACATTTTTCCCGTAAACGAGTTTTACCTGATGGTAAATACTATTTTTACTTTATAAAAAAGTCTGTGATCGCATACTAAGATAGGTAATAGTAATGATGGTCACAAATGACATTAATACAAACAACATATAACAAACTATCCCACAAAAAAGACATCTTCATAATATTTAATATGTACCTCGTTTTGTTGGGATCACCGTAACTTTTGACTGTTTTAGTTTTCAATTACAGTGTTTTTATATCCCGTATAAAGCTAGCGGTAGGTCCTACTTCTGTCCACAATTTTTAATTTCACGTTTATTCTTCTCGAACACATTTGTGTGTGAATACGTAGAGTTTTTAAAAGGACGTTTACTTTGGGAGAAATACATATATATGTCGGAAAATAGGAGGAGGGGCCGGTTTGACCAATTTAAATTATAACGAACAAAACAAGAATAACGGAGGCCATTACAGGAAATAACACAAGCTTTAAATGTGCAACTCTATTTATTATCAAAATTAATCTAGTGCCGCTTCGCAATGTGTCTTTGCTGTGAAGAAGAAGCGGCAAGAAACTCCCTCAGCGTGACACAATACTTTACTAGTTGCACTTTATTAAAATAGCTTCACATAATCATTATTTCTTTACAATAAAACAGAAACAATACAAAGACGATATTACAATTAGACTTATTGGGTTGAGACAGTCCTGATTTGCTAAGAGCAGCAGTGACATCATTATTATGGGAGGACGTTATGAGAAGAGTCAGCTTCAATCATAACTCCTTGTTATTTCCCAATAAATTAGATGTTTACTGTCCGAGCGTAGACGCAAGACTTCGCTCTGTGACTGACCGCCCATGACTCCTCGAGCTATGGTAGCGCACGCCTTCTTATAATAACTTCAACAGGTGGGGGAAGAGCAGTGTTGTCAATTTGTTTTTCCTCTACCCTCCGACATATATATATGTACCTATCTTACATTCGGTAGATGTATATGGAATACTACAAGTATTTTAGGCGTTCTAACATAAAAAAAAAAAACATTTGTTAGCCTTAAGAAAATATTCACAATTGAAGTCACCTAAGAAGAGTTAAGTGAAAGAAACCGCGACACATTCGAAACAGAATTAATTCAAAATTCCCGCAAACATAAAACTTATCTAAATAAACAATGTTTTTGTGAAAGACACTCGTTTTAATTTAGCCAAAGCCCCGGGGATACTGTTCATAAAACAATGTGGAAATAAGTAAACAAGTAGAATATGCCCCGACCGTAATGAGAGCACAATCTTGTGATAAAATTTAACAATGTCGACGGAGATTTTGGTTATTCGCCTGGGTCCTCGTTAAATAAAAGAAAACAACTAAAATACAAGAAGAGGTTTTATTCGCAGAAGAGGTGAGGTAATATGAAAAACAACATGCTATTTCTGGTTGAATAAATAGGTAGCCGTTGTGGGGTCTTTGGGAACGTAATGATGTGGGGGAATAATCGCTGAATTAAGTATGATTAGTGTATTTATATTAATATGTGTTTAGGAATTGATCCGAAAATATATTTATTATAGTGAACTACATCTTTTCATTATAGTGGTAGATTTTCTCGATCGTGTTTACATGGTGTACAAAAAAGTATATAAAATCAATGCATATTTGATGATCACATAACAAATTCACGATGTATCCTCTAAGGTATTAGGGAAAGTTCAATTTCTCCGCACACGCCATGTTTAAGACCCTCACAATAATAAACAGAATAAATATATTTCGGGCTCACTACATGTATTTGTAGCTGTGAATTTTCTTTTAAAAACCCTATAATAAAACTCGTCAGACAGCGGAATCTACCTGGGGTCTCATAGGTCTTGTGGCACGCACTTGTACCCTAAGACAAAAGAGGCAATTACTATCAATAATTGAAAAAAACATCCAAATTACTTTCAGCCATATTTGCGTGATTGAGTAGCAAGTATCAAGATTTTCGCATTCAATATTAAATAAATTGCATAATATATTTAGTGAGTTACATGTGAAACTTCTACTGCCTAAAAACCTACAGCCCAATTCGAGATTTTATCACCCAGCCCGGGCAAATTTATCGTGTTATCCGTAATGGAGGCCTAATGCTCTCGTTTAATCTGATTTCGCGTCGAGGTTAATAATAAATGAACTATGAAAGTTTCCAAAACATATTTTGTCCGGGACACTCCCTACTCCAAAGCTAAGTTTCAGAAAATAGACAAATAAAAACTGAAAACCCCGTGGCGCAGTTGGCTAGGCACCAGCTTGCGAAACGAGAGGCCGCGGGTTCGATTCCCGCACCGAGTCAAATGTGCGATCCACTAATATTTGTTTTGGGTATGGGTGCTTGTGAGACCGACTCGTATCTCAGTGTGGGGTCAGAACTATGTGTGTGAAAATTCCTAAATAAATTCCTGGGAGCCAATCTAGAGCATCTAGATTGTACTTCCCCCGCGAACAGCGATAAAGACGTAATCAGTTTGTTTGTGTTCATTAGGTGAAAGTGATAAATATAGTGAATATTAAGCCTATCGCTGTCTACCGCTGAACGTAGGCCTCCCTAAGAGTCAACCATCCTGGTTTTCTGCAGCCCTTATCCATCCGCTACCCGAACCCTTTCTCAAGTCCGCGGACCATCATCGTGCTGCAGGACGTCCCACACTACGTCTGCCTAAGCCCTTAAAGTGATACATCTATTTCCTAAATACTGTTCCTTTTTCATAAACACACAGTCCAAGCTACAGCGCATAGTCTCGCCTATAAATATCTTGTAAATATATTCAAATACGATGGGTGAAATTAGTTTGCAAATCCCCTCGGTGTTGGAGATTTTAAATTAAATGGATTGAATGGGCTTCCCAGTCTCGTTTTACACTGTTATTTCAGTTAATGGTCTGAGTGGAAAACAAATCTGGCTAAATATTAAGATGAACAAACCTGCGTGTTTACATTTTGCATAAGGCTTTATTATATTATAAAAAGTTAAGGTAGCGGTCACACATTCCAAACTTTACGAAGTTTTGAGTATTCACAGTGAATTATCAAGTGCTTCAGATTCTTTAGGAAATTCCTGAGATTTTGTAGGAATGCAGGTTATTTACCAAGCACCATTAAAGTATGTGAAAATTATGAATACATAAGTTATATAGGAAAACCAGAGGTTCCTGGTAAACCACTATTTCTCAAATATTATTCATAAAAAAAAACATTTCCAGTACGTTGGTACGTTCATTTCCAATATTCTAGGGTTTATCGTAATGGAATATCTGAGTGTATGATTCCACGTACATATCGAAGGATTTGGTAGAAAAATCTTGGTAAAAATATTCTAGTAGAAACAACTTCTTGTAAATATATAAAAAAAACATTGCTAATTTTGTATGAAATTGTTTTAGTGTCAAACAAATTGAGGTTGGTATTTATAAATATAATTTTAGTCTATAAAGTACATATACATATATATATATAATAAGTATGTATAATGTGGTCAGGGGATGCCTTTTCCATTGATCTAGCCAGTCATGGAACAGGGCTACGAGTACGCGAGCTCGGCCCCCCGAGCTGTTACAGTCTCCTAATACTTCCTTATCCGGGACTGTAGCATCCTTACCATCAGGCCAAATATCCTTTCCCTCAATATCCTTTACCCAAACTCACGCTATCCACACACCATTCCCTTTAAAACATAGAAATTCCCAAGGAGGGTTGGCGTCAGGCAGGCGGCCGGCCGTAAAACATCTGCCAAAACTCTTATGCAGCATGTTTTGTCCTTCCACACAGGAAGGAAGGACAAAACATGCTGCGCCGACCCCAAACAAGAATTGGGATCAGGGCAGGAGAATGATGATGAAAGTACATATACACCAACAGATGTATATAGCTCACCTAAGACTTATATGACAAAACAACAGATAGCTATAAAAAATATTTCATATATATATTATATATTTTACATCTTCATTACCCGTCTTAGATAACAAACTTCAAACCTACCTTTTTGGGTCAATAAATGTGAATGCATACCTCCGATAAAAACTGCAAATAATTTAATACATTACCAACCGATAAAACTAAGTTTTCTGTTATAAATTCTCCATCTTAAAAAAACACTTAACCCGAAAACCAATATTTATATATAGTACAAACATTACTATATGTAACATTCCTTTATTTATTCAAGATTTCAGAGCGACAACATTACTTTTTAAACCACTAGTGAGCTAAAACGCTACCATGTATCCATCGATCAGAATGTGACATCGGTAAGTCACACACGGGTACTGAGAACGCATCAGTAATAATATTTATTTTTTTGTACACTTGAATATTTAGAAGAAAAAAATACGAAAAATATATAAATAACAAAAATTAACTGAGAGGATTTTAGCCTCAGTCCATCAGGCTGGCCTAGTGCCATTTGGCGGAAAGATTTAAGAAATTCTTAAGAACATTTAGGTATGTGAGCTTTCTCACGATGTTTTTCTTCACCGGTTAAGAAGTGATGGTACTGAAGTTTAAGCGCACTGTAGAGCATCTCGGCGATCGTGGGTTTAAAACTTATGCATATATCTCTAACTTTCCATACTTATTAGGCATTTTTGGGGCCATTTTTAGTAACTGTGTGTATTCGTCCATTCGAATTTGCGTGCTTTTCTTGACGTTAAAATCGTTTTAGTACATTCTCTCCGATAAATCTTTTCTTTTCTTTCTGTCATTTGTCAATCTTTATTCAACGATAAAAAGCTTTCAGCGCTTATTTTGTGATACGTCTAGACTCACTAACGAATAAAAAGAGTGTAACGTAAAGAAAATTAGATAGAAAATGCAAGGGCATTTTCTTGAATAAATTTTCTTTTGCCACCTACGTAATGCTAATAATTAAACTTTAATAACCTGACTTTTTATTTAATTATTCATCCTTGATTTAAATTGGACTTGAATTTCATTAGTTGGATAAGATAATTAGCTGGATAATGTAGGGTATTTTTCGTGGAAGTAAAATATTTTGTGTAATTTTAGATCAAGCACATTTTTTGTTTGAAATATAAATCTTTTATCCTAAACACTAGCTTTTGCTCGCGACTCCGTCCGCGTAGACTACAGGGTTGAGTTCAGAAGGAAAATAAGTTGTAGTCTATTTTACTTCTCAGAGTCCTATTTATGTCCATACCAAAAATCATACAATTCGGTCAAATTGTTCAAACGTGAAACCGTAACGCGTCGATCGGCGCCTTGTGCATCATTACTGCGCGCTTGATCAATATTTTAAAACTGCAATATCTTCTAAGATACTCAGTGAAATCAAATGATGTAAAGGGCAATTTTATTTAAAATTAAATACTTGTAATGAATAACGTATTTATTTGGATAAGGATTAATATCATATTTATAAAATCACCTTCACAAATAAAACTTTATTTTAAAATAAATTTGGTTAGGATAAAAAACGTTATAGTGAGCCAACCTTAAAAATAGACATATGCTGTCGCGGACTTTTTTATAGAACTTTTAAAGAGGAACATTTCTCTCAAACATTATTTTAGCGAAACTTTAACCGTTTTCGCAGCGCACGCAGCGGAAGCTCACAAAAAGGAAAAAATGTCCCCGATTTTGAAACATTCTTTATTGCTGCTCCGCTCCTATTCGTCGTAGCGTGATGTTATATAGCCTATAGCCTTCCTCGATAAATGTGCTATCTAACAGTGAAAGAATTTTTCAAATCGGACCAGTAGTTCCTGAGATCCTAGCGTTCAAACAAACAAACAAACAAACAAACAAACAAACTCTTCAGCTTTATAATATTAGTATAGAAGTATAGATTATTATTATGAAGAGAATATTAATTATAGTTCTTATAAAAATATAAATTTGCTGAACCAGTATAATGTAATCTATTAGTTTTTAACATTTAATTTCCCCAGCTTAGTGAATAATTTATTTTATAATGTATGCTTTTGTTCTTTATTCTTTCCTACATCGCCATAGTGAATTTTGAAGACCCAATTTTGTGATCAACAAAACCGACTCGAAGCAAAGAGATTCAAATTTTTTTAGCTTCACCATGAAGCTGTTTTTGTATCTAAAGCCAATTTAGTATCGAACAACGATAGACTTCTATTGACACTTAATACTCTATTGTGTACGTATCAAAAATGCCATTCCGTAGTTTCATGACTGCATTCAATTTCCCGAAATTCAATACATCATTGTTCCCGGCGTATCGTGAAGAAATAAAAAAACTTCCCCTATAGAACAAAGCGCTGGATCAATAAAGGATCACGGCAAAGCCGAAAAAAATGTATTAGAAGAATTTAGTGCTGATATAAAAGCAGCATGTCGCTGACCAGGCGAGGCAATAAATTCACCTTTTTACCATAAATCAGTTGGGATGAAAATCGTTAGTTCGTATTTGGAGTTGTGACATCGGTGCCATTCGGTAGTGAGGAAGCCACCAATAAATAATACACGTTTTATAGCCTTTTTTATTGTTATTGGATTGCGTTGAGAAACTCGACGGTTGACGCCGTATCGTCCACTCCGCTCGGTGATAAAACGCTTCTGTAATAGAAAAGTTAACTGGAAGAAGATTGTTAACGGGGATTGTTTTGCGCGTCTGATCATAAGAACGCGTCAGCTGAATGTGTTTGAGCAAACATCGTTGTGTCTGGATTTTATTGTTGGGAATTTTTTGGGTTCTTCTGATTTGTGTGAAGATATTGAAGGTTAGGCAAAATTCAGCGTTTCTTGCTAGGCCTGTTCCAATTATCACCGCGTTCTCTGAAAATTTGCCCGAAAATGCTTACTCAATATTCCCTAAGCACAGAAGTTCACTTACACTTTAACGAGGAATGCCGGCACGGGCCTCCTCTACCACTGAGAAGGTTTAGGTCTTAGTACACCACGTCTCCATTTCGTGGTTTAAAACACCATTGGCGGAACGTGGTTCCAAAAATTCACCTCAACATTCTGTTAGGGAATAGAGAATTGTGTTCTAACAAAGGCAAGCCTTTAACTGAATTGTCTACAGTTAGCAGGACGCGTTGACAGGGTTAGTTACGACCTTTCGACACTGCGGCAGTATCCATGCAAATGCCACAACTCGGAGGCGTATAGTAGCAACCGCAAAACAGCAATCACCGCTTTAGCTTTCTGCAATTATTGGCAGGGGTTCAAATGCGTTGCCATGCAGCCGACAATAGCTATCGGTGTTGCTAGTGAAATGTACAATATGTCACTTGTAACTGGCGTTTGTGTAATACTCAAAAAGTCTGGTATCCCGGGAATTTTGTCATGTGTTTTTTATTTTGTATATTTTTTTTATCCTTCAAATATAGATACAATATCATTGAGAAAAATCGCTAGCTGCGATCTCTTCTGGACAATCCACGGGATTGAAAAATTGATCATAATGAAAATAAAATGACACTAAAACATAATCGTTACAAAAAAAACATTAAAACCACAGATTCAATACAAAACAAACTGGCCGTAACGTTATTACGCTTCAAAACGTTATAACATTAAAAATAACGCTTTGTAACGTTTACAATGACATATTCAATTGATAGACTCTAAAAAAGATATTCCACTACCTGTCACAATGGTATCAAAGAAAATTTAGACTTAACTACTCTACTTTTTACTACTTTTTTGGAGGACAATCTAATTTCTAAAGGTCATTAGAATACAATTACTTATAGCGGTAGCATAACTGACAAAGGTATTTTTTTCTTTTAATGCTATTCTGAATAAAAAAAGAAAAAAAAAACAATATTACAATCAGATTTGAAAATGGAACTCAAAACCTCATCATTTACGTTCATAAAAAACAACAACAATGACGTCATCAAGTCTTACAGCCAGTTCGAATTAAATAAACAATAACTTGATACGTCACACAAGTAACTAGCGCCAGTCGAAATGAACCAATATACTGACAAGCTCGTTTCGCAATGTCTCTCCACTGTTCGCTAGTAATGAAGACGTTCGTAGTGTTGTGACGATCAAACTAAACTTACTATAAGGTGTATTGTAAATAGTAGGCATATAATTTAACAAATTCCTCAGTCATATATAACTGACATGTGTGTATGTGATGGCCTCGAGGTTTAGGCGCGCGGTCGAAAATCTCGGCGGTCGCGGGTTCGAACCCCAGGCACACACCTCTGACTTTTCGAAGTTATGTGTGTATTCACATTGAATTATCACTTGCTTTAACGGTGAAGGAAAACATCGTGATGAAACCTGCACACCTGAGAGTTCTTAGGAATTTCTTAGGTGCGTAGTCCGCCAACCCGCACTAGGCCAGCGTGGTGGACTACGGCCTAAAACCCTCTCAATGGTAGAGGAGACCCGTGCTCAGCAGTGGGCGTATATGGGTTGATGAAGATATAACTGACATACGTATTATGTACTTAAACACACTATATGCCAATAAGTATATTTCTATTTTATCCTAGGTTACACTGCCTTTTAGTGAGCCTATTACGATTTTTAAAGTTTTCCAGGCACTATGCTACTACTTAGAATTTCTTCATGGAAAAACCCAGTAACACCCGGTCCGGTGAAGAAAATTATGTTGTGTATATAAAATCAATATTCCTCATCCTAAAAAAATCTTAAAAGACCGTAATCAAAAACGAAGACGAAACTTATTTTATCACCAATGTGTTTCTAAGCATCGTAAATATTACCTAAGTTTTTAATTATGGTCTTTTTATACCCTGTATGTATAAAATTAACATATAATTTGATATTATTAAAAATAATTAGAATATTAAAAAGAAAAAATACAGGATGTATAAAGACGTAAATGTGTTTGTTATCACCGTGGCTATTGCTTATCTTGCCTCACATAAAAAGGGTTTTTTTAATCGTTTAAAAAACATCAGTTTTCAATTCCATTCTTATTAAAGAATCCGTAGCGACATTCTCAAACATCGGCGAACCTCCCTATTCTAAAGAACAGCATTGTGTGTAGGACATTTGCCCTTAATAGAATTGAGTGGTTATTGCCACCAGCAGTGGGGTTTATTGCTGATCGTAATCGTAAACCCCGTTCGGAATATTAATACAAATATGGACATAAATACAATGTGCTTTATGGCCGCAAACGTTTTAGTCAGCTGCTGTTAAATATGTAATGGACAGTCGTCGACATGTTTATCTGTAAGCGTTAATTTTGTCTATTCGCTCCTATATATACAGGGTGTATTTAGACCGTGATCGGACCCGAAGGCAAGCTATAGCTAAAGTACAAACCCTCTGGTATTAAAGAAAATTATGGTATTGAGATAATGATTAGACTTTGCCAAGCTGAAGCAGCGTAAGGTTAGCTGACTACAAAAAGAAACTTAAAAAAATATGTTTAAGGGTAGGTGTAGGTTACCTCACAATGTTTTCTTTCTCCGTTAAAGTACTTTTGAATATTGTGCATACAAAAATATCTTCGAGAACTCAGAAGTACATATTATGCATTTCGATTTGGTATCAACCACGCCAAGGTTATCTGGTCATATTATACTGTATATTTCAAAACAAAGTTTACATTGAAACTGTCTTTATAACATTATTACATAAATCCTTACAAACAAGCTTTCTTTTTTCTTTCTTTTTCAAGCTTTCTTTTCATATTTTTTTCTGGAGCAAAGAAATAAATAGTGGAATAATGTTAACTCATTAATTATTCTGTAGCAATTATTATTTGATTTGAGTCAAATAGATTAACAAATTCGATATAATTAACGTTACGGATTACGCGAAATTGAAGCTGAAATTTTGTTATTGCAATGACATATTTTAATTACACCATTGAGCTGCTTTGTTAATCCTTTTACACGCAATATAATGCTATGTAATGATAATAATATCAATCAAAATAATTACTCATATTAGTCGTATATTAAGTCGTAAAAAGCAGTGATGGCCTCGAGGTTTGGGCGCGCGGTCGAGAATCTCGACGGTCGCGGGTTCGAACCCCAGGCACACACCTCTGACTTTTCGAAGTTATGTGTGTATTCACATTGAATTATCACTTGCTTTAACGGTGAAGGAAAACATCGTGATGAAATCTGCACACCTAAGAGTTCTTAGAAATTTCGTAGGTGGGTAGTCCGCCAACCCGCACTAGGCCAGCGTGGCGGACTATGGCCTAAACCCTCTCAATGGTAGAGGAGACCCGTGCTCAGCAGTGGGCGTATATGGGTTGATGAAGAAGAAGAAGAAGAAGTCGTATATTAAATCGGACTGGCTGACTTAGCGTAAAATTCTATAGAAATACAATTGATTTTATTTACTTTCCTTTTCCAAACACTGATTGTAAATACTTAATAAAACAAATACGCACACCGAACAACTGAATAAGATTAAAAGGGAAAAAGACAGTATTTTGTATGGGAACAAAAAGCACAAATAATTAATTTAAGCAATTAACAAGCGCCGGAGAATCAATAAAACTATTCCTTTTCATTTAAAAGCCATGCATTCTTCGTGTAGTTGAAGACAAATTGCCTCATTAATAGACAGACGCTTGGATCCTTTGTTCAAACGAACAAGTCATCTGCTTGCATGTTATCCATTTTATAATTAATTGTTTGTCTTTTTTATTGAAGTGATTTTGTCTCGGAGCTTGTTGAACATTAAAAAAAGGAACCTTTTTTCGGCAAAATAAAACACACACAATCTATGTACATCTTTGTGTATTCCTATGCTAAAATTGTTCAACATATTGTAAGTTGTAAGTGAACAAACTTTATTAAAATATTTTTTATATTAAGCCTGAAAAATAGTATTTTCGCGAAGGACGATTGAGGCCGATTCTTGCCAGTGCACTTTATTATACCTAACTATTAGACCTTAATACACTTTAAATTTTGTGTATAAAAAAAATATCTTACACTCCCACCAATTACATTCACTTCTAACATAGCCTGAAGCAGATTCTTAACAATCCCCACCCATAATTTCTAAAAATCCGCACCACAGATCTTCAAAAACAGTCTACATTCAAGAATTCGCCGATTCGTATGTTGATAGCACATTCGATTGGAGCGGGCTGGGTACACACCGCAGATTCTCCACACGACTGCAACCGATTTGAGTGGTGCGGCACACACACGGCTTGCTTGCATTCAATTGCAGATAAACGACACGCTACGCACTTTGGATCTGGTATTTTCTTACTGAATAATCTATCAACCGGCAGGCTAGAATGTGGGTATCGAATAATGGGATTCTCTTGTCACTTAATGCTCCACTTGGATAGGATGTTGTTTACTTTCTGGTACAGAGTTGTCAATTCACCGGATGATTAAAAAAAAAAACATCTAAACATACACGTTTCTCTGTAGAGTTAGTCGGCTGTCTTTAAATCTCACGCAATTATTACTCCTGACATCACATTTCCCGTCTCAGCGTAATAGTACCGGTTAGTAGCTTATAATTAGAATAGTAAAAATTGATACTCTTTATAATAATTTATGTATTCACAATGAAACATCACGTACTTTAGGAGTAAACGAAAATATGGTGAAGAAACCTGCACGCATAAAAATTCTTAGGATTTTTTTAGGTACGGAGTTCTCCACCCGAGTTTTTAGGCTATAGCGTCATTACTAACAGCTACTAAGGTACTTTGCCGTACAATGAACAAAAACCTCTATCTGGTTACGATAGGTCAGACTACAAAATTTCATTGTTCTCCTTCCAGAACATTCCAAAACCATCAAACCGAAATTCCAGCACAACAAATGAAATTTCAAATTCAAATCTGTTTCTCAGCAAAGGTTTCCAAAGCTTATATTGAAATGCTTAACTGTAGCCACGATATCGATTCTATTCAGGTACGCTATTCAATAAAGTTTTTCTTAGTGAAACGGAGAATTTCAATCAAGCCACTATCTTTGCGCCCGATGCAGTTTCAACAAAGGAATAAAAATCATCTTCGGATAGAAAAAATGAAGTCCGCGGATTACGGTAAAGAAATGCAATTTGTATTTGAAAGATGTCGGATTCAATAGGTCTTTGGATGTTTGAATTAATATTGAAATCTATATTTTGTTGGCTTCTTTGTTCCAATTTGATGAGGTAGGGACCTGTATCTATAGTGGCTTTAATGGCATATTTGAGACAAAGTCTCGGAGATCGAGGATTAAGTCTAAGAAAACTCCTATGTCCTGAATGTTATTTAATATTTAATATTATTTACAGAAATTGCCCGTAGTCTAGTCTCTTCTATTCTAGTTGTCTATGTTCCAAAAAGAAACATATACATACATATCTACATTCGAGATGTATGTATACATAACCTTAAGGCAGAAGGTGCATTTCTAAACCCACATTTTCCCAAATATTTTTTACACAACGTAATCGGGTGCGAGGTTATTGCCGTTTTTCGGGCACAATTTTAGAATCTGTGCTGCTACCAAAAATTCCCTAATGAAGAAACAACAGCCCGAATGAAAACCGAACACTGGAACCCTAGATCTAGTGAAACATATATCTTATACACTTTAGCAAAGGGTGTAAGATTCGTAATATCCTTCCCAACAAAATAACATCTAAACCCGCTTATAATAATATTTGCTAATCGAAAATGTAACTCGAAAACCAAGCGCCAGCTAAATCTGAACACATAAATTTATTTCTGTTTTATTCGTCCTCCTCTCTCAATGTTTTAATATTTTTATTATTTCAGCGCGAAACAAAAATTCGCCATCATTTTTTGTTAAGTAAATCTCCGTTTTTCCCGAGGGCTAATTCTGCGACATAGTACATTAAATTACCAATATTATTTCTATTTGATTGGCTTCAGTAGACGCGATTTATGTCACAAAGAATTTCGTTTGAAAAAATGACGAAGGAATTATAAAGGGACGTCTTAATTGGAATAAATGTTCCGGAGACTTTCTGAGCGATTGAATTAATTAATTAATTTCTTTGCTGCGGTGTAATGTGAGAGGATGTTAGTCTTATTAAAATGTAAAGACGCAAAATCTCTTTGAAGTATTAGAATATGATATACTACTCATTTCAATTATAAAAATCTTATACGCCACTGATGTTCAAGATGTAATATTTAAAATAAATTATTACTCACTTATTATAAATATAAATAATTCTGACCTCATGATAAAAAATTATAAACTAGACACTACGAATTAGCGTAGGTACTAATTTAGATTTCCATGAGAGCACCACTGGTTATTACAAGTGTATATTCGTCATCATTCGAATAACTGAATAATTCCTAGTACATAACGCTACCATTATCCCTCAACAAAAACATCTCCCAGACAAAAGGAGCAATGTACTTTATTTCGTGACATAAAAATAAATTCTACATTTATCACGAAGAGCTAAAACGCGGCCAGTCATCAGTGTCCATTATTTGGGCCTTTACGTTACGTTAACCCTCTAAAATGCGTCCACTCGTTGGCCGAATACCTTGCTCAAAAAATAATGAGGGCCGAACTTGACTGACCACTTGAGAAAACTGTGGCCAGCGTTGTACGGTTAAGAATAAAGAACGTACGTGCACGGGACATTTTAAAGGATATTATCTTGGACGGGTTTGCGGCGAGCACTTTGATGCCGGCTAGAATTCTGCTAAAGTATTTGCTACGTGTGGCGTCACAGGACGGTGTTATAAAATTTAAATCCCCGCTGAAAATTCTGAATTTTAGCCGACGGGCATGAATGGTTGTGTCCGTCTCAGTACTTACTTACAGAAAAGTTGCGTAATATGTATATCGGAGTATAATCTTCAATATGTTCATCATTATTATGTCATCATCAGCCTATATACGTCTCACTGCTGGGCACGAGCTTTCTCTATCACTGAGAAAGTTTAAGCCTTAGTCCACCACGCTGGCCTATTGAGAAATTCCTAAGAACTTTTAATATCGTATATACAGCCCATTAACATCAAAATGTAGTTTATCACGCAGTTTGGAAGGCAATCGATTAGGTTAAATTATAGCTAGGACTTGCAAAGCATAGCTAAAGTCGAATATTTTTTATTGCCCTTAAAGCCAAAGCAAGTTAAATTCTATTGTCGAAGCACATATTGAAAAACCGATGGACAAAAAATCCACGGAAAACAAAGCAAAACCTAGCCTATGTTTCATCGCAACGAAACCTGGTATGTTCATAAAATGCATATCAATATCGCTGGACGCCCACTCAGGGCAATAGTCACGCATGGACGCCCACTGTGTGATCCGAAGACACTTTTTGTTCAATTTGTTATAACACGCTATAGTGACTATGTAAAGTGCGGTACAAATAGAATATCAACTTGAAGCTATGAATAAAATTGAAAGTATAGGTTTGGGTCCAGAGATTTCATTGGATCAGATCGTTGTATAGAAATATTGACGTTCTGGAAATTCTCATGTTTAAAAAATATTCAAATTTGATGATACGTAAAAGGAGAATGTGTGAGTATTTTTTACTTTACATACTCACGATTGTTTTCCCCGAAGGGAAGGAAGAAGAGAGCGTATTGCTTTTTTAGAGCATTTTCTCAGTCTCCATGCTGCTACTGAGAATTTCGTAATACAAAAAACCGATCATAATCATCACATTTTTATTGAGAGTCCAAGGAATAGTTCCGTTAATTAATAATATGCATTAAAATAAAGCATTATGAAAAACAAACTACTAATTACCTCATAATCCCGTGATACAAGTGTTGGCAAGTACTAACTGTATAATTTAATTAAGTATAATCTCTAACACAGTGCCAATTCCGTTGTCAACAATAACCTTTATTAGGCTCTATATTGTTACATTAATATTGAAACTGATGGTACTGCTGTTTCTCCTATAATTAACCTAGCTTTTTCTTTTGAGTTAGAATAGATTTTGTCAACGTTTTTTGATACAAAGTTTTGTCATTTAATCATCTCAGAATGGGAAATTTGTAAAATTCTTTAGCAGTTAGCTACGCCATCACAATAATTTGCTGGATTTCAGGTTAATCCAGTGATTTTATTACAATACAGAACCATGGTGATTAGAAACACCGTGACATTAAAAAAAATCCGAGTAAAAATAAACAAAAACTTTTTACCTTACAACCACAATTATTGAGTTTTTGTTATCGATGTATGTATCGTTGTAAGGAAAACGTAAAACAAAAATTGTCCGGATTTTTTTTAATGCCAGCGGTTGAAATCACCTAGGGCCTAGGCTATTACCTGTCTCAGTTTTTGATCGCGGTCTGTATACAGCCTGTACACCAGATAAAGACATCTTGTCCACGAGCACACTTCTCAGATGTTCCCAAGCGGGGAATAAACCAAAGGCTGTAAAACGGGGCGCGTATCTCTATTAAGTGTTTACACTTGGCAAGCGGCAGTTAAACTCAGCCCAGCGGGGTGACGGTATGGCAACGCATTCGGTATGAAAATTAATGTCTACGGAGATATATTCATTAGGAAATCTACGCTCAGACGGTAATCTCGGCATGTACTGATTTTAGTTGCGAGCTGTTTTTGATGTAAGTTATGATAGTTGTTTCTGGGCGTTTGAAAGGTTGTATATTAGATTATTTAGTTTAAAAGTTCTTTGGCTTGTAGGAGGTAAAAAACTCGTGGGTTGAACATAAAGCGTAATTTGAAAGGAAAACTCGGATGTTGAATTAATATCATAATGTTATACAGGGTGTATTTAGACCGTGATCGAAAACTGAAGCAGGTAATAGCGATAGTGATTACAAACCCCCTGGCATTAAAGAAAATTCCGACAAAAAATAAAAAAATTAACGTTTTCCATACAAACCACATAATTTTAACATCGATGGTTGAATGGAGAGCGTAATTTTTTTTATTTTTTTTGTCGGGATTTTCTTTAATGCCAGGGGGTTTGTAATCACTATCGCTATTACCTGCCTCAGTTTTCGATCACGGTCTAAATACACCCTGTATAAGAAGTTCAAAAATGGCGTCCGTGACTTATTAGTCATTAAAAATCAAAAATAAAAATATTTTTGGATGCTAGCTTCAAATATTTAATGAGTAACAACTAACAATGTAGTAACAACGAAAACATCGTGAGGGCCTATTACAGAGTAATAAATAAATTTCTTAGTTTTATGTAGTTCACGAAACCCGCATTAGACC